>JAWNMN010001030.1:0-433727 GCA_035044025.1 Drosophila paracracens
CAATCGATATGTCTAGGTCCTCAGCAACTTCTCTAACGGTGATTCGACGATTGGCCAATACCATTTTCTCCACTTCATTAATTTTTTCGTCTGTTGTTGAAGTGCTCGGGCGTCCGGCACGCTCTTCGTCGTTCACATCTTCTCGGCCTTCTGAGAACATTTTGTACCACCGATAAACGTTGCTTCGGTCCAAGGTAGCTTCTCCGTATGCCACAATCAACATTCGGAATGCATCCGCGCACTTAATTTCGTTTTTCACACAAAATTTGATACAGGTTCTTTGATCCATTTTTTTGAATAGGTAAAAATCGAAGACGATCCAAAACACGTGCAAGCAAAGCAGCTGTCAACAATTAAGTGAACATTCAAAATGGCCGAGCTTGTCGGCATAAGTGAGAGACATGAGTACCAACATAACGCTACAAAAAAATCGAAATTCGAATATACGTAACCCACGAAAATTCAAAATTCGCGATACTTTTTGAACACACCTCGTATATCTATCAATTACCTACATATTTACTACAATGAGCGTTCATTTGACCAGGTATTTGTGCCATAAATAAATGCCTGTCTAAGCACACATAAATATCCTTATGACATGGCCTCCGATATGTGATCTGCAAACAGTTTGTGGGGATACGCAAGGACTTGGGTTAATTTGCTGATGATTTGAGCTGGAGCCCTTGCCTATTTAGTTGCACTTGTTTGCCGATGGCCAAAGAAAACACTCGCTTGTGTATCTTTAATTAAGCTAATGTCAATGCAAACATTACCTCGGGTGAACAAACAGCAGTTTAGCTGCAAGTCTCATTAAATTCAATTTACCAGCCAATGCCAATTGTTGGCCAGCGATATGCCGAGATGTGCATATAAGTAAGAGTGCACTCCTACCAGGCGCTAGTCTGAGACGCCTCACGATGTTGCTGCCACAGCAGTTTACGCACTTGACCAGGCTCATCCACATAATAGGTAAATCTCGTGGCATTATTGTTGCATAATCCACTTCGAGTACTCTGTAATGATTACTAATAGACTTTATCACGTAATCAATTCAGAGTCCTTTATTCCTATCATTAAGAGCTCAATTTTACAAGTCCTGTCTCGCGAATAACAGTTTTTTTTTCTTCATTCTAACTAAGTCAAACCAACTTTCTTAAGAATTACATTTTATTTTTAATTTATTGTAAATAAATGAAAAGAGTGTTTTGCATTTGAATACCCCTAGAATCCTTATAATTTTTCTTTACATTGTTTAATTTTAATTTAATATTAAATTTTATTTTTAATTCAATTTATTTTTTCCATTTGTATTTTTGACTGAGATTAGTTGTCATTAAATAAATATATAAAAATGTTTAATTTTCTGGATCCTTGCAATAGTAAGCCAATATTTTGCGCCACTCTCCTCGCTGCTGATAGTTCACAATGGCACCCAGGAGGCGACTCCGCTGCAACTTGACTATCTGGAGGCTGTGCAACTGGCTCTGCGTAATCTCAGCCAACCCATCTTGCTGCAGTGGATCAATGTTGCCAAGTTGCCCCAATATGCAACACAGCAGAATGCGCTGGAGTGGCAAGTTTTGGCTGCCGTTAACTCCAGCGTGACGGAGGTGTGCTTTTTGAATTTAATTTTTATCTCATTGTTATCTAATTCAAGTGACTTTTATTTTCTTTATGTGGGCAGGGTTTTATCACGATATTGCCGCAGACTACACAGTTCCTTCATGCTCGCTATTTTGCCACACGCAATGCCAATGTGAGGCTGAAGGACAAACTCTACTTGTTTCTGTGTGAACATGAAGATCCCAGCGAATTGCTCAGCTTGGAAATATTGCAATGTGAGTAGAAATGCATTATTATTGATTAGGGTCACATAACATCAAATATACATTTAATTGGGTATTTATCTTAAATGTGTCCCGGTTTTGAACTTGCGAAAAGTATGTTTCGCTGCCAGAAGCCCTTGGACTAGTTGAGTTTGTTAAAAGGAATTTTGATTTAAGCTACGGTCAGAAAAAAACATCAAAATGAAAAAGTCTTTCTTAAATTTTTCAGAAATTTTATATTGAAATATATTTCAAAATTTTCAAATTTTTCTTCTATTTTTCTAAAATGTTCTAGAAAACCTAAAAAAGCCTTTAATGAGTTTACAAATCTGTTTTCCAATATTTAACAATTATTTCTAAAAAGAAAATATTTGTAAAGAGCTAAAAAGCAAAACCTAAGTAGAAACGTTTTGTCAATTGTAAAATAATAATAATTGCATAAGATCGTAGTTACTTTTACATATAATTTCGCACTAATCCTTTTGATTTTTACTCAGTTTAATACTCGAGCATTTAATGTTTGCCAACACAATTGGCGTTAGTTTTTATTTGGTCGACAATAGTCGATGTTAACTTGAGTGAATCTCCCAGGGGCACTGATGAAAGTCAAGTCAAACTCAACAAAAACTTTGCCACACACTCGGAGGGGCAAAAAACAGCCGCGGGGCACATCAGTTGATCAAACTTTCAACTTTGGAGACTCTGGCCAATAATTTCCACGCTTGGCGGCCTCTTCTTCAATTGTAAAGTTTTTTTTTCTTATACTCTGATACCGAAGTTATAAAAGAGTATATAGGTTTTGTGCCATGCCCGTCAGGCTGCCTGTTCGTCTGAAATCTTTGCATTCGTGGGAAGTAAATTACTGGCAAGTTCCTCCATCTCCCGCTCTCAGAATTATGAAGCCTGGACGACTTTTCTTATGAGTGTAGGAAGTGTCCTGTTGCAAACTGGTTTTAAATTGTTATCAGGGTATTTGGAAGTCGGTTACCCCCGACTCAATTACCGCAATGTCTCACTTAGTTGTTTTTTCGGTTGTTCTTGGTTGTTCTTGGCTTGGAACTTAATTTGTTTTTTGTTGTTTTTGGTGTTTTTGGCTTGTTCGATGTGCTGTAATACGGACTTAGTCTACCCACACCATCTGATGTTGCGGCCAGGAGAGCCGGCAAATAAAGGATATGCCAGAAGTGGCAAAGCAATTCGAGCTGGTGTTGAGGTTGGAGTTGGTGTCGGAGTTGGAGTAGTTGAGGCAACAGCTAGCTTGCCACACCCACACCGCGACATCAATTTGGGGCTGTGGACACAAAAGTTTGTCGGTGCCAGTGGAAATTTGGATGCTCAGCTCTTGGACGCATTCTTGCCGAACGAAACTTTTGCCAACCAAGCCCATGCCCAATCCCAATCCCGATCCGAATCCCAACACCAACTTTACCCCAACAAGCTGCTCAATCTTCAGAGGCGCACCCTGCGCCTGGGCTCCATTACTTATGTGCCATACACAGTTACTAATTATGTGGTAAGTAATTGCCGGTTAAGTTTATATTTATCGCCGATGCTGCCGCCAAACAGTGTCGTGTTTATTCTGCCTCATCCTGTTGTTGCTGTTGTTGTTTTTATACCCTGCACCCGTCGAAAATGCGTAAAAGGGGGTACAACGGTTTTGTGCTCAAGTATGTAACAGGCAGAAGAAAGCATCTACGACACCATAAAATGAAAAACACAATTCCTTAAAATGTTGAGTTTTAATAAAATTGGGAATATCTCTAAAATTAAAAATTAGTACTGCTCCTGGAATTCTTGTAATAATAGAAATAATAGCACAATTTCCTCAATATTTTTAGAAATTATTTATTTATTTCCAATTCCAATTTGGCAAAAAAACTGTAATACATTTAACTGGATATAGTCGTAGTCGAGCTCGCTTTATTTTTATTTGTATCTTACGCATACTAATCTATAGCTTTTTATATAGAAATCCATATATTAAGGCAAGGGCAATAAATTTGCTTTGTTTTAATTATGTGCGTCAAAAATATAATGACATGTCCAAACGTAGATATTACGGTATATATTTATTTATTGTATTATAATGGATTAGCTTAATGATATACATTGGTATGTTTGTGCTTTGATTATGAATTTAAAATAATGTCTTATTCACCCCTGATCAGATATCGATACTTCTCTTGTATCGTTACTGACTCGATTACCCGCTCTCGATAGTACCGGGACAGTGGCAACTAGGTTGCCAGATAGCAGATACATGTTTGCTTATATACTGTATGAAATCCCCCACAAATATGTAGCTCTGAATGCTGTTGTTCAGTTGATAGCAAATCACTGCAGATTCCAGATTCTGAATAAATTAGGAAACTATTAATTTTCTTATATTTGAGTGAGTAAATCTATTTAAAGAGAATTTGGCAATACGACTATAATTTATTTAATAGATAACTACGGGGTATATCGTAGTCGAGCTTACTTTTACTTGTTTTTGTTGTTGTTGTTGTTGATGTCGGCACTCGCACAAATGTCGCAGAGATTTGCACGCCGGCATTAGGCAAAGCCAATTGGTCAACCTCAGCAGCCTCATCGTTGTTCATATTGTTGTTGTTGTAGTTGTTGTTGTGTTCTTGTCGCATTAGAGAGCTCTATGAAATGGTCATGAATAAATGGCCAGTGGTTGTTTACCCTGAAGCCGCCCTACCCGATCAGGGGGTGTGTGTGGTATGTGTGTGGCTCTTGGTGACCTGATAGAAAGTTATTTCCTGTGTACTACTTAGTTGTGGGCAACGTTTTCGGTAACTAAGAACTTACATTCTTTGGCCGTTTGCTATATCTATATCTATATCTATATAATCTAAATGTTATATGTATTTACCGTCAATTGTCCGATTGTGCAAAGCGCACATTGGCGTGGGTATAATAAATATATTTGGGAATTAAAAGTAAGCGATTTTAAAATTGGCATCATTTAAAAATTAAAGTAAACTCAAAGAAATATATGTATGATAGATATAAAGACTGCAATTTTAGTTTATTAGGCAAGATATGATATTTTTTAGACAGAGTGTGATTTGACGTAAGTATGACTGAAATTAAAGAAATTTAGAAAAACTGATTGAAAAATGTGTAAAGTAAATTATAGCCAAAAACATGATATAAATGAAATACTTGAGTTTCGGTTAATTAAATCTGATGGCTTGATATATTTTGTAGATAGAATTCTTAGATTAATTACTGAAATTTCAATTGCCTAGATACTTTTTGTAGATAAATTTGATATATTTTTTGGTAGACAATCTGATTGTTTTTTTCTAAATATTATACATTTTTTGTATGTAAAATTTATATAAACTTGTTATTAGTTTAACTACGAATCTAATTACACACATTTCAATTTCACTGATACTTAACAACGCACACTGACCACTGTGCGGAAGCCCCTTGTCCAAAGGATACAGGACAAATTATACTGAACGCGGAACACAAACAAAACAACAGCTCAAAAAAAAAAAAACAGAAAAATTCTTTGTTGTCACTTGGTGGAAGTTTTGTTCGCACTCAATTGTTTGCCTTAAGGACATTCGCACATTTCTAAACACACACACACACAACGGAAACACACACTCGCACACACTCACACACACATACATACTCACATACAGAAGGCCGCAAGCGTGTGCATGTGGTTTTGTTTACGGTCGGCTTTAGCACAACATTGATTTAAATTACGTGTTTCCATTTAATTGGCGCCGAGTGTCGATGTCCATGTGGATGTGTGGGTGTCTCTATACATGTGTGCGTGTGTGTGTGTGTGTGTGGGGGGAGCGTGGCTTACATTGTGTGCCATCGCCATTACGAGGCCATTTAGTAAATTAAAACAGACACTTCAATGACCAACAATGGACGCCAATTAGGGCAGCCCCAAAAACTTAATAAACTCCCGCACTTCTGCAACTCCAATCGCAGGCAGCTGGTGCCGGCAATGAGGATCCAATTAACCCGCGTGGCGCCAATCGCTCCATTGCCTACGACGGCTCCGAGGCTAAGATTATGAGCACCTTCTGCGAGGTGCACAATTGCCACCTGCGTGTCGAGGCCTGTAAGTGTAGAACTTCAACTATTGAATTATACTACATTTTATTTTTATTTTAATTTAATCTATTTTATACTTTTTTGTATATTACGCATTTTGCAATTAAATATCCCAGAAAATGTGTGTCTTATTTAATATTTAGTTTTGTTTTTAATTTAATTTAATCTAGTTTTCACTTTTTACATTTTTTTGTATTTGTGTAAAAAATATGTCTAATTTCAAAGGTGTTGCTTTCTATATGTGCGTCATAGAAGATATATTTTGTCATACTAGTCTTAGTTTAAATCATTGCCTCATTATTGACGCCAGTTGTATTTCGCAGATGGAGCCGACAATTGGGGTGCCATCTACGAGAATGGGAGTGCTCAGGGCATGCTGGGAGACATTTACAAGCAGCGTGTGGAGTTGGCCATTGGCTGCATATACAACTGGTACGATGGCATCACGGAGACATCGCACACTATAGCCCGATCTGCAGTTACCATAATGGGACCAGCTCCAGCGTAGGTCATCTTTCAAAACTCCCAGCACTGATTCTAATATTAATCTTTAATTCACAGCCCCTTGCAAGCTTGGCGTACTGATCTTATGCCCTTTAATGGATGCGCTTGGCTGCTGCTCATCTTAACGATTATCGTCTGCAGTCTGGTTTTGTCTTGGCTGAGATATTCGAGCCACTTTATTGTCCAGGGCAGGCCAAAGGGTGTCTTTGTGCCAGCACAAAATGTGGAAAAGTCTCTCATCGATATCTTTGCGCTCTTCATTCAGCAGCCATCAGCGCCCTTGTCGTGAGTTGTTCATCGATATTTTTATATATATTTTATTTTGTTACAGCCTTCTCGGCTAATCACATAGAGCAACATTTTGTACGAATGCGAATTTGTTCGATGATTCACATAGTTAGCACTAGCATCAGTTGCAGCCATTAGTTGACAGAATAAAACGAAATTCATTCAAGTGATGCTGTTGTAGTCTTAAGGATAGTATTATATTTTAAATTATCATAATTCTCGAACATTTTAAATTTCAAACTTCAATTCGGTGCCCTGGGTTTGCTTCGTATTTTCGCAGTTAATGCCAATTTTTTGAACAGATGGTTTTTCGAGTGAAACAAAATGATTAAGCAACATCCGCAATAATCGTGTAAAATTAAATTTATTTAATCGCCAAGTTTTTGGAGACAATGGTTAGTCACCATACTATTCAGAAAGTAAATTTCTAAAATTTATGTTTGTGACTTTCTAAAAACAATGGTGCATTTTTAAAATTCGGGGTGGATTTTTCTTAAATTTGTATAAAACACATGTCAAATGTTTGTTTTTTTTTTTTAAGGTTTGATCGCTTTGGCACCCGCTTCTTTCTGGCCTCGTTGCTGTGTGCAACAATTACTCTGGAGAACATTTACAGTGGGCAACTAAAGTCTCTCCTCACTGTGCCCTTGTATGATGCACCTGTGGACACCATTGAGAAGTGGGCGCAGGCCAAGTGGAAGTGGGCGGCACCGTCGATAGTCTGGGTGCATACAGTGGAGAATTCCGACCTGGATACTGAACAGATACTAACCGATAAATTCGAAGTGCGCGACTATAACTTCCTGTACAATGCCAGCTTTCGACCACATTATGGTTTGGCTATCGAAAGGTTGGCATCCGGCGCCTTTAACTTTGGCAACTATGTGACCTCGCAGGCCGTTGAGAATCGAATTGTGGGCAAGATCCTCCCTGGCCCAATTGCTTGAGAATCAATAAGTGAACTTTTTTTGCAGGTGCTGCGCGATGATCTCTACTTTGACTGGACTCGAGCGGTTTCCATTCGAGGCTGGGCGCTGATGCCTCAGCTGAACAGACACATTCGCAGCTGCCAGGAGGCGGGTCTCTATGTTCACTGGGAACTGGAGGTAGCTCAGTATTCCATATATACATACTAATATTAAGTTCCAAGTTAAATCGAACATCCCCATTATATGGCGACTTTTTCTTTTGTTTTTTTTTTTAGAATTTTTTTTGTATTAAGAAAAACATTTCTAAAAAACTAGAAATGCATATCTCATTTTTAGAAAAACTCTTTCTAAAATTCATAACATGTAATCAAATTTACTGGCTCGTCTTTTTTATTATAATTTTGTCGGTGTCTGCTAATATTTAATTATTATTAAATTAGTCGTGTTTTTTTAAATTGTAGAAAATCCACCCGGAAATTCAGAAATGCAAGCCATGGATTTTAAAAAGCAAGAGACTTAAAATTTAAAAATATTTTTGGATTAAAATTTATTTATTTAGGACCATTTTTTTTATGAGTGTAAACTAACATTATGTAACAATTAGTTACATAAATCATAGCTTGAATTCATTTTAAAGTAACAAACTAAAGAAACAAAAGGTTTACCACACCACTAATAATTCATATATAACTAAATGAAATATTTATGTTGGTTTTAATATTATTATTAATATTAGTATTAAAAGTGTTTTTTCACTCTGCAGCATGTTGTGAAGTATCTGGATAGGAATACGGGGCAGATCCTGTTCGACCAAGCCATTGGGTATGTGCCCCAGAAGGCGCCCAAGCCGCTTGTTGTCGATGACATATCCGCTGCACTATTTGTGCTGGCCTTTGGACTCGGCATAGCTGGATGTGCACTGCTAGTGGAGTTCCTCCGACACGGTTACATGCAGTGTGGGGGCAACTAATTTGCGGTTTACAGCAGCTGCCTCTGCCACTGCAGCTGATCACCGATTGTTTGAGGGCTGGCGGCTTAAACGTGTGGCACAAACATTAACTCGCACTCGGCTTAGTGGTTAGGAGATTACACCAGGCAAACATTTTTGATAGCCAGCCTGCAGGTCAATCATTGGTGGCACATGCCCCTACCCAGTTGCATTCTGCAGCTAAGTGGCAAGGAGGAGGCTGCTTTCAGAGGATATGCTAAACTGAAAATGACTTTTCCTTCGACTTGGCTGCTTGGTAATTGGAAAACCGTTTGAAGCAACGCATACACACCCACACACACACACCCACACACACACTTCAATTTCGACCAGTTGAAATGCTGTCGCTGCTCCTGGCAATTAGGCACGTTTTAATGATGCACTTAATTACCGCCAGGGAAATTATTCATTATCACTAATTTGTAGCGGGCTCTGATAGCACTCTCAGTCCGTCCTTCTGTTTTTCTGTCCGTCTGTCGTCTTGCAGTTGAGTTGGGCCAGTTGGCAGCTCCTTTAGCACCTTTAGCAATCAAAGTGAATTTCATAAATCTTCCGGCAAAGGATGGCGTCTCATCATTTTGCATCCTTGCTGCGCTCGTTAGCGACCCGTTTGAGCCGGGCGAGGCTATGGCAAACGGCAAACTTGCCAACGCAAATTGTAAAATCCGCCAGACGATGTAATACCCTGTAGGCAATTGCTTAAGCAAGTCACTGTTTGCATTAATATATAAAACAATTAAATTGATTAGCGAATTAATACCAGCTCAGCAAACAAACTATGTTCATTTTCGAATGTATTTATATTATTTGATTAATATTATTATATATATTATATTATTTGATTAATATCTTGCTTAAGAAAATCACTTTTCCTATAAATGTATGCTTAAAATATTTAAATAAATAAATAAAACAAATATTTTATTTGATGACGATTATACTATTATTAGAAAAAAAATAACCAAAGTAACTTTGGCTTTTAAATCTTGTGCTTAAATAAACAGTTTTAATGAATATTTCATAAATACTTAAAATAATTCGTTTAAATTTTCGAGTGATTTTATGTTTGTTGGGGCTATTCTTGGTGGTAATGTCGTTGTATAGGGTATTAGAAGCATAAGCTAGGTGAGAAAACCTGGCATGCGAGGTCATTTCCCGTTTTCGACCCGAGCTTTTGCATATTTCCGTTATGTGTTTGGAATTTTTAAGCGAGTAACTCAGCTGCGCTCAACGTTGCATTAGGAATTGTTGTTGCAGTTGCTGATTTTGTCGCTGTTGCTGCTGATTTGAGTCTGCTAATGCAGCTGTTTGTTTCCGTTTGTTAGCATTTACTTGTTTGTTGCTGTTTTGTGGCACGACCAGGCCTTAAAAGTTGCGGCGACTGTTGCACAACATTCTCTTTTTGTGTGCGACATTTGACATTTGACATTTGACATTTGCTGACAACAAACTTCATTCTCCTTCCTAATTTTTTCTTTTTCATCTTCATTACTTTTTTTGTGGTGCACTCAAAGTGCTCGTTGGAGAGTTAACAAAATTAGATATTCCGCATTGTGTGCTCGCAGAGGCGTGATTCTCAGATACTGCCTGTATAGACGCCACAGAGAGAGAGAGAGAGAGAGAAAGAGAGAGAGAGAGAGAGAGCGAGAGCGAGAGAGAAACAGATAGATAGAGAGAGAGAGAGAGAGAGAGCGCTGCTTGCACTTAATTAAATCGCTGGCCAAGAACTTTCACGGCTCAGATTTATGAACGCCTGCCAACAGGCGATAATTGAAATTATATAAAAGGAAGCTACTTGGCTCTGCCGCTAAATGAAATAAATCTGTGCGGCAGGCAGATAGTGGCAGGTGGCGGTCGTGGCAAAGTGGCTGTGTGGCACGTGCAACTGCAACAGCCGATAAAATATGAGCTGAATCGACCCGGCCAATTGCGAGTAGATTTCCAACTGCCGCCACTTGAGGCCCTCAATTGAATTAGCCCAAAACGAAGTTTCTTATGAATTTTTAATGGCGCTATCTTTGAAATCGGTACGAAGTCCTTTGCTGCTGCCGCTTTTGTATGCGATTCGCATCGATCCAATTAGATGCTTTATATTTGCTCGCACATAATTGCTGCGCTCTCTTTGGCTCTGTTCTTCAGCCTGTTTCAGTGGGTTGCCCAGAACAACCTTTGGCTGCTGCCACTTTGCCACTTTGCTCATTATCAGCGTCGCGACAGTTTTTGTTTTTTTTACACGCCTGCAAAATTTATCGCTCATAATTATTTTATTTTACAGTCTGCTGAAGTTGGCAGGCAACGACCTAAGCAGGCAGACACTTCAGCGTCTTGTACTCTTGAGCTCCCATGCTCCTTAAGGCGAACTACTGAGAAAAGCCAAAGCTAAAGAAATTAACTAAAAAAGTATTAAGTGCTCTGTTACACTTTACAAATTTAATAATAAAATAATAATAAAAATGAAAATATATATTTTGCAATTATTAATATAAATTAAATATTTCAGAGAAATAATAAAAATATATTATGTTTTGTTAAAAATATTTACGGCTTCAGAATATATTCTTTGTTGCACCTAAATATTATATATATTGAGTTTTTCTTTGAATTAAATTACATTGAATTAAATATGTCAGCCAAATAATTACAAATTATAAAATCTGTTTTCCAAAAGATTTAAGTCTTAAGACTCAAATTTTTCGGTTGATTTTCTTTAAAGATTAATTGTTACACCTATTTATTAGGCAAAGAGCAATGTAAATGATAAAAATTGAGTATTTCGGACAATTATAATCCATAATTTTTTTGGCCCAAAGTATATAAAGCTTAATAATAAATTTTTTGGCTGATGCTCAAGAAGTTAATCAAAAAATAAATATGATGAAAATGTTATAAAATATCAATAGTGGCAATTCGAATATGTTAAGTTTCTTTTACCTAAACATTTAAAGCTTAACAATCTATTTTATGTATTTTTTTATTTGCTTTTATTTTAAGCTGAATTGTTGCACGGAACTTATTATGCATAGAACGAGCAACTTTTGGTTCGGGGTAATGCCTCTTAGAAAGCATTCCACAAATGCATTGCATTTGCCAAAGCCTCTGACACAGTTTTCAATTGTTGCCTCCTCCTCTGCTGTTGTTGGTGGTTGTTGTTTACACTCATCTGGCTCCTCATCCCTGATCCAACCCTCTCCCACTCTCCCTCCCACTCCCCCAGCAGGCGACGCAGATATGTGTGTTCAAGAAGCATGCAGCAGAGCACGGGTTCCACCAATCAACTTACACAATAACAACACAGCACTGCAGGTGGCTTAGCGCGGGGAGGGGTCCCTCTTTGCATTAGCATAATAAACGAAGTGAGATGGGGAGTGCTCGACTAAGAGTATAGCACTAACAGGCATCCGGGAGCCAATAACATCGGAGATATTATTTTTAAATGAAATCTTGCAGAAAAAATGTTTTCATCAGCTTGAAGTCTTAACAGTCATCAGCAGTAATCGATAACCGATAAGCGATAACATCACTTGTTTTTTAAATCTGGATTTTAAGAAAGAATTTGATTGATAAGCTTGAAGTAGTGTTAAATATGCAGCCTCAACAAAAAGATCCCCGTAAGCAGTAAAAATATTTCAATTTTGATAACGGGATACATTATTTGGTACTTAAGTCTTAAAGAAAGAAATTGTTTAAAGCTATATTATTATTATTGTTATTATTATTTGATTACTGTTGATTGAAGTACTTAAGTAAAAATCTCGACCCCAAATTTTACAAAAATGAAAATTTATCTTAAATCTAGAAAGAGATTTTTCTTACATTTTGAAAAATTGTAACCTGAAATTAAGAAAAAAAAAAGAAAATAGTGTGACTTAAATATACAGCCGAGCATACCCTATTAGTCTTAGGTTCACATAAGGGGTGTGGAAAGCAACTAGCCAAGTTTTTAGCAGCTTTGGCTGATTTTACAAGCATGCCACAAAAACAACAACAGCAACAACAAAGTGTTGCATGTGCAACGCCAAGCGGCATTAGTCGGATGAACAATTAAGTTTTGTGTATATATATGTATATATACAATATATATATGTGCATATATATGTGTGTGTGTGTGTGTGTATGTTTGGGCAATGTGTGCACGCGTATTTGGGTAAATTGTTTTGCACTTAGCTAAAAGTTGGTCTCAAAATAAACAGAGTGTAAAACCGTTTTTTGTGTTATCTCTCGCGTTGGCTTACTTAGTTGAGTTTCGTTTTTTTATGTTATGTTTTTGTTTTTATGGAATGGTTGGCGGTGCATTAAGTCGTAGGCGGAGGCCATTAATCAAAATGCTAGCATTAAACTGTCGTCAGCTAACAAATATTTATTGGAATGCCATAGACGACACTCTTATAATTGAGGAATTACAATTTGAAGCTACTGCGCCTGCAACTCTCCAGTTATTTAGGCTTTCAACTCGGCTCTAAGCCATCCAACTGACAACATGCAAAAAGCGTATGGGAAAAGAAAAAAAGAAAAAGCCGCCTTTGACAATAAAGCGAATGTAAATGGGCTCAGCATTGACTATCGAAGCTGCTGGCAGAAGACAAATTGCTCTTTGCTTGGTCTCTTATGCATCCTATGTACACTCAGAAAAATAATACTGCTTACATTTTCAAAATTCGCCAAGGACGAATTACTTACTATTATTACTTGGAACATATATTTCTAAAAATCAGAGTTTTTCTTCTCTTAATTTCAGATAACATTTTTCTATTAATTTAAAATATTTAGTTTTTAGGGTGTTCTTCAAGCAACTTGAAAATTCGTTTTTTGTTACTTATGTTATTAATAAACCCATAAATAAGTCAGTAATTTTCATTACTTGTTTCTGAATTATATAAATGATTTTAATTTCCAAGAATCACCAATAGCATTTCTATATTTTAGATATACATTTCTAAGTTCAAAAAATAAAAAAACACCCTTATTTGGGATTGCCGATTTTAGGTAAGGCCTCCTAATTTTTAGACAGAAATTATTTTGAAATATTTAGAAACTATTTTGAAATACAAGACAACCTTTCTAGTTTTCAGGGTGATTTTGTGAAATTCAACGTAATTTTTGTTATGAGTGTATGGGCCACAACCAGTAACTACAAAATGAAACAGAGCCCTTCTCCTTTTTGGCCTCCTTCATTGGCTTTATTCTGCCGCTGCAAAGAGTTGATCTATGGGAAAGAAACTCAGCCAAGATGAACATAAAGCCCAGCTCTGCCGGAATGTGACTGACATTTCACATTCAAATGCTGTGACAAAAGCAAGAGCAAAAAAAAAAAAAAAAAATCAAATTGAAAAAGTGGATATATATACAATCAAATGAAGTAGAAAAGTGCATACCCTGCCTATTGATATCAAGGTAAATTACATTTGTGATTTACCCAGCAAATTCGAAATTTAACAATCTAGGAGTTGGACAAGAGTGTTGTATAATCTAGTAAATTGTTTTATTGGTTTATTTTCAATCCCGACTTGAATCGGTTTTTAATTCCAAAATAAAAAAAGCTAAAAATACAAAACAAGTTAAATTGTAAAAGATGGCAAATATAAATAAATGAAGTATAAATGTGCATACCATTTGCAGTTGTATTAAATTTATGATTAGTCCATCAAATTTTGAAATTAAACAGCCATAGAATGGGAACTGAAAATTGAAAGCCAAACTGTCTTCCATCCCGTTTTTAAATGCTAAATATTTTTTTTAATTACTTATAGCAGCTATAATTAGTTGGTCAAATTTTAAAGAGCCTTAAAATGGGAAATGGAACGGTCCTAAAAATTAAATTGTCTTCTTCATCTTTTATATTTTCAATACCTACTTGATTTGGTTCCAAACTGTCGAACATATTTTAAGAGACAGTCTGATAATTGAAATTGACTTCTATTATCTTATTTTTTAGAACATTTTGACTTGGCAACTAACCTATTTCTTCGGCTCGGTGTACTTCTTTTAGAGTAGAAAAGATAACAAAAAATAAGTCGATCAGAAAAATATCAATTCTTATAATAATTTATTTTTTTTCTTGTATGCAAAGCAGGGGACAAAGGCAACATGCCCAAAGAGATTAGAAGCCATATTGAATATGGATTGCAACTAAAGACTAGCAGGCACCTCCGAGATGGCTGCTGTGGATTCAGGCGAGGAATCGACTCGCATCGCCACTTCTCTGATGGCATATAAATTTTGCGGTCTGTGGCCATAAATCAGCGTTTGGCTGTCAGCCTGTAAATCGTTTGTCTCCTGTAAATCGCAGTGTCGAACCAAGTCTCTCACTGCCCCTCAAGGTTGCTCTTTAACTGGTCATTAATTACAAATTATGTGCAGCTGGAGTTGTTGCCTCTCAGCTGCCTGGTAAGTGTCGCCTGAACAAATTAATACAGCTGCTGCTGATGAAGACGAAGACGACGACAACATGTTCGTTGCCAGCAGCAGAAACGCATTGAGTGGACTTCCTCATCATCTGTGCACTTAGAGAAAAAATCGACACAAAAATGAGCGAGTTTTATTTGTTTTTCGAAATTCTAAATAATAGAAAACATTCTTCTTAAAATTAGATAAGGTTGCGGTAAATCGACAATATACGAAGTTTTTCCTATTTTTTTTTTTTAGAAATACTGTCAATTATTAAAAAAACATTTCTAAAAACTTGAAATGCAATTGCTGATTCTTAAAATAAATTCAGAAAATATTCATGAAATTTGTTCTCTCGACTGCTATATTAAATTTTAGTTTAGAGACCAAATACTTCTTGGGTTCGAGTACTCGAAAAATCAATATTGTTTTAAATGATAAGCAATGTGAAATGCGTGTATCTGTGAAATCTAAAGGTAATTAATAATAATATTAAATGTGGCAAAATATTTTAAATGGTACATTGCAAAAGCCGAAAACAGTATAACCAAATTCATGTGAAGCATTTCATTCTTAACGTATTCTTCGGCTTGCCTAATGACATTAACGAGATGTGACAACTGACAGCATTTACCTAAAAATCGAACCACGCTCAAAAAGAAACTGCCTGAAAAAGTTATCGCGGTTGAAGGAATATAATTTGAGCAGAAAAAGAAAATAAATCAATAAAATTATACATTATTTTTAATAACATTAAGTATTGGATATTTAAAATTTTTTTTTTTCGAGTGGGGAATTGGAGTGTGGCTTCATTAGAAGTTGTTGCCCAGGTAGCCAAATGGACAAGTGTGTTGAATGCCCCAGCGGCACTTGCAAGTCGCGTAAGAGATGCTTAAATAATTAATAGAAAAATGCGCAACGCAAGGGGCACAAGTTAAGTTTGTGTTAAATGACTTGCCACTTGCCAGTTGCGAGTTGCCAGTTGCCAGTTGTGCTTGATGCCTTCCTCTGTAAGCCAAGTGACTAGCAACTCAACCAACAAGCTCGCTCGGCTCTCTCACAAGTTGTTTGCTTATGCAAATATTTGGCCTCATCATCATGATACTTGCCACTGCCACGCTGCGGCAGCATCGCACTCACATATTCCGTTTCAAATTCAGAAAAGTCATTAAATAATTTTCCACACTTGCACTTAACGTGTCCCGAGTTGGCCCTCACTCACAAACAGATATCACATCCTATCATATTAAGTGTGTGATATATATACAAGCAAATGTTATAGTATTTTCATTGGCCTCGCCACCTTCAAAGCTCGCTACAATTTGTGGCAAATAGTTCATGTGAAATACGTAAATTGCCTTCATGCTCGATGAAATGTCAAATTTATACAGTTGCGAAAAAAGAATATCAACACCCTAACAATAAATGGGGTTGATGGAGGAGCTATAGGCTCAGAAGGGGCACAATCGACCTTATAGTTTCCAGTGATGGTACCCCGATTTAAAATAATATAACAAGAAATGTTAAATTCGAAAGTTTATGGAACTTATGAATAAGTTTTTGGAAGTGGTAGACGATTCTTTGAAAAAGCGAGTGGGAAATAAAGCACAATTTTACGCTCCGTTTTAAATTTTATAAATTTGAAGTTTATAATTTAAATTTTATGAAAAGCGAAGAAATTTAAGCAAAAAAATAATATCTATATTTTTGAAATGTGCACTTTTTATAATGAAAATTGGAAATGAATAAACGATTTCTATAATTATTGTAATATATCTTATATAGATTTTTTTCGCAATTTTTTGAAGCTTTTCACTTCAAATGAAAGACAATATATATAAATATATTCAAACGAATTCATAAGGAAAATGTCGCAGTGGTGCTATTCTTATTTTCGCAACTGTATGTGGAGCACGGTGCGTATACTTGATACTTGATACTCAAGTTCAGTTTTCAAGTTTTGCGACGACGATTTAATTGATTTCCAAGCTCGTTTCGAAAGGCATTTTCAATTTGTGGCTTAACAGTTAACAGTTTGAGAACGCGTGAAATTATTTACACAACATAGGCGTGTGAATAATGCGAAAATGTATCCTTAATATATCTACATATATATATATATATATATACATATATCAGCAGACAAAGCCAAATGGAGTGGAGTGTGTTTCTTGAGAAATGGCGAGTGGCATCCACGACCGACATTTCCGGCTGGATTGCGGCTTATTTGATTTTCATTAGGCATAACTCAATTTGAAACAAATAAAACGCGCTCAGCCGCAGATGAGCTACTTACACAACAAAGGGCCAATAGCAACAACAACAAGGCGGAGGAGGAGCAAATTCCTTGCCAGCTTACAGTCATGACGAATGAAACGAACGGAAACGGAGATGGGCGTCAACAGACGCAGAGCTGAAGAGATGCAGAGATGGAGAGATGGAGCCACATGGAGCCACATGGAGCCAAAGCAGGTTAAGCAACTTACCGACCACCAAGTGCAGATGATGATGATGATGATGAAGCTAACCTACAAGTCTCACGAACAATGTGGCAACTAAAGGAAGTGGCAGCAACAGCAACAGCTTCGGCAGCAGCAGCAGCGGTAACAATGCTACTCGGAATTGGGGAAAATCAAGTAAAAGGCGACCTTTTGATTTCATTTCCTGTTAATATTGCCCGGCCCGTAGTCCGTCGCCCGTACGGAGGCCAGTGAGCTTGGAAAGGCAAGCATAAGCAACTTTGGCAGGCGATTAAGGTGATGCTGAGAAATGCCGCTGGAATTTCAATGCACTTCATCTAAGGAATACACTTAGAAAAAAATTTAGATTCTTATTTGAAAACAGCATAAAAATGAAAATTGTCTTGAAAAATCAAAGAGTTTTCATGTTTATTATTATTCTAATTATTCTTTTTATTTAAAAAAATAATAAAACGATTTTTTATAATTAAATAACATTTCTAGAAGATAGAAATGTAAACACTAAATTTTAGAAAAAGCCCATTCTTAAATTCACAAAAAATTAATTAAATTTACTTATATATTATATTATAAAGAAACTTATTTCTAAAAAATTGAAAACGTACTTATTAATTAATAGAACTATATTTCTAATATTTTGAAATTATTTTGAAATATCAAATAAGGTCTTCCTAATTTTTTGAATTTTTCTCCTATATTTAGAAATTATTTTTAAAACTGAGAAATTTTTTCAGTACGACTTTCATTTGAAGGTGATTTTCTAAAATTCAGCTTCATTTTTTTTAAGTGTAGCCTTGTCGGAGTAGCTGGCTGGTTGGCACCCCAAGGGAGATCATTATATCGTCAGTAGCCTATGCGCCCATCCCTGTGCCAAGGGTGGTTAAAGTTTTCAGCCGACTTCGACTTCTTGGCCCTTTGCGGCTGATGAAGTATTTATGAGCACGCATGCTAGAATGTGTATGTGTGTGTGTGTGTGTACCTAGTGTGTGTCCATGCAAATATCTAAAGCTTATTAAGAAAGACAGGCGAACATATAATAATAATGCTCAACTTCAGATTAATTAAACAAAAAATCATTTAAATAACAATTTGAGCAGCTTAAGAAAAGTGCGCAACTGCTTGCTAAATGGGTTTTAATGGGCAGATTAGTTAACTGGCGGCAATGATTTAAAATACTTATTAGCCACTTTTGTCGGTTGTGCAAAAGCACACAGTCAAACATTCGTATTAAATGTATTGAGAATTGCTGATAAACTTTGAGAAACTCTGCAAATCCTGAGAGACTCTGATAACTCTAGTTGGTGAGCAGTTTTCTTTGCTGTTTAATACATATTATTATTATTTATTTATTATTTATTTTGCTGGCATTCTTATTGGGAATTTCCCAACCTCGTTTTGCTTTTCACTTGAGTATTTGTTTTCCTCCTTAGCTTAGCCGCTGCTCAGTATTCAATTCTATTATAATTTTGCTCATGCTGGTTATGCTCATTATTATTCCGACTCTTTGTTCAGAGGTAAAGATTTATTTTCGTAAATATGAAGAGTTTGTCTGCTGTTTGCCACGATTCTTGACTGACTTAACTGATGGCGCAAAAGTTTTGTGCGTTTTTAATTAAGCAACTAGCAGACAGCGGTAAAAACTCTGGTTCAAAGTATCTTTAAGATATATCTATAAAGTGCCTCAATTAAGTATAAACTAAATGCCGCCTTTCAGCGTTACATGCCACACACAAACACATACACACAGAGTGCCCGCAAAACCATAAAACAAAAGCCTGAACAAAAGCTAATTAAGTTTATGTCACCGGAAATTTGTTTCACCTCAAAAACCTCGAATTGTGTTGAGTTCAACAGCAGAGAGATAAAATGCACGTGGTCCCCGATTTCAGAATGTGACACAGACCGAATCCGAGGATAGAGATGGAGATGGAGACCGAGAAGGAGATGGATCTGGAGCTGGAGACGACAGGGGGAACAAAGGCAAAACAATGAAAAAGTTTTCTACTCGAACTTGTACACACTCATTGCCAATTAATCAGCTCTGCCCTCCAACAGACGAAGACAAAGGTAATGCGTTACAGGTCTTGCCACACTGCCCCCAAAAGCCGCTTCTCTCTTGCTCAGTGTGTCTGTTGCAATTTTGGGTTGCATTTGTGCAGCATTTGCTTGGCGACAATTTAATTTTCATGCTCAGCACTCGCTACTCGGGGTGCTAATGAATTGATTGGCTTAATTTGCAGCTGCTCAAGTTCAATGGGCATAACTCATGCCGGTGTCAAAAAGAATTATTAGTTACTATGCCCGGGCTATAGTCGCAGATTGGACTGCTGGCAGCCTGCCTCATTTGATTAACGGCCCTTTGAGTGTTGCACTCACAGAAAAACTAGTCGCCAAGTGTAACTCAACTTATTACTCACCAAGTCATTTTCTAATATTTATGGTTGTGACTTACCAAAAACCTTTTCGAGTACTCTCTAATTATAACAATTGTCTTTATCTTGCTATAAATTCAGAGTCCTCTATTTCCATAATTTATTGAAACGTCTTGTCTCGTGAATTAGAATTTTGTGAGCATCTTAACTAATTGATACTAACTTATTTTATTTGTTGCTCTGATTGAGCTTATTCGTTCTTCATCAATCCATGCAACAAATGTTACAGCATTTTGTATTTATATATCCGCAGAAATCTTATACATTTCTTAAATTTATTTCAGTTAAATTTAATTTAATCTAGATTTTTAATTTAACCTCCCCATTATCAGTATTATCTATCTATTTTCGACTTTTTGTATTTTTTGTGTAGACTACCTTTGGTTGACATTAAATAAATAAATAAATATAAGTAACACAACAGCTAAATATATATATCAATTTGATTAGAATTTTTAAGATTTTATGTATATTGAAAAAAGCTGAGCCAGAAAATTGCATTATGAATATCATGAATATCACATAAATTTGCATTTCCACTTCTTAGAAATATTTTTTATAATTGCTTAATTTATTGATGTATTTATATTAAATATATGAATATATTAATTTAACATATTTAATTTATGTGTTTCTTAAAAATAAAAGAGAATACCATATTTTTTGGCTTGTCAATTTAGGCCAAGCCTTGCTAATTTTTAGAAAAATGTTTTCTTACGTACCAAAATTAATTCACTTTAATTTTTTGGGCAATTGTCTGGAATTGATTTGGTTTTTTTTTTTGAGTGTTGGGGTCGCAGCTTGGGCGACATCGCCGGCTTCATGGCATATATATATTTTTATGGCCTTGCAGCTTGGCAAGTTGGCAAAGTGCAGCTAGCGCCAACTTATGGGCCATATAAACAATCCAGCAAACGATTGTTCAAACAAGTTTTCGCACCTAAAGCACTGCTGTCTCTTTGCCCAATCACAGATGCCAGAGTGGGCTTTAAAGTGGGCGTTGTAACCACAGTCAGGAGAGGCATCGGCATCGACATCGCACAGCTGACAAGCACTCTAGAAGACTATTGAGGACGAGTCGTGTGTGTGTGTATTGCTGTCAGCATTTGAAGTGTGTACTTATAACATTTTTTATTTTCTTTCCTTTTTTTTTTGTCGACTTTTTAGTGACTTTGGCAACTTTTCTTTGGGGCGTGTGTTGGCACCTCAGCGGTTATCGCTTGTCGTTGCCTGTCAACAACTCAAAACGTTTCCGTGCAATCGCTTTTTACAGCTTCCGAACAATTTGATTTGATTCCATTAAAAAAGTTGCTCTAGTGATTTCCGGTGGCGCCGCCAACCGACAACCTGATCTAGCGCGAACACTAAGCTACAGCTGCAGCTGCAGCATGCAACATCCCTCGCCCTCCGCCCCTTGCTGCACGCCTCGATGGGTAGCAAATAATTGTGACATTGGCAGCGTCGTCGAGTGTCGAGCACACTCTTATGGGATATCCTTACACTCAGAAAAAAATCACAATGTTCTTAGACAATATTTCTAAAAACATGAAATAACATTTCAAAAAATATAAAATTCTTATTCCATTTTTTAGAAATATATTTCTTAACAACAGAATATAGCCTCCCCGAAATTAAGAAAATAAAAATGAGATTTGCTCTCTGGACAGAAACCCAGTTGCTCAGTTGCCTCACTCTACTCGCGAATCAAGTATCTCGGGTTCGAATCCCCCCAAATCGTACTCGGGAATTAAGAATTAAGATAAACCCTGCTTTTAGGAAGTCAAAGACTACCTTTTCTGCTTTTCGTCACTATGAATGGGGTGCATAACCTGCATACACGATAGACTTCTCAATGGCCTTCCCTTTCGTAACTAATCGTCAAGTTATACCTGTAGTTAAATAACTTTATTTTTACTTTAATTTAATTTATTACCTTTACTTCCTTTTTGTATTTTTCTGATATTAAAATAAAAATAAATTAATAATTACTTTTTGAGTAGCAAGTTGAGTTACCCCATGGAGATTCTCAACAATTCAGTGCTTGTTTTTTTCTGAGTGTAGAGTCAACGCTGATGCATGTCATTTGCTCGCACAAAGACAAACTTTTTCATGTGTGTGTGTGTATGTGTGTGCGTGTGTGTGAACTGATGTATTAGTTGCGCGCCATATTGAACGTTGAAGCGCGTAATGAAAACTTATAACTTTTGATGCGATGCAATTTCAATTGATGGCACCCGACGACAACGGCAATTGCCGGCTTAATACTGACAAATATGGCATCGAGAGTCGCGTCGCGAGAATATTGTTGTCAATGGCAAATAATCATGATGGAAGCTATGTTGATGTTGGTGATTGCTATAAAATGTTGTACGACTCTATAGAAAAAAAAGATGGGATTTTTAAGCTGAGTGCAAAAGTGGCACAGCTGTGCTTGGCGGATAGAGAACAACATTTATTCGGGTTGTTTTTGGCCAATGCTCTGACATTTTATGTAAATCACAAATCTAGCTAACAACATTGCTGTGGCTGCAATTTATTTGGCCAAAAACTGTTAGTTATATTGTCATCATTCGCTTCTGAAATTTACATTTGACATCCGCCCACAGTTAACCGGTATGTTTGTGCCACATTTTGTCGAGCATTCAAAAATATATGACTCAAAAAAAATGCTCAACTAGCAGATACCCTCTAATCTGTTCGAGAGGAATATTTTACATAAAATATGTTGGCCAGTTGTAATTCTGTTTATTAAATTGTGAGCAAGTGTTAACGGATGCAGAGAGATTAATTACTTTAGAAATACACATTTAAATTCCTTGAAATTAATAAGCAATTAATTGTCAATAAATAAGTAAATAAATAAATATATTAAATGTATTTCTTATCGATTCCGTTCTGGATGCTGCACATCAATTTCAATTTTTTTTAAATTAAAATATTACCTCAAAGAATCAATTTGATTATCTTGCGGATGCTGCTCGGCATAATTTCAATTTTTGAATTTAAGATATTACGAGAGGAGAGAGATGCTTTCTGCTATTTATCCATCTTATAAATGCTGTTGTGGATGCTTTTCAGTATATATATTTTGATACAGAAATAAAATAAAATACTAATTTATATTTTGAAATATAAAGTCTTATCGCCAATACCCATTTCACCCGGTGCATAATTACACGGTATATGCAGCTCCCAGCAGCAGCAGTTGCCACATCTTTGAGGAGCATATGAAAAGTTTGCGTTTAGCTTTGGTTCCCATGCTGCCGCATAAAATTTATGATGAATTTTCCCCTCGACGCATATTGCAGAACATTTTTGGGACCGTTACATGCCTATGCGTACATGTGTGTATGTGTGTGTGTGTGTGTGTGTGTGTGGGAGTGTGCGTGTGTGTGTCATAGGGATTTTGTGTGCTCGGGGAAACGTTGGCAACCATGAAGTGCAACCACAGCTGAGCTGGGCAGCAGCTGCTTCCATTGCGATGTCGCTCAACATTTTCGTATTATTCGGTTTATGCGTGAAATTCCATCATGCCCCATGTCGCTTGTCCTTTTATAGTTGTTGTTTTTGTTGGTTTCTTTTTTTTGTTGGTTTGCTGGTTGTTTGACCACATGACGGCCTCATTTTCAATGCAATGCAAGTTGTCCCCTCCCCATTTGGGTGTCATCCAATTGAAATTGTGTTAGTCCCCATCCATTTTACTTGGAATACAAAACTGTGTTGATATTTTGATCATTAGCAGAATACGTGACACTAAATGCCGAGCAAAGCTTGGGCAATATAAATTTAGTGTATATCTGACATATATTTACTTGCCTACTTGTCTATCCTTACGAATTGTTAATCATTATAGCCCTGGTCTGTTTTCTAGGCGCTGAAATGATTTTCCTTATATTATATATTATATTTGCTTTTATTTTTATATATAAATGTATTTAATTGATTTAAAAATATGAATTTATACGTCTCCAAAGGTCAATTTCAAAATGTACTTATGTACTTACATTACATGTATTAATTTTGAATGTATTTATTACTAAAATTTAATTGTTTTGAAATATAAGTACGTAATATGAGTAGATGAGTTGTACTTACTTATATATACTTATACTTATAAACCATTAACCATTATACAACTAATGAGCAGGTCTCGTTCGTTTGTTTTTCAGTTTGCATATGTTTACTAATATATTCATATTTGTACGCTTCTAAAGGTCAATATTTATTTGTGAATTTATTTATTTTTTGTTTTGAAAGTATTTTTTATTTTATTATTATTTGTTAATTTTACTTATTATTATAATTAATAAAATTGATCCCTAGATACTGAATAATTTTTTTAATTAATTTTAATTTTATTGAAAATTTTAGAATTTGTTCACTGGATAGAGTATTACAGCATGCTTACTTGTTACTCTATATTTGCAAACTAATTGAACTGATTGTTATGACAATGATCTCGGTGTAATCTAATTTATTAGTTTGCTCAACATATAATTAAGGGGTATTTAGAAAACAAATCGATTGCACTTATACCTCTTATTTTATATTTACTCAATGGGATTGGTGAAACGTAAATGTTGATTGCAGTGATTTCATCACGATTGTAATCCATCAGTTATGTAATTTATCTAATCAGCTTAACAAATGTTTAAGGTATAAATGTGAATTGTATTGACTTTCAATACAATTGTAATCTATCTAATAAGCTTAACAAATGTTAAAGTTTTTATTTTATTTATTTATTTAATTTGTATTCAATAGGAATTGCGAAACATAAATGTTATTGTAATGATGTAATATAATAATTACAATACGATTGTTATACCTGTTTTATCTAATTTCCCTTATGTTTAAGGGGTATTTAGAAAGGCATACACAAAGTATATCCGTATATCCGAATATCTGTATTTCTGTATATCTGTGCAGATTGACGTGATGAAAACATAAATAAATATTTGGGCATATAAACAAGACTGATTGGCAGGCAAACATAGTTAGCACAGAGCTCAACTGTGGTCCCCATCGCAGTTATTGGAATAGCCCCTTATCAAAGAACTGGCGGCGGCCACCGACTCTAATTGAGCGTGAACATATGATAAATAGTTCTAATGAGCCATAACGAATATTCTGATTGGGATTTGTGAGAAACATTTTGTGGCTTCAAAGGTTTTTGCAATTAGCCCAAAAATGGCCAACAAGCAAATTGTCAAAGAGCAAGTGAAATTTGTTTACAATCCAATTAAAGGAAAAGCGTCGCAGACAATGGCAAAACAAATTTCAGTTTTTAGATCTGAGATTTTCTCAGATTTTCAAGTGGATGACCTTTGGTGGCCTGTGTCGGTGACAGCTGCGACAGCAAAATTAAGCAGAACGCCAAAAATTGCGTTATCTTAATGAGTTTAAACGTTAATCAGACTGTGGACTGTGGGGGGCGGGGCAAGCGGATGTGGCTACTGCCGCAGCGGAAATGTGGCAAAGTTTTGTGCGGCAACTGTGTCGAGGACGCCGCTCCGAGCTGGATGCCAACTTTTCTAACAACAAAACGAGTTGTGGCTGCCACAAACGGAAGTCAAAGTCCAAGCGGCACGGATACATATTAAATTAAATAATTTGACCTCAGCCCAGCTCGCCGCAGTCCGCAATCCGCACTCAAGGCATAAGCCAAAATTACAAAAGCATCCGCTGAGAAAGATTTTGGCTTACTGATTGCGGCAATGGCAAAGGACAATGCCACAACAACAGCCATGTTGCACTAATGTTGTGTACGCCAAACGGCGTCTGGCGAGATAAACAATTAAAAAACTTTCGCAATTTGCGCTAATTTCACTTCTGCCACTAAGCGCATTGTAATATTGGGACTGCTTCCGACCCACTTACAATTATTATTATGTCATAATTAGGCCACCTTAATTATATTCATATTCTCCTACTTACTAATGACTGACTGACTCACTGACCAACTGACCAACTGACTGATTACTCATTTATTCACTCATACAAAAAATTAATCTGATGCCTAGAAAATCAGTTTTCAGGTTTTCTCACCTTACTATTAAATAAGCAACTACCGAAAACAGAAAGATGTGGTTTTCTGTGCATTTATTAATTTTATTTTGAATTTTCTAAAGTTTTAATAAATATGTCTAATTTCTATTTATTTTTAATGTCAACTAAAGTCAGTCGACACAAAAAAAAATAATCCAGAAAGTAAAAAATAGATGAAATTAAATTAAAAATAAAAATTTAATTAAATTTAAATAAAAACATATGAAATATTTATTTTCTGAATTTCATAATGAATTGCATTTATATCTTATATAAATGCATATCTTAATCGTATAAAATATTTCTTAGTAATAGAATATATCGCCATTCTTATGGAATTATTTATTTTGGACTCACTCGACCCACTCACTGTTGCGGCACACAACATCGTTATCAATACGTTCTTATCTTTTGTTTACGGATTGAGCGGTGCACACGTTTCTGGTGTTTTTGAACACGATGAAATCGTTCTTCTAACTGAGTGCAAAAATGAATACTGCAGCTATAAATACGAACCGCAAGATTCTTGTAAGACCAGTAAACAAAACAAAGCATCAGCTGAACACACTTTAAAGCTTGCAAAAAAAAAAAACAACGAAAATTGAAATGGTTTGCAAGGGCTGTGGAAACAGTAAGTATAATTGTGAGCTTATTTAATTTTCGACATTCAATTTGATAAATGAATTCCTTTTGCAGACTGCAAGTGCTCGGACAGCAAATGCGGCGACAACTGCTGCTGCAATCAGGACTGCAAGTGCGTCTGCAAAACAGGCAGCAAGGATCAATGTTGCAGCACCAAGACCACGTCTAAATGAAGCATTTATTAATGGGAAATTAAAGTGCTTTTTTTTTTAAATGATTCCAAATTTAATAAGCAGGGTGTTTAAAATAAAGATTTTTTCATTAAAAAAGCACGAAGAACATTCAGACTCTTTCAGAGTTATGTATACTAAATTTAATTTTTTTTAATATGATTCCAAACTGTATAAGAACGGAGATATGAGCATTTGAAATTAAAAAAGCCTTTGAAAAATATGTACAGTTGAGTTATAAATTTATACTTATACTATCTTGAACAAGTTGTTGAATCCACTTATTTACTTATACAAATTTTGAAGCCAAATAATTATCAATCGAAGTTCAGAATCGTAATCGGAATCAGAACCTAAACTCTACGTTTTTTGTAAACTAAAATCCGATCTGAAATTATTTGCACCGTAGTGAAATATAAATTACATACTAAGAATAATGTATATAAAATATATAGTATTATCAATAAACATGCTTAGTTGATATGCATCAAGAGTCGAGGGCCGACGATCTGAAAAATATGACACCCCACACATAGACTCGCCACTTACCACTATTAAATCAAAATGTACTTTTATTGGTCCTCTAAGGATAAAACCTAAAATTGTAACGTAAATTTTATATTTTCTTGTATTCAAAATATTTGGCTTCATGTATTTTGAGTTCTACATTTATTATATTCCATTGATCGGTTTGATCTATCATTCGTACAATTGTTGTCGATCTTTCTACAAATAAGTAACATAATTAAATCAAGTAAGAATGATGTAGTCGAATGAGCTCGAGCCCAGTTGTAAAATATATTCTACTTTTATTGCCAAATTTCCCTTTGAAAAGTCTTGCACCCAAATGTGAGAAGGTCTTCAAGTGCACTCTTTTCTTATGGCAGACACAGGGACTGCACACAGAAAATGCTTGCGACTGCTGATAGAAATGAAATCAATATGAGAATCTACTTTCGACTATAATTTTGATGTTACTTATCCGATCTTGATGAAATTTGGGAAGTTTATCAATAATATGCATATGCATATTATGTATTAATGACAAGATTCTGTCTTTAAAATTGTGGCATTAATCGCTTTCGCTGTCTAATATATAATAGTCTCTGAAATCCGTGTGTTCATACAGACGGGCGGACGGACGGACAGACAGACATGGCTATATCGACTCGGCTGTTGATCCTGATCAAGAATATATATAGTTTTTGGGGTCGGAGATGCTTCCTTCTGCCTGTTACATACATTTGCAAAAAAACATTATACCCTTTTTATGCATTTTTAATGGGTTCAGGATAAAATAAAGAAAGCAAATAAAATAAATAAAATAACATAAATAATAAGTAATGTAAGTGTATAGAAAATAAAATAAATTAAACATTAAAAAATAAACAAACCAATTGCATTTATATATTATACACATGCTTATCTTAATCGTAGAAAATATTTCTTAGTAATAGAAAATACAGTCATTCATATGGAATTATTCACTTTGGACAAACCTTTACAAATTCTGTTTCCTTTGTCGACTCACTCGACCCACCACTGTTGCGGCATACAACATCGTTATCAATACGTTCTTATCTTTTGTTTACGGATTGAGCGGTGCACACGTTTCTGCTGATTTTGCACACGATGAAGTCGTTCTTCTAAGTGCAAAAATTAAAACTGCAGCTATAAATACGAACCGCTAAATTTTTGTAAGACCAGTAAACTAAACAAAGCATCAGCTTAACACACTTTGAAGTTTGCACAAAAACAAAAAACAACGAAAATTAAAATGGTTTGCAAGGGCTGTGGAAACAGTAAGTATAATTGTGAGCTTATTTAATTTTCGACATTCAATTTGATAAATGAATTCCTTTTGCAGACTGCAAGTGCTCGGACAGCAAATGCGGCGACAACTGCTGCTGCAATCAGGACTGCAAGTGCGTCTGCAAAACAGGCAGCAAGGATCAATGTTGCAGCACCAAGACCACGTCTAAATGAAACATTTATTAATCGGAAATGAAAATGCTTTTTTTTTTAAATGATTCCAAATTTAATAAGCAGTGTGTTTAAAATAAAGATTTTTTTATTTAAAAAGCACGAAGAACATTCAGATTCTTTCAGAGTTATGTATACTAAATTTAATTTTTTTTAATATGATTCCAAACTGTATAAGAAGGGAGATCTGAGCATTTGAAATTAAAAAAGCCAATGAAGAATATGTGCAGTTGAGTTATAAATTTATACTTATACTATCTTAAACAATTTTTGAATCTTATCTTACTTATATAAATTTTGAAGCCATATAATTATCAATCGAAGTTCAGAATCGTAATCGGAATCAGAACCTAAACTCTACGTTTTTTGTAAACTAATATCCGATCTGAAATTATTTGCACCGTAGTGAAATATAAATTACATATTAAGAATAAAATGTATAAAATATATACATACATATATATATATCTATATATAGAATTAATTCAATAAATGAAATAAAATGATTAATAGGTAAATGGTTCACTTCGGAGTGTCATGAATAATGTGCTTCTAAAATAGCAAATTAAATAAAAAACAAAATAAATATTAAGTAAACGTTTGCTCCTTTTCAGCTGTCATAAATAATGTGCTCGTAATTACAAATTTCAAATTTAATTTGAGTGCGTAAATGGTATAAATATTTGTGTGGCCGCATGGGGCTGCATGCCGCATTGGATGAGGTGCCACATCGTAGCTACGCAGTGGGTTCATTTAAATGCGAAATGTGTTTTTGCTGTTGATTGTTTTGCTTTTTGTCTGGCACTGACAGACTGCAACATCATTGAAAAACAACATGCAACACAACAGCGCAAAAATGATGACATTTGTAAGTGTGCGAAAATAATTTGTTGGACAGAATGAGGACACGTTTTTGTTGCTGCCACTGCTTGTTGTAAGTAAGTATGCGTAGGATGACAGTGTGTAACCAATCGAGGGTAAAGTACTTAAACAATTAATTAACGCTGCTTGAGCTAAACATTTATGCAGGAAACGGGAAACAATGAGAGGCCTGGCTAGACAAAAAGACGCTAGCACCAGCGCACAAAATGTGAAACTTGCCTCCTCTTCAGCGCTGCATTGGAGCAACCCACAAGTACACTCAGCAAAAAAATCGAACTGCATTTGAGAAAACCGCCCTGAAAACTACAAAGTTTTTCTTCTCTATAAAACTAATTTTTAAATGTTAAAAATTTTTTTTTTTCAAATCGATAATCTCAAAAATATTGTGTTTTTTTTTAAACAATAATTTCTAAATATTCGAAATAGAAAAATGGCCTCAAATTGACATTCCCGAAAATTTCATTTTTTATTTTAATTTTTGTATATACATTATTAAGAAATGTATTTTTCAAGCTAAATTATACGAATTTTTTTATTATTATTTTTCTTATGTGTTAAGTCTTCATATACTAATCTATATTAATAAATAAATTAATAATAAATAAAAAAGTAATAAATAAATAGAATAAATGAGTTAAATAAGTAACTTAAAAATTATGTATATGTTTTTCCAAATTCTAAAATCCATCCTGAAATAAATAAAGGATAAAGCTCTGGTTACAGAAATATACAATTTGTGAATAATAAGCTGAGCTATCATTGCTCACTTTCTAAAATTCAGTTCGATTTTTCGCTGAGTGTAGAGAGGGGGTATTTGTGTGGATGGCCCGTCTGGGTGTTGGCTCATTATAAGCTGCAGTTGCTCCTTAAGCCGCAAAATAATGAACACTAAAAAAACGAGCATTGTTCCATTGGGAACTGGGTGGGCTAAATGTGCTGCTTGCTGCTTGCTACTTGCTCTGCTGCTGCCTCTTCAAATTGTCTGCACATTTCTAATTAGGACCTCGAGATTCCTACTCGTTTTGTGTTGTGATCAATGCCGACATTAATCATTTAGTATTTGCTGATCAAGTAAGACTGATAGCTTATAGACTTATGAGCCGATTAAGTGCTGATGCTTGTTGCCTTGTTGATCAAACTAAACCTGGCCAAGCAAACACTTGCAACACTTTCGCTGTGCAACACCATAACATAAAGTTTGCAAAAATTTTTTGTGATGTTGCCTTTGGCTCCATTTCTCCCCATTTTTCCCACTGTTTAATGAGCATCCCCCGCATTCAGTTCTACTTCACTCTGTGGCAAGTGTTGTTGTTGTCTGGTTTATTGTTGTGGCACCACTTTATTTTCTTGCTGTTGTTGTTGTTGCTATTGTCTGTGTGGCACTCGTAACTTTGCCGCAAAATTGCTTGTTTCCGTTTCCGCATTCTCGCTTCTTGACGGCTCTCGGCCGACGCCCACTGATAGATGCCATTATGACCTACCCTTGAGCCATAAGATTTTCTCCTTTCTTGTCAGCTGCCATCTAACAACAAAAAATACAAGTGGGCACTGCCAACAATTAAAGCCAATTATGCTGAAATGTAATTGTTTTAGCAGATTTTTATTTTTAATTTTTTTTGTTGTTTGCTGTCGGCTTAACTTAGTCTTTGACTTTTTGCTGGCACTCATTGTTAGGGGAGGCGCGAACTTGATATATATGTATATTTATATTTTGGTGATTCTTTTATGAACGCCTTAATAAATAGAGTATTATTTTGAAAATTACACATTTTAATACTTCCTAGTTAGTTATCGTATCCATTTAATTATTTATGGTTTCATTTTAAATTGAATTTAATTCGATATAATTTAAGTCGTAACTTTAATTTTATCTCAAAATATACTTATTGTAACACTTAACTTATTCATTTATTTATCCATTTTAAATTTGTAATTTACATAAGTTTTTTATTTATTGAAAAGTCTTTAAAATTTGTGAAAGTGTTTAAGTTATAGAACATATAATTTCTCTCCTGCCGGATATTTAATTTCTACCTATTCTTACATTTAATTATACCCCATTTAGGTGATGAGTGCAGGGTATCGAATGTACAACTTAGTCGAGTTTTCTATTGGGCTTAGGGGTAACATTTAAATCAACTGAATGCGTTGCTTAAGCGCAATTTGTAGCGAGGCCCGCTTAAATAAATTGTCACAGTTCGGTTTAATTAAAAACTTTTCAAATATTGTGTGTGTTTATGTGTGTAAATGGAATTTCTACGACATTGTGTGTGTGTGTGCTTGTGTATGTGTGATTGCCTTAAAAACAATAAACGCATGCACATTGTAATTGTATATAAAAGTATATATGTATATATATATATACATATATATATATAAATATATGTATATGTATATAGATATGTAAATATATGTTTTTGTGCAGTTTCAACAATTTCATTTTGGTTGCACAAAACACAAAAACAGAACAGAAAAATAAAAAATTCACTAAATCGCCCCAGAGGGACAATGTACTAAATGTGAGTGTGAACAATAAAATTTATCGTTGTAGTTGCAATTGTTGTATTTTGTTTATGTGTCGCCCACACACAATGTCGACTACGACTTTTATTGTTGAGCCACATAATTAATTGTCGTAGTTTTTGGGTGTTAAATAATTAGAAAACAAGTTTTCAAGCCATTAATCACATTGAAGGGATTCTCTTAGTCCACACACAAATAAAAATAATATATAACAATCAACCAACAACTGTCCAATTTAATGACTAAGGCCGGACTACAACTAAACACTTACAGCGGGGGTCAAAGTAATAGTAGTGAACACATATGTTTTGGAAAATGTTGTTAAGAAAATTATGAAAACTTGATTTATGCATAAATAATCAATACTAAAGACAAGTAAATATTAAAAGTTGGCATAGCTATAACGTTTAATAAAAAACAAAATTAAAGTATATTAATCTATAATTTTTACATATTTGTTTTTATTAATTTATTATTTAAATTGATCATTGTATTAATATTGGAATTATAGTGAAGTTTTCGCAGCTTTCCCTGCGGCTGAGTAACATTTCTAAAAACTAGAGATGATGGGTGCTTATATTTTACTAGATATTTTATTTGGAAATCAGCCATTCCCAAATGAGAAATCAAACATTTTTTCTTTTGCCGAGTTGAATTTTTTCTTCATACTGAAGATATTGAAGAGGTCTCGATTTGATCACCGTAAAATGAGTCAAATATTTATTAAATGCCTTGAGAAGCAGCATTACTATTATGATGACCGTTACTGTACATATATATTTATATCCATACATATATATATCTACACACACCGACACCTTTGCTTGGGGGTGTTGCCAACAAATTGGGGCATTCTGCTTTGTTGGCCAACCCCCATACTTGGACCATGGCCAGCTGCTGTAAGTTGTTCCAAATCACAGTATAATCCTGTAATTTACATAATATATAGACATGGGGCCAAAGGACCATGGCCAATAAAAAGGACACCCCTCGGGTTGGTGTCTCTATTTCATTGGTTGCCGCCACAATTTGCCCCACTCAAACATCATTATGTCATAAATTGTTGTTAAATCCTTGATCATTTATGAAATTTGTCCCCATATTGAGTGTCTGTTTGTGTGTGTGTAGGTGTGTGGGGGGTAAGAAAGCAAACATTAACAAGTCCAATTTGATATGCGCTGCGTGTGTTAAGCCTACACTCAGCAGAAAGTAGCCCCGAATTTTAGTTAATTTCACTAAAATGAAAAATGGAAGGATTTGATATAAGTATTATTTTTGTGTAGACTGACTGGTTGGCATTAAATGAAAAAAAGGGTAAATACAAAAAATAAATAAATCGACATTCCCATTTAAATTGCGAATTTTTAAATTTTTGTGAAATGTCTTTTATTTAAAACCCTTGGCGATTTACTAAAATGTATGTCCATTTTTTTTCTGAGTGCATAAAGAGTGTAATATCGACTTGACCAAGCGAAATTCGCGTAAGTCAAAGCAAATTGTGACCCTGTTAATTATGACTGCTAGTTTAAAATGTGAAGACTCGTTTTAGATATTTGTATGGTAATGCGCTTTAAAATGCTGCTAATGAAACGTCAATTATGTGCCCCACTTTGGGGCAAGGCACGTGACCGACTTGTCAACGCAAGCGGCATATCCAATTTAACCCTCAAATGACTGTCATTATGACAGGACCTGCGGCAACAACATCAACAACATTGTTGAGGGCAGCTCTCGTCGCTTTTTGCCACTGAGTTATTAGCGAATCGTGATTGGCATAAATCAATGCAGACACAAAGATAGCCAGAGAGAGAGATAGACACATAAAGAGAAATAGAGAGAAAGAGAGAGAAAGAGAGAGAGAAGTAAATGCACCTGGTCTGACATACTTCAAACTCAACTTGCCAGTTCTTTTCCCCCAGATATTTATGACCGCCATTGTTGGTCGACACTTTGCTCTTGCTGAAGTGGCAACCACACTTCTCATTTGACATCGTTAGCTGCAAACTAGTTAGACGGATGTTCAACCCCTACCTACACTCAGCAAATAATAATAATAATTTATAATTTTGTCTATATCAAAATTAAAATAAGAAAAGGCCCCGAAATTAAACATAGTTTTTATAAATTTAAAGAAAAAATTGATCATTTAATTGAATAAAAGAAAAGTGCTGTTTTTTAGTAACACACTACCTGCCATTTTGGAAATATACTTTCTGAATAATAAGTTAAGTTATATTTGGTGCCAAAAGTATGGCAGTTTTCTTAAGTCAATGAAGTTCTTACAGGGTATTATTTTATAACAAACTCTGTCAGAAAATAAATGCAAATTTAATTTCATAGAATTTTTAAATAACTAAATTACAAAAATTATTTAACATAAATAAAATGTAAGTTTTTCCTTACTTACTGTACAAGTTCTGAGATTTGCCTATAAAAGAAGTAGTCCCATAAATGTATGTATACCCTTTTGGCTGACAAGTACAGGGTATTGCATGCATAACTTAAGCTTACAGCCAGACGGATATCGTTTATGTGGCATTTGTGTTGAAAACGAAAGCAGTGATTCGCTGCTGGCATTTACATAACTGAAGCGATATTTGCAATGATTTAGAATGGTGCATTGCAGAGACAACGACGAGGAGAACACTTTGATTTGCATACCATTACAGCCAAGAAGAGCTGTAGTTTTCTTTCTATTTATGTAAAGCCATTGTTATAACAGCTAAGCGACTGTTACGTTAGCAAGAGATAAAAGATACGTAACGACCTGTTAATCAGCTTGCAATAACATGAATCATACATATCTTAGTAGGCCACTAGTAATATAAGTTAACAGGATACTCGAGCGATGTACTGTTAACATCTGTAATATCAGCTGTAACATAACATTTCGATCGATCGCCATTTTAAAGAAGAAGAATAAGTGGCTTCTATTTTAGGTAATCAGGTATAACAGATCAGTAACAACCTGTTAATCAGTTTCCGATAACATTAAGGCACAAGCGTAATGTAGGTTAATAGGTCACTCTAGTAACGTACTATTAACATCTGTAACATAACAATCACTATTATAACATAGCATAACATACAATATCGACATTGATCGATCGCCAGCTTGAAGAAGAAGAAGAGTGCAATTATAGAGCGAGCGGAAATACTTAAGTTATTTAATTTAGTATTGTATTAGTATTGTCAGTTGCGTTCAAAACAAAAGTGGTGCATTTAATAAAAATATGACTTAATTTATGGTGATCAAATCGATACCACTTCAAAATCTTCAATATGATGAAAAAATTCAATTCGACAACACAATCAATTTTTGCTTTCTCATCTGGGAATGCCGCAGGGAAGGCTGAGAGCACTTCGCTATTATTCGACTACTATTATAATGATAAATTTAAACAATAATTGAGTAAAAATAAATATGTAAAAATCATACATTTAGACTTTTATGTTGTTTTTTTTTTTTAAGAAATTAATTTTATGTGTTTTAAAAATATATTTCAAATTTTCATAATTTTTAAAATATATTTTCATTATTTTTTTCAAAAACATGCATATGTGCTTCTATTGCCTTGATCGCAGCTGTATTAAAAAATACATATATCAATCGAATCAAACTTAGTACACACATTTTGGTTTCATTTAGCAAACAGTCGGCGTCACAAAGGATTTAATTAGTTTTTCTTTCATTTTGCGGGGCATTCATTGTAATTGCTTTCAACACTTTGGCAGTTTGAAGCTCGCCAGCCAAAAATGGAGCTTTCAAATTCAATTGGAATTAGCAGCGAATGGCGATTGGCGACTGGCGACTGGCGCATGGCGAATGACGAGCTGACGTCCAAGAGCTGCCACGGTTAGTTCCTTTAATGAAATAGTTCGTGTCGTTCGCCTGTCTATATTATTACCAGCTTCCCAACTTTTCAGAGGGATGGGAAGAAAAAACCGGACCAAAAAATGCAAATACCGGCAACATACACCAAACAAAATTTTAAGAATTTCATATGTTTGCAAATAATTTCTAAAAATTATGGAAAACATTTCTGAAATTTAGAAAGACTTGGCCCAACTCCACAATCCCAAATATTAAACTTAAATTAAAAAAGTAAGAAATATTTATAAGATTCTATAGATATCTTTATATGAGAACAAGATAAACAAAAAGCTATTATAAAAATTCTTCAATCTTTACGTTCACAGAAATCAACACCATGGAAATTAGTTATATATATAATATAATTTAAAAAAAAATCCTGTTCGAAATTTAGAAAAGTAAACGCTGATTTTTTTAAAGGCACAAAATTTAATATTATAAATTTACTTTCTGAGTAAGTCGATTTACTAAAATTAAGTCTGAATTTATTTTCTGAGTAAGCACCCGGAAACAGCAGCTTCTTCAATGGAGGGTGCAGTGTATTAATTTTCATTTGTAAAGAGTTGAGTTGAGCTGCAAAAACCCTTGCAACGCTGTTGATAGCGTTGAATAGTGTTTAATTCAAATTTTTGGCTCAAAAGAAAAAGAAAAAGACTGGTCGGGCGATGGGCATGTTAGTAGCTGTAATACTGCCACATGGTGGAGTCGAGCCAAAGTTTGTGCAACATCGTTTGTTTATTTTTCTTGTATATTTTTTTTTGTTGTGATTTTTTGTCAAAGCAGCGAATCAACTGTTGTTGCCTGGGCGATGTGCATAAAGCCAATTTATGCGATTTCCTTGCATTTTCTATAAGAGCGCAATATTCTCTGTTGCCAACAGCAGCACAATTTATGCGCAAATTTATTCATGATATATGTTTTCTTTTTGTCTGCACAAACTTCTCAATGAAAGCTTACCAGAAACACCGTATTAAGCTTTGTGTTTGAGCAACTAGAACAGCTCAAGTACTAATTGTAATTCAGTGCTTTGGAAATTTTAAAATTCAGCAAAGCACATATTCATTCAGAAGGAAACTAGGAGAGGTTACACAATTAATAAATAAAAAGTTGAATGAAAAACAATTCACAGGACATAACAGATAAATCTGGCGGATAAGTAAACGCAAAATATAATTAAACGAATTAAATTATATAATATTAATTGTGAGAAATTAAATTAAAATTAAGTATAAAAATAAGGAATGTACTCTGTATTAAGCCAGAAACTTCTGATTTTCGTTAAGGAACAATGTATTCACACTTTCAAATTTATGTATTCTACTGAGAAGTGTTCATTGATGCAAAATGAATAAGAAGTACCCGATGGGAAACGAAGATTGATATCCCAGGTAAAGCCACCCTAGCAGTATTTAAGAATGCACTCAGAAAATAATTCGCCCTGAATTTTCGAATTTATTAGAGAGTCAATTTGTACAACTAAGTGCTGTGGCTTTCTTACTTTTAAATTTCAGGGTATATTTTTCTAAATTTTCGAAAAAGTATATGTAAATTTTGTTTCTAAAGAATTCTCACATTTAATAAGTTTATTTTACTTAAATTACATAATAGACCAATAGTATTTTAAGATTTTATATTATAGCAGTCGAGAGCGAATTTCATTACTATTTTTTGAAACTCAAAACGGATTAATTTCTACTTTATATAAATGCATTTATAAATAATAGAAAATTAAAAAAATCGTTATATTTTTGGGATTATCGATTAAGGTCAAGCTTTTCGTATTTTAAGAAAAATGGTTTCTTTTCTTTAGAATAATTTTTAAGCGCAAGAAAAACCTTTTAATTTTTAGTGTCATTTATCTTCATTATTAGTTGGGGAAATATGGACATTAAAGCTCACCTTTAGGTCAAGAATGTTTACTCTTCAACTTAATACCTCTTAAATATTTCAGTTTGTATATACGCTTTACTTAACTCAACTATATTCTGGTTCAGCATGAACTATCCACGAGTGATTTTCAAGACAGCCCGTAAAGGGGACTGAGACGACGAATGCTGTGCTTAAATATATGTATTTGAGTAACAATGTATGATATAACATTTTCCTTTTCTTCTCTTTTCATTATTTATTTTTTATTTATATTCATACTTGCTTCGTTTTGCGTTGCATCATTTTGTAGTTGGTTTGTGTTGGCTTTTTGCTTTGTTGTGTGGAGCTTTTAAGAGTTAATAAATCCTTTTAACTTGTACCATATTTCAATGGTTTTGCTGTTGTTGTTGCAACTGCTGCTGGCATTTGCTATGAACCGAGGATGTGGATATATGGATGTGGATATATGGATGTGGATGTGAAGGTGGATGTGTGGATATGTGGATATATCCGGATGTGAGCCGGCATCGCGCATCGCGTTTCGCCCACAAAAAGGTCGAAGATGTCGACGACGGGAAGCCAACCGAATGAAGCCAATTCCATTTATTGAACAGCATTATTCAAAATGGAGCAGTTCCCAGTCCCCAGTCCCCAAGGCCCCCGAGTCTGACAAAACGGAAATATTATTAAGTTGTATTGTGCATTTGATTTGTTGTGCATTCAAATTTGTTAAGTATTTGTCGACTCTTAAAGCTATCCATCCTCCATCCTCCCCCACACAAACCACAAACTCAAACTCAAAACTCATTCATTACATTAAGATGGTATTTGGTATTGTCCACCGTTTTACTGTCCATTAAAGATTCTATTTATTTCACTTGACAATCACTCAGTTACCTCTGTTCTCGGCTCATATATTAGCTGGCCTTATCGTTGTCATCCATATTAGGCCTGCAGTACACTAAGAAAAAAAATTATTTTTTAAGGAAACATTTTTCTTACAATTTGAAAGTCTCTTTTTAAATTGAGAATTCCAACTATATGAGGTTCCTTTTTATTTTTGGTTTAAGAATTCAGAGAATGAATTTGAAATTTGCCTTCTTGATTTTTTAGACTTTAGCTGGTCGTTTTTTAAAATACAAATGTTGATTAATCCACCATAAAATGTAGAAACGTGATCTCCAACTTTTAAATAGACACAACCACAAGTTTTAGAAATTTACTTACCGAATAATAAGTGGGGGCAGTATTTCTCTGAGTGTAGAAGCGAACTACAACTAAATGCTTTATGCCTGAATTTTTGATTTGTTGTGGCAGCGCACATTTATATTCCTTTAAGTAGGAGTATTTCGTCGTGCTGTGGCCTCTGCCAACAATTCATTTTTTATGAAGCTCCTCGCTGACTTAGAGTCGGTAAGCCCAGTCAGAGTCAGAGCCAGAGCCGCAGTCCCAATTCCATAGACGTCTGCATAGACATCCACTTGGGCCACTTGACGCTCCTTTGTTGCCATGCTGCCTGACTGCCTGCTCCATGTATTTTTATTATTTATTATCCGTTTTTAAATCCCAGCTAAAGATCATTATACACATCAGTGCGTCCGATTGTGAAAATCGCAGTTACTCTGATTTTCTGATTTCTTGTTTTCGACGTTTTTTGCGCCCCCTTGAAGTCTAACCACACCCACTCCCCATCCTCCTCCTCATTCCACTCTCAACTCTAATCCAAATCCAAAGGCACACAAGGCTTGCCCAGATTCTCAGAGAGCTGGCTTCGAGGAGCTTGAGCATGGAAAACGATTTAACTGAAAATTGAGGTTGAACTTAATCATAAATCAATGCTAATGATGCTAAAATGCTAGAGAGAGAACATTTTTCCCATTTCGAGTGGATATCACTTGGTGGTGCTTGGGAGTTGGGCAGATTTTGCACTGCTGGCATTTGCCAACTGGGCTGCCCTTTGACCCCACTTTGCGTCCCCCTTTGCCTCAAAATTTGCAGATGTCTGCTGTCATTTATTACAATAGCTTTGACTTTTGTTAGTATGTTGTCCTTGTTTGCCTTGATGCCAAAAAGGACTCGATTATTGGATTTTTACTTGGCCTTACTTTTGTTGATCTCTGCCCATTATTGCAGAAAGCAGTTGCTCTTCGGATTATGCATTAATATACGTATATACATATATACATTATGCTGAGTAGGTGTCGTGTTTATTAAACGCTCTTGAAGACTTTTAGCAAACTTTAATCGTATATGCAAATGGGGAAATGAACTTTTTGTTCATCTAAATTAGCATCTACAAAGCTAAATAAGCAAAATAAATGTTAAAAGATATATCGAAAATTATTAAATAATTATTTTGCGTGCACTTTAGGCTTTATTATCATTTTAATAGTGCAAATTTATAGTGAAAGTGTTAAGCAAAAAGTAGTTAAAATAAAGTTCGTGATTTATGAAAAATTTGTTTAAACGCAAACAATAATAAGTAAATCAAATATACTGCCAAAATAATAATGCACACAAGCAATTTATAATAAAGAAAATCAAACGTTGATAGATGGGATAGCTATTAAATTCCATACAAAAACAATTATTATGTATGTTTTTCCTAACATTTAAACATTATTTTTAAATATTTCTAGTGCGATTTGCTAAAATCTATGGCTATTTATATGTATGTATACTTATCTACAAAAATGTATATATATTTGTGGCATAAGAGTAATCTTATCACAGCGAGGGGAGCAAGATTATCCAATATAAAATTGAGTTAGTCGGCAAAAACAACAACAACAACGAAAACACTCAAAATATGTTTAAGTATTCAGTATTCAGTATTCAGAGGTGTTCGTTCTGAACTGAAGGTGAGTCGAATTTGTGGAAATTGCCTTTTTACGAGCATATTAGCATGCGTGTATAATACACAAATATATATGCATATATATATATATATGTATATATATATGTGTATGTGTATGTTTTGTGTATTAGCGTATTTGCATTTGTGCTCATGTATGTGTGTGTTGGCCACAGCATCGGCGTCTTTCTTCTGGCTAATGTGTCCCCAATGAATGCCCGCAGCACCAAAAACGACTTTGGAACGTTCTCTGTGTGTGTGTTTTGTTTGTGTTGTGTGGAAGATAAATCAATTTACTTTCATTTTATTTGTGTGCATAAATTTGTGCCTGTGCGTGTGTGTATTGGCGTGCGTGTGTATGTGGGGGCAAATAAGTAATAAACAAAGTGACTTCGTCGTCGCGACGACGACTCGCATTCAGCAAAAGGCGTTTGAAATGATTTTATAAAGCGTGTGCCGACCATAATTCTCTTATCCCCATTCCCCTACCCTTCCAGTCTGTCTTTCTTTGCCTGTTACCTTTTTTATTGGTGCCCCTTTTATACTCTGTACGCAAAAGCATGAGAAATGCATGAGTTGTTCCATATATCGATAGGGAATGTGGCAATGATCGATATAGAAGTGTGACATGTAGGATTGCGAAATATATCGATAAAGGCGTGTGGCGGTTTGGCGATCGATTTGTGTCACGGTGTCACGGTGGAAGTTTTGCGATTGATAATAGGTGTGTCTTGGGCGGGCAATTTAAATTATTATTATTAGTGGAAGAAATATTAGTAAATTTAATACAAAAAATATATATATATTTGTATAATAAAAATAAATTCATATTTATTAAATGGATACAAATTAAGCTTAATCAAATGTCGCTAAATGTATGTAGATAAATCTAATAAATAGTTCTTAGTTTCTTAATATAATTTTAATTAATTTATTCAATTTTCAACTTTTGTATTATTTTTGTGTAGACTGACTTTAGTTGATATTAAATAAATTAATATTATTTTATATAGTTTATTGTACAATTATAGGGTTGGGCACAGCGTTGTAAATTGATTTGTTTTTGCTTGAAGACGATTCAGTTTGAACTTATTCATCATTGTGCCTAATGCGTCTTTCTGCATTTATCGAGACTACTGATATCGCTGTCCGACACGATCAATTACTATCTGACAAAGTTGCCAGATGAGATTTGAGCGCTTCTTCTCCGACTAAAATCTGCTGTTTAAATTTCAATTGGCTAGCATTTTTGCTGGGTATTTTTGCAGCGAGCACTCGCCTCTCTTTTATTGCAAAGCTAGCCCAGCACGCATTTAATGAAATTTCAATTTACACTCGCCCGCAGCTATGCTATAGATTTATATATGTACATATATATGATTACATATTCGTTTCTTTTCCCACAGTGTTATTTGCATAGGAGACTGTTTGCACATAATTATACAATTTGCAAGCAGTTGGCGAATGCTTTTGTTTCATTTTTGTTTTTTCAAAACATGTCAGGCCAGATTTAGCTGACGATTTGTTCTGCGTGCGAGTGTGTGTGCTTGTGGCAGCTGCCCCAATGGAAAGTAGGCAACAGCATTCTGTGCCACACCTGCATGAATCTGCCACTGAATAATGACAACAGCTAACAAAACATTTTCCAATTCATTGAATTTTACAGTTGCCCTTGTTGTTGCCTTTAGCTTTGTGCCCCGCTGATTTTTGGAAGCCTTGGCCTCAATTGGATAGAAATGGCAGAACAATTCCGCCACCTCTCCCTGCCAATTTGCCACACACATGCTACACATAGTCACGTGCCACTTTGAGAGGCGTCGATCGAATGTGTCTATACACGATTTGTCAAATTGTCACAAAAAAAAAATAATGTTGGCAACTGGCAACTGGCATCTTTTGGCCTAACCCACTGTAGACCTCGATTGCTTCTGTTTGTTCGGGCGTAAAAATGAAATTAGATTGACATCTGATATATACGTTATATACGATACACATACATGTATATGGCGGGCAAGTGATTTGCCCCACACCTCACTCAGCGGAGCTGGCAGCGCCCTCAACGGCTTGTCAGCTGCCACTTCAAATCTGCGGCAGTCTGTCACAGCAGGAGCACCTCAGGGATTTACTTTTGCACACTTGACACACTCACACTTAGAAAAAAATCGAACTGAAAATTAAGAAGACTTTCTAGATTTTTAGAATAATTTCTAAAAGTAAGAAACAAATTTTTAAGAAACATATTTTTTAACAAGTAAATCGCCCTAAGGTGAAAATCGCCCTAAACCTAGAAAATTAAATAATTTATAAATTATTTATATATATATTACATGATTCTTAGAAAAAATCCAATCTGAAATTAAGAAAGAAAAAAATTTATTTGGAATTGAAAAAATATCATTCGGGAGGAATTTATTAGATGGTGTAACTAAAGGGCTGGCTATGATGAAATTATCTGAATCACAGATTAAGTTCGTTCTAATTAAAACAAAAGAAATTAATAAAAAAAAGAAATAAGTATAATAATAAATCCCTTTTAACTTAAATTATTAAGAAAAAATCAGAAAGAACATAAAAATAAAAAGTTATAATAATGAATTAAGAAAAAAATTTTTGTTCGATATTTAAGTTTAATCAAATTGGACTATTAGCTTAAAAGGAAGAAAATAAAATGCACTCTTTCTGGAAAATATACTTTCTTAATAAAATGGGGTGTTTTATTTTTTCGAGTGAACAATCGCGAGCCTGTGCATCAATATCACAGCATCGCTTGACATGATTTCGATTTCTGGGAAACACAGGAAATGTCGCAAAATCGAGAGATAAAAATAACACAGCACTAAAGTGATAAGTGTGCTAAAACACGAGAAACAATTTACAATTGACATGTAAATAACAAGAAAAAGACGATGGAGCAAGTGTGGCATAACAACACTGGGCTCAGCTCACTTGGCAACTGCTTAGGCGACCAGGATTTGACGAGAGTAGCCAAGGAGAGAGCCCTGCAAGTCATTATAAGACCAAGGATAGTTACAGTTGTTGCTCCTCACTAATTGAGCGTTGTCCGGACAATCGTAATGATGTGCTTCAGTTTTCTTATCAAGCCCAACACGTTTTCGCACTCAAATCTTTTAGAAGCGCGAAATGAGTATTTTGGGGCAGGGTCATAAAATATTTAAACGCTTCATCTTGCACTTTGTCAACACTTTCGCCGCTAGACCGCCTTTGACACTTCTGGCCAGTATACATTTTTGACCTCTATGCGATACTTTTTTGGGGGCACATCAATCTCGTGGCATGCACCGTGTCCCCCTTTGGCGCAATTCCATCATCAGCAAAAGTATCGCATCTCCAATTTCGCTTTTTTATTCTTGTTTTTGGCTCTGGTCTGTTGTCGGTTCTCATCTGACAAGGTCAGACTACTTGCCTCTCTACTCCTACACTCGGAAAAAGTTCGACCAATTTTAGTAAATCGCCAAGGCAAATTTCTAAAATGTATGATTTTGGCCTTTTAAACCCTATGGTTTGCATTTATATATTTCAGAATCGATTTTTCTAAAATTTTAAAAAATATGTCTAATTTACAGGGTGCTGTTTTTTAAGCGTTTGCCATATTAGAATTCTTATATTGACTTAGTTACTTATTTTATTAATAATCCTTTGCACTTTAGCATTTCACATACACAAATATTTACATAGTTTATAAATTCATATTCCTTCAGAAATCTTATGATTATTATAAATATTTGTAATTGTTTAAACTTAACTTTAATTATTCTAGAATAATTATTTTTTTTTATATTCTGAAGCTATTTCTAAAAACTTTTTTTCATTTTAGGCTGCTTTTCAGATTAACTGATTTTCTAAACTTTATGTTTATTTTAATTCTGAGTGTAGCTATTATTTATGGACAAGCAGCAGTTGTAGAGATTGCCAGTCAACCCCCATCCTCCTCCCCACATTGCCACTATTGACTTGCAGCGTGGCAAGTTCCATTTTTCTTCATTTAAACGAGGCAACATCGCAGCTTGCTGGGCTGACTTGCTTCGCCTGTGATTTATTTTTCGCTGCCAAAATGTTGCACTTGCCAGAACTTGCAACCGGCAACCTGAAGCTTGCTGTAGCTTATAAATATTTTAAGTGCTTGCATTTTGGCGCACGTGTGCCGCATTATCATCATTGCCTCGCGACCGTGCAACACAAATTTCATGGCGCCAAACACAGCCAATTTCTTCTCCTACGTTGTCTTTGTCATCGCCTTCCACAGATTTCCACCCACTGGGAAACATCGTGGCTGTTAAAGGTGCATGCCACATCAGCAACAACAGCAACAGTAGCAGCGAAGGTGCTGATTAAACCGGGCAGCTGCTTGACAAGAAATGTTGCCTCTCTTGTTGAGGTGCAATTTGAATATTTAAAGCTGAGCTTGAGCCTAATTAAAGCAAATTACGCAACGCATTTAAAGTGACATAAACAGCATATTGCGCACATAACTTTTCTTTATGGTTTAGCAATTTAAAGGCAACAAACACGCACACACACCCTCACACACACATACTTCAGAATAGATACGTGTGGAATATTAACTAACGCACACACGTTCTAACTAAATGAAATTCATGGCATATGTGCGTGAGTACACTCAGAATAATATTCTGAGATTTTCTTAATTTTTGGGTTAATATTTTTAAAATGTTGAAAAAAAATTAACATTTTTAGAATGTTTTTTATTTTATTATTAATAAACATTGGTATTTTAATATTTCACAAACATTTTACATGGCTTATAAATTCCAAACCCGATAATTTTTTGATTGATTTTAAGGAAAATGTTTTCTAAAATTTATAATTTATTTAAAAAAAAAAACCAGAAAAGGTTTTCAATTTGTATAGTGAGTTTTTAAATTTAAGAGCAATTTTTTCTGACTGTTCATATAATTTAACTTGAAAAACTGTCGATTCGAACTGAACTCTAAACTTTTGTGATTGTCGAAATCTTTTTAAGTTTTTAGAATTTGTTTTATTAAAAAAACTTGAAAAACTTGAAAAACTTAAAAATAAAAATAAAAATAGAAGAAGAAAAATGTTTTCTTATATTTCGATGTATATAGAAAAACGAAAAAAAATCCCGCCAATTTTCTGGCCTATTTCATAAATTTCAGGGTGTTCTTTTTTGCCGAGTGTACTGAGTGTGTGTGGTGTAAAGTGGCTCGCGTTGCATAGTGATAGTGTCTAGCTGATGGTTGCCGTAACAGCCGCAAGACTTCAAATATCCTTTTATTACACTCTTTCTCCCTCTGTCTCGCTCTGCCTTCCTCTTTTACGGGCTGTTTAAAAATTCCTAAGCCGCTGCAGGCCAAATGAGATTTAAAGTACATGCAGGCACACACTCAGACACACACACACACACACACAGACTCTTGCAAGACAGCTATATTTGTAGAAAAGTTTTTGGTGCACTTTGTGGGCCACACTTGGCCTTATTTTTTTGGGGTTCTGGTCTGGTCTGGTTTGGTTTGGTCTGGTTTTTTTTATTTATTTTTTTTTGACTCTTTAGCATATTCCCTTAGCATATTTTTATTTGTAGCATTTATAAGTGAATAAATGCGCGAATTTAAATGCCACTTCTGCTACACTCACATGATTCGACGCAAGTCCAGCTCGAGCTGGGTTTGTGTCTGTGCTAGGGTTTATGTGTTGGGTGTCTCCAGCCTCATTTCGTATGCAGTGGAAATGTTTTTTTGCTGCTGCTTCTGCTCAGCATTTTATGCACGTTGTGCCAATTTATAAATCATTTTTTTGTTTTTGTTTGTCTGTCTGGTTTGCATTTTGTTTGTGCTCAACGTGACCGTCTACGTGGCGTATACGTAATGTCTTCCCTTCCCTTCCCTTCATACATATTTTTAGTAGGAGAATATATAATATGATTTATTTTAATCTTTATGCTAAATGATTTTTTTGCGCCTCATTTCTCATTTTTCTCGACAAAAAAATAATTTTCTACTTGCTTATATACATATATATATTTTCTTATATTTGCTGGCGCACATTAATAAGTTAACGAATTTTTGAAGAGAGTGCTCAGTAAACTTTTGGGTTTCGGCTCATTCATCAAAATTTATCTAGCTAAAAGCATTTTCTTGTCGCTCTTATAGATTCTCGTATCATTTGATTGCATTGTCTTGTGTTCAATTTATTTCGCTTTGTTCTAAAGCAACTCCGAATCTGAAAACCTTTTCGTAAAAGTTATAAATGAGTCGCATATGCCGAGTTTCTATTGGACATCCTGCGAAAGGACATGCGCCAATACTCATAGGAAACACTTCTGTCGACACATCTGCAAATGATTTGATTCTACTCTTAATATTGACAAGCGACTACACTCGGAAAAAAATCTACCTCAATTTTAGTAAATCGCATTACAGAAAGAAAATTTCGTAACCTTATGCTCATGGCTTTCTAAAAATTGAGTTTGCATTTCCAAATTTCAATGTGGATACTTATAAAATTTAGAAAAAATATGTCAAATTTGAATCCTTATATTATAATTTTTGTAATTTATATTAAGCATTTTACATTGTTTAAAAAATTGATAGTTCCTCTAGAAACCTTATAATCTAAAAAATATAACTTATTAAATATAAATTTGGTATGAAATTTCATTTTGATTTTAATTTAATCTATTATTAACTTTTTATAGTTTTTTGTGTAGACTGACTTTAGTTGAAATTAAATATATATAAGGAATTTTATTTGAAAAATGTTATAAATATAAGTGTTTCTACTTTTTAGATATGTATTTCTTATTAAAATGAAATCTCAGTAATGAAAATATAAAAAAACGCAATTGTGGATAGTTGATTTACTGAAAGCGCTTTTATTTTATTGAATTTTTTTTTCTAATATTTGGAAACTATTTCAAAAGACAAGAAAAAATTTTAATTTTTAGGTTGATTTTCCAAATTCTATTTAGATTTTTTTTTTGTTGAGTGTAGGCTGAGGACGCAGGACACATGGCTGACAAGGCTGTCAAAGCTGGTCAGATGGGAATAGGAATGGGAATGGGTCGACGGAGGTTAGCGGGTTTGAGTAGGGGAGGGGAGAGCGGCCACTACAAGTGGGCTTGTTGTCCGCTTGTTGCGCCCTGAATTATTTATTAGGCATGTGTGTTTCATGTTTCTTCACAAGGTGTCATCTTGTTGTTGGTCAGCATCGCTTTGTATTTCTCTCATTTTGCCATATTCTATTTTTTTCTTGTCATTTTTTGGGGTACTCAGCCGATGGCACTTTTGCAATTTTTATGAGCTCTCAAATGATGCAAAAGAACAAAACACAAAACATGCTTAAATCATTTGGCAAATTCACTTAAAGTTGTGTTTCGAATCTATCTATTAATTGGACTCGAGATTTGCATATTTTGATTGCGAGACAATGCCATACATATATATATAAATTTAATATATGCTTGCACTTTTTCTTTTTTGAAAGCAGGCCTTTGTCTTTTGTTATGTCCCATTGAATATTTTGCAGAAATTCTCAAAGTTGCAGGCAAAGAATGTGTAAAAAATTTACATTCGAAGATTTCATATCTCGCTGGGGTGTCGAATGCTACTCTTGTTGCTGCAGTTGCAACGGCTTCTTTCTGGCACTGGAATGCAATCAATTTGCAATTTTCACTACTTTGCCGCGTTTGCAAATGTTCAAGTATTTGGCTCCTTAGTATTTTTTTCGTTGCTGTTACCGGTTACGAAATCCCCCTGGTATTTCGCCACCCCTATTTTTCTCTTTTTTTTACCGAACGTTGCATCGAATGTTGCCATTGCTGCCGTTGTTGCCCCTGTCTATGTATCCAAAGCTATGCCAAGCTTCAAGCAGCTAGCCCCATGGACTATGCAAATGATGCATGGCTGTCTCTTGGCTAATGCACTCAAAAAAAAAATCAACCTAAATTTTTAGAAAATTGCCCTAAAATTTAGCTCCAATACCCAAAAAATCGCAATTTGCTTAAAATTCATTTATATTAAATTTATAAGCTATCTAAAATGTTTGTAAATGTGAAATTTTAAAATAAAAATTAAAATAAATAAAAATGTATTAATGAACCTAGTTGTTAGAACCTAGTTATTAGAACCTAGTTATTAGAAAGTCAAACATACACCTTAGAAATCTGCATTCTTTTTGACACTTTTCTAAAAGTCAGTGCAATTTTTTCCGAGTGTTGTTTTGTTGTTTTGTTTTTTGCTTTCGTCTTCGCCTGTGTAAGAGTCTGTCCGTGTCTCGTATTTCTGCCAAAGGTGCTGAGTTTGGCAAATGGCGTTGTAATATTCGCTGCAATTGAATATTGCACACTTGCAGCCAAGTTAGCAGCCATGGCCCATTGTTCATTGGCCAACAGTTGCGTCTAATGAAAAGTAGGCTCTGCTCTCTGCTCGCAACCTAAACATATCCTTCTTTTTCTCTCGACCACCCATTGCTTTTTGTGCACATCTTTTTCTTCTGTATTTTTTTATATCTTTTTCTTTTGCCATGTATAAAATCGACAAATAATGGATGCCGTTTCCCATTGCCGATGCTTTGGCATTTTTGCAATGCGCATTTGAATATCAATTGAATTGAATTCTTTGTGCTGCTGCAGCGCATATTTTGCAGTGCCAATGTGGTTGCATGGCAATATAGATTCTCGCTGTGTTATGCAAAGGAATTCCTAATGGATAAATGTGCCTCGCAAAAAGCAAGTTTCTGATGCAGACTCACCTCTCAAAGTTTCCTGCTTAAAAAATATTGCAGACTTTCAGGCTGACTAGATACAACTTCCAATTAATAAAATGTTGTAAGGTGTTTTATTTTATGTGGAATGCCTCAATACGATGTACGTCAATGACTAGATTTAAATACTTGCCCCGATTATTGTTATTAAATGTTTCAACAGCAACACACACTCATATTTGTATAGTCATTTGTACTAGTCTTTCAATTTGATACCTTAATTTCTTAGAGTAGCAAGCTAACCAAAACTGTTGCATACTTTCAGGTTAATTGATTACAAGTTAAATCAATAAAAGGATTTAAAAACTTACCACGAATTAATTACCTTAACGACTACACACACACACAAACACACACACACACACATAAATTTTTATAGACATTTGTATTAGTATGGCAATTGGATGCTTCCGTTGCTATCATCGTTTAGAGCAGTCTGCTAAAAATCATACTTCATAATTTCAGGCAGTGAAGAGAAAACTTCCAATTAATAAAATGTTGAATGTATCAAAAAAAGTGAAGTCAATAAAGGTATTTAAATACTTGCCACGCATATTGCCATTAATTGGCTGAACAACAATAACCTCGCACTCACATATCTACTCATTTGTGTTAGTCTGGCAATTGGCTTTTATATATTTGAAATAAATTATTCTGCTCACTCATCAGCATTTTGCGCTGTTATAAACACGTTTTTAATTAAAATTGCAAAAACAGGCAAAACGTAGACGCGGCAATAAAAGGAAAATCAACACACGAGCCGTGTGTGTGGGAGTGAGTGGCAAAACACAACAAAAACCAAAGAGAGAGCTTGGGAGAGAAAAAAAGAAGAAAAATGTGATGCTAGCAACTTCAATTAACAGAAAATAAAAGGCAATTCCAAGCAGAACAAAGCACTGAGCAGCAGCAGCAACAGAAACCAAACAAAGCACAACACACAGACAGATAAACAGACAGACATTGCTATTACCGTTGCCACAGGAGGGATAGCGGCACTGGGAAGGGCATGCAACAGTTTTAGTGATGAAATGGCAAACAACAAGTAATCATGGCAGTCAGATAGATAAATGTGCGTGCCTCGCCTTCGTCCTTTTTTGTCCTCAAACTAAAACTCTGCAACTGCAGATACAGCAAACGAAAAACACATACAAAACCGCAGCCTACAAGCATTATTTGCTTTGTAGTTATTTATTTAATGTCAACTAAAGTCAGTCAACACAAAATAAAAAAATTAATACGAAAAGAAAAAATTCGATAATATTATATTAAAGTAAAATTTAATATATTTCAATAACAAAATAATAAAAAAATCGCCATTAATTTTAGTGGATCGTCAAGAATTCCTCAACCTGTTATCAGAAGTCAAATTTGTAATTTTATTTATTTAAATTTTAGCTTGTAGCTTTCACAACAAAACAGGGTGGATTTTTATAAAATGTAGAAAAATATTACTTATTTCCAGGGTGTTTATGTTTTTCTATCTGTATACAACAATATAATTATTATATTAGATTTCTGTTACATATATTATTATCAAAATGTAAATGAATTAATTTGAAAAAGCTTCCGATTTTACGAGATTTGTGCAAATTGCATTACTTGGATCTGAATTTCAGAAAATGTATTTTATAAAAATCATATTTTGCATTTCTAATTCTTAGAAAAAGAAATTACTTCTAAGAACAAGAAAATATTCAAATTTTTTTTTTTAGGTTTTTTAAATTGTATGATGATGTTTTTCTGAATGTATAATTTATTTTGCTTTATTTCAATATATGAATACCTCCGCATTCTTTGGCACTCATTAATTTGACATTTACGCTCCACAAAGGCACTCACCCAAACACCCACACACACACAAAAGTAGAGGGGCGGCCAGCAAAAATTTGTTTACAAATTTTCAGCGCTTTTGTTGGCAATCGAATAATTTGCCAAGTGCTGAAAGATGAGACTTAAATTTTAATAAACGAACAAACCACATATAATAATGTACATATGTGTTAGTGTGAGTGTGTTGGTGTGTGGGTGAGTGTGTGTGACTGCTGTTCATTTGTGTAACACTTTAGCCTCTCACGTGCCAAATGAATTGGCTGCTTGTCAAGTTTTCTTAGCTGGTTTTTCTTGGCTTGCCATCGAAATTGTACTCACGTCTAGACATAATTTCTTCAATCATTTATTACCTAATTAAGTGGAAATATAAATGCCAAGCTCAGCCACCCCCCAAAAGGGGCGAAAGAGGGGTGCAAAAGGGGGCGTGTCAGGCCATTCAGGGTCGAATTGGCTACTTGTTTTTTCCTGCCAGTATTTCTTCTTGCTTCTTTTGTGTACGTGAATTAACTGGCAGCATTCCAATGATTGACCTTCCTCTGGATGTGTGTGTGTGTGTGTGTGATGTGGTGTGTGGTATGTGTGTGGCTGTCTCTTGAGTTTAAGGTCTTGCCTAAAGCATAGCAACTGCCTTTGTCTCGATCTCATCTTTTGTTCCATCATAGCTCGGGCATTGTGTGCATTTTTTCCTTCTGTTTTTCTGTTGTTTGTGGCAATTTTTCTGCTGTGTATCTTTTCTTGCTGTTATGCCAAACAAAATGCCGCTTCAATTGTTTTTTATTGTACTTTTTTTAGCCATTGTTCGTCTTTGCTTCGTCTTGGCTCAATTGTGTCAAAGCTTCCCCAACTTTGTATGGCTTTTTTGGGGGTCAATAATAAAGAGCATGGCGTGGAGAGAGATGATACCTGACGAAAAATATATTGAAAAAACTTGCAGGTACCCTAAAAATGCTAAATACTGTTTAATAAATATGTAAATTAAATTTACTCAGCTGCTCGTTCAATTGACGGGTATATATTTTTTATTATTATTTTTATTTATTAATTATTTGTGGATAATTCTAAAAAGAAAATTTAAAAAAATAATAATAATTTTTTGTATTGTACTTTTTTTTTCTTTTATTAAAATTCTTTGCTTTTGTTGCTTTTACAACAACTGATAATTGTTCTCAACTTGTAAATACCCTAAAAGCGCAAAATAATGTCTTAGAAATAATGAAATAAGTTTCTCATTGACTTACATATTAATAAAAATACGTATAACTTATATACAATTCAAGGCAGCAACACTAATATATTTTTTTTATTTTCGCTAGTACTTACATGTGCATAATTCTCGAAAAAAACAATCAGCGTTTTTATTTTTGTACTTGTTTTTTGTTGTTCTTGTTAATGCTACAACTGGAAATTTTTCTCAACTTGCAGATACCCCGAAAAACCTAAATAAATAAATCAATTAATTGTACTTGGATGCCCCAGGGGATATACACAATGGCTAGCAAAAATGAAATATTTTTTTTTTTCAGATTTTGTTAATACTTACTTGTCCATAATTCTTGAAATAAACCATAAACTTTATTATTTCTCATACTTTTTTTTATTTTTATTTTTTGCTGTTGTTACTTTTACAACATTGTTTGTTTTATTTTTTTGTATTTTTCATTATAAATGTGCCATGGCTCACTTCTGGTTGGTTTTGCATCCTGGACTTTGGTTCAAATAGTTGTACAATACAAAAAGCCCTTCATATAGTAATACATACACACATGTGTGAGTGTTTATCTCTTACTTAAGTACATACCATATATATATATTTATTTATATATGTATATTTTTCGCTATTTTCTATATGGTGTTCCGTGTTTAGTTTGCTGTCGATAGGCTTAACTTGAATTCCTCAACTTATTTGAAAACTTACGGAGTATTACGGAATATTCCTCATGCATATTTTATGTGTTTTCTTACCCCCCAATTTCTAACATTGATTCTCTTGCTACATTTCATATTTTCTCATCCTTGTTAGAATAGATTTATTTAATTATTTTAATTTTTATTTATTTTTAACGGTACTTTACATTGTAGCTACGCCTCGTAGTGTGCTGCTTCAAAGAGCACAAAGTAACAAAGTAAGAGAGACATAAACAATAATCGATTGGCTAAAGCGGATAGATTTATATATACACATATATATTTATATATATACAGTCCCGAAAAAAAATTGCACCACAAAAAGCAAACTATTACTTTTAATTTTTTTTTCAAATAATAATTTTTAACATATTATATTTAGTATTCCCTCTACTGCTACATAGAAATTAAAAGAAAAACTTTGAATATATTTCTTTTGAGAGTAAGCTATTATTTTTTTTTCGCAACTATATATATATATAGATATATATGCAGATTTCAGAAGATTAGTTGTGCTAGTGTTCTGTGTAACCTCTTTAAAATTGAAAGTACTTTCATCATTGAGATTGCAGCTACTACTGACAACTGCTATTATTTTATTTAAATTCGTCTAATCTTAAGTGGGCTGCTAGCTTTTTAATAAGCAGGTTCTCTCATCGATTGAAGGTCGCTTAGGGAACTATTCAAGTGCAATGCTCGAACATAAATTGAGTATTTTGTATTTTGGTACATAAGTATATATTCTTATAGGTTGTATATATATATATTTTTTTTGTGTAGGGTTTAATCCTCTCATATGCATATATATTTTTGCTGATTTAAGGTATTCATTTTTTTTTTTTGCTTTTTTTACTATTTGCTTTAATAGTGTCAACAAGTTATTCGATAATTGTAATTATATTTTATTTATAATTTTTGTTTGTCTATTATTCACTAATTGAAGCGTAGGCTAGGGTGCACCAATAGCGTTATAACGTATATAGGTAGTATATATATAGGTATACGAGTATATTCATATAAATATGTATATATATTTGTATATATTTGTAACACATATCGTCATATATATGCATTAAGGAAGACATTTTTTCATGATTGTGACCATTTCGTCAGCGCACTCTTTACACTTTACACCCCTCACTGTCTCTCTGTGTGAAATGTGTGTTTGCTTAATGGTCAAGCTTAGGCTTAAAGTGTGTGTGAGTCCGTGTTTGTGGGAGTGACTCGAAAACTCACAATATATATTCATAGAATTTCTGAACATGATTTTACTATACGTATTTACAAAAATTTGAAGGCGCAACTAAAGTTCGCTATTGATTTTTGCTGTTAGGATATTTCATATATGTATTTTTATTTTTTTGTTTGTTTTTAATACTTATGTGTTTAATTGATGTGTATATTTGCATACACATATATATGTATATAGAGGTATATACAAATGGGATTAGTTCATACTCGTACTCATTCTCTGTGTATACATTTTTAGGTGTTCATTTTGATATGTTCTGTTATTTTGTATTTTATAAAACGAATTATATTCTCAATTATTATTATTTACAGCGTTTAAGGTTTAAGAGCAAGTCAAAGGGCTGCGTAATGTGAAACCTCTTTAAAAATGAATACAGGTAAATGCGGAAGTAAACAAAAACAACTAAAGAGCAAGTGCAATGAATTCATTTTTTATCTCAAGTGCAAATTTTGCAAAAAAAAAAAATGCAATAATTTAAAAGTGTGCGTCCATGCAAAATATAATTGATAATGAAACCGTAATTCTTTTCTCGCCTCGCCATCGGTTGAGGAAAAGCGCATGAAAAACTTTTCAAATAAATCAACAATTATTTTTCGCATGTGCAAATGTAATTATGCGAAGTGAAAACAATATGTGCACCGAAGATATTCGCAAATGAAATACAATTAAAAAATTAAGTGAAAAGTTATTATTTAAAGTCATTAAAAAATTTTAAAAAATAAAATATTATAGCATCGTTTGATTACTTGCAAGAAATAACTTATAAAAAATATTTCCAACAGCGTTAAAAATTGAAAAATTAAAAAAGATTTGTACTTTGCATTTAATTGGGCGTAAATGTTAAGCGAAGAATTTAAAAAAGTAAAAGATTATAAAACCGAAATTCGAGAACGCTAAATCTGCGTATGTGTTGGATTAATTTCAAGGAATGCCTTTTTAAATATAGTAAGAAATTCTTTATAAATTAAAAAATGAATTAAAAAAGTTTTTATTTGACATTTAATTGTGTTTTAATTACATCTAATATTAAGTCTCGAACTTTGAAAAGTAAGAAATAATATAAATAATGCTTGTACAGAAGTACTTATCAAAAATAAGGCCAATAACATCAAAAATAATTAATTATTTTAATAAATTAACTCGGAGCTGTGTGCGTGGCGATGATAATGAGTGTTGGAATGTGAGTAAGTTGATGAATATATTGAATACCTTTTATTGTATAAAACACTAGCTACTTTTGTGCATATCTTGATGTATGCATGAAATGTCAACTTTACAGTGCTTACCAAGTCTATTTACACACCTTTTTTTTTACTCAATTTCTTAATTGTCTTCAATATGAATATATTTTTAGGTCTAATATTATTATAGGTAAGTAGATACATATATTCCATTAGTTTTAAGATAATTATTATTTAGACAGCAGTTTCATTTCATTCACTTCTGAGTATGTGTAAAGTTAGTCGTTATTCGATTGGTGTACCTTATTACTTTTAGTACGTATCAAAAAGTAAGATCGCATCTGCAAGTTAACAATAAAGCGCCCCAAATATCTGCCAATATCTTCCTAAAAGTATACAACACATTTTGCTAATTTGTTATTTTATATATATATATATATATATATATACGTATATGTAAACGCCCAACTCTAGACTCTAACTCACATTTAATGCTGATGGATATTCGAGTAAAAAGACGGGTTTACACACGCTTAGCTTGTGTATTAAATGTTGCAGTGGCCACGGTGCAGCCAGAGACCAATGCTCACACACACTGGCAATGGTGTTTACACTATCTGCCAACTCCAATGTTGATAAATTATTTTTGGCTAGGCTGCTTACCCTATCGGGTAACTCAAAATTCGTTAAATTGTTTGTACTCTAAATTTTAACTGGCGCTGCGTCCTTAATGCATTTAATAAAAGAAAGGGCAGTTTGTCATTCAAATTAATTTATCATAATATTGCCATTTATTTCAGATTAGGTGTTTGGACACGAGCAAATAATCTCTGGCGAAAGCGTTGCAATCTGTCAGATGTTCACACATATATGGCAGCGCTCCTCGCCAATGTTTGCCAGCGTGTGTTAGCCCAGCTTAACTCGCATTTATTTGTTGCTGAATATTCGATAGGTTTTCTTTCTTCTGGTAGCTACATACACAACTAGATATTACTATTCTTGTTTTTTTTTTGTTTTTTTGCTTTTCCTATTTGCTCTATGTGTATAAGTATTTTTACGTTAGTTTATCATCGTATTTAGTGTGCACCGCTCACAGCGCCAAAGTGCCACATTTTGTGTGCCCCAAAACCCCAGACCCAGCAACCACCTTACAAGTTAAGCTACATACAGTTTTCGTTGCAGTTTCAACTGCTTTGTCATGTTGTCGACGTCATCGCGAGAACATTACTCACACGCAGCGTGGACGCACTGTGGACGGTGACTGCAAGGGCGAGGAGCAGGAGCAGCGATACCAGGCGATTGGCTGCCGCTGTCTGGCCACTGCGAGCGGCACTCGTGCTTTCCGGCCAGACAACATCCACCTCGGACATTTTGAAAATGCTCAACAGTCGGTGGGATTGGAGCTCATTGTGCTCGGTGTTGATATGATGACTGATCGTCTTCAGTATCGCGGTGCATTCGTCCTGCAAATAATAATAAAAATACTAATAACAATAATGATAATAATAATAATAATAATAATAATAATACTAATAATATTGATAATAAGATTAAATTCAATAATAATTATAATGATAATAGCAATAACAATAACAATAATAAAAATGTCAAAGACGAACCTTTTCTCTGCGCAGCAGTTCAATGTCCTTCAATTTGCCATCGTGTGGCAGCCTTGCGGCAATTATTATGTTCTCCTCGGTCATATTGAATAGCGTCAGTGTGCATTGGGTCTGAAATAAATAAACAATTCAGGGCGCTGCAGTAGACTCCGAAATATTCTGGTGCCAATAAGTAATACCAGCTGATAATGGATGGCAAATACCAGGCTGGGTATACCCAAGAAATACAGATATTTGAGGGAGCTTTTTTGTTTTAGTTATCTATCCTTAAATAGAGATGTGAGAAAAAAATAACATAACCACTTTGACAAGAAATGTTTTCAAAGGTATTCATTTTTTTAAATTTGTAAGGTAATGGAACTTATGAGTACTTTTTAAGAAGCGAGAAACTCTTAAAAGAGTGAGAAAGAAAAAAAATAATTTTATTCACCGTTTTCCACTTATTTAAATTAATTTTAAACTAAACAAACACTTTGACGCGGGCACAAGTATTTGTTTCAAGAGTTAGTGCTCCAGCTTCAAAACCGATATACTCTTTTATACCATCTGCATCAGAGTATCCAAAAAATGTATAATTAAAACTCAAATAAGCCCAAATCGAATGACTGTTTAGCTCTCCTGCCGCTGGCTCACCTGATTATTGATGTAGGTCGTCACGTATTGCTGCAAAGCACGCACAGCATCCTGGACCCCCAGATTGGTATGGGGTCGCAACAGGGCCTCGTCAGCGGCACTGTAACCCAACAGCAGAAAGATGCCACCTGCAAAAGGAGAGAGAGAGAAAGAGGGAGGGAGGGTGTGAGAGATAGAGTGATAGAGTGAGAGAAAGAGGTAGCCATAAATCTCAGGAATTGTGAATTGTATGATTTACACGGAGACTCGAAGAAACAGATGTGCTCGGTATGGAGACTATACCAATACTCAACCTTGGACAACTTCTTTTCTTATTTTTTGAGTCGGACATAAAGTAGCGACAAAGTGCAGCTGGCTGGCCTGGCACAAGAATATAGCATCAGCCAAGGACTGTTCTGTTAAAATATTGTTAGCCTCAATCCCGGAGGGAACTGTCTGGCAAAATGGAGCAAACTTGTGTCAGCCACGCTCCTCTTCCTGTCGCCAGCGATAATCGTAAAGTGCTCAACAGCAAATGGGTAACAGACTACTTTTAGCCAGGCGACACACACATACACCACACACAGCAATGAAATTTATACTTCAGCATATAATGGAAGTGACGACGCATCAAACGAACGGTAACTACTTTGGGTGGCTAACTGGCCAACTGACTGGCTGTCTGACTGGCTGGGTATACTCAGAAAAAACTCGAACCAAGTTTAAAAAACTGCCCTGATAACTAGTGAGTTGTTTTTGAGACTTAATTTCGAAATATAAGTAAGAAAATTCTAAAAATTATAAAGGCTTGTCATAAATTGAAAAAATATGTTTTTTTTGTTCACTCAGACAAAAAAACTCGACAATCCTAAAAATATGATTTCTCTTCTTTTTTTTTTACGAATATTTGATATTATTAAGAAATTTCTAAATGTACTTAGTGTAAATAAAAAATGTAAATAAGAAATTGAAAATGCTTTTGTTTTAAATAAATTATATGAATTTATAAACTATCTAAAATATGTTTTCCACATTTTCTATATTCTATATTTTTTTAAAGTTCAGGGCAGATGTTTTTTCTGAGTGTGGGTGACTGGTTGGTTGCAACTCACCTGGCAGAATGTAGTCCCCAAGCGGCGGCTTCATGCAGATGAAACGTCCCGAGTAGCAGAGGCAACGGCCACGGAACGCCTGATAAGCCGGCGAGGCGTGACTGTAGAATGCCAGTGCTGTGCGGCAGGGGGCGAAGGGGACGCAGAGGGCGTGACAGGTGAGGGTGAGGGAGTCGCCACAGCTGCACAGTTCGCTGCATTCGGCATCGTCCAACGAGTAGATCTGCAAAATAAAGTAAAGACGTAAGATGTTTTACTCGGGGTACTCGGGTACTCTAAATTTATCGGGCCAAGACGGCTCGTCGCATGTGGCAAGTGGCAGGCATTAGATTACGCATACGCCCCGATGTTGCAAGAGGCAGACGGCAATTTGGCACTAATTGCATTGCACTTGCCACAAAACTGCTGTTGTCGGCTAGTGAAAAGAAAAGTAGCCCAAGTGCATTTCTCCTATTTCTATTTATTATACTCTGCTACCGAAGGCACAAAAGAGTATATTGGTTTTAGCAATGGCTGTCATAATGTTTTTTAATCGGAAACTTCGAATATATACTTGTAAGTTCCTGCATTGGAAATAATAATAATAATAATAATATTGATAAGAATAGATAATCTCCAATCGATGAATGCACATGCAGTCAAAACAAAAAGATAATAGCACCACTACGACTTTTTTCTTACGATTTTCAAATGCTTATTTTTAATATAAATTATTTATTATTCCCCCCATAAACAAAAGTTAGTTCGGCCCCTGAAATTGTTTTAAATACACATATTTTTGTCTTTCAATTGCAGGGAATACTGTGAGAAAGTAGTGAAAAAATAACAGTAAAAACATTTCTTGTGAAAGTAGAGCCATGTCCCATAATATTAAAGACAACTGTATGTCCCTTAATGTAAAATATAGAACTATGCATATCTTTCCCAATTTGCAAGCTATAGTAACAACATTTTGAAAATATAATAGCGATATTTCCCCTTACTTACTGGTACAACGGTATTTCACAGTCGGTTACGCCCTGCAACTGTAACGTTTTCACGTGTATTTATTATTTTTTTTTTTTGCACATATTGTTGTGTTGTGTATGCGTTTCCATAGCTTGTTTTTTATGGCGTTGTTAAATGTGGTAATGTCTTTTCGTTGGGGCACGTGCCGCCACGTAAGCGAGGCACACACATACACACTCGTACACACAGCTTCAACTTGTTGGACTGCAACTGGAAGTTGTTTTGTTTGTTTTGTTTGCGAAACTTTTCAGTTATGCAAATGCATTTTAATAACACTTTCTGAACTTCGCTCGAAAACAAGCAAGGTTAAATAAAATGCGCTGCTATGTTGCTGGAAAAAGCTCGCAACACGTTTTATTCCAACAAAAACATTTTAATTGCTGTAAATTGTCGACGATTTGTGACAGTTACATAAGCGTGCACAAGTGTAGCCTACGTACATAAATGAATATTAACTTATATATATATATTATAATTTATATATAATGATAGTTCATAGATATCATTATTATTATCACTTACCCTCTTGCTGGTGCCTTCGCGTATTAATTGATCACTCTGATGAGGCCGCTGCACCACACAGTTTCCTGGAAAATAAAGAAAAGAATATAAATAAGAAATTCAGCAGATGAAATTTACCTCATTTGTGATTACAGGATTTCAAAATTAAATGCAAATCGACGTTGCTTATTTACATTAAATAAATAAATAAAATAAAATTTTACCAGCTGTGAGTCACTCCTTCAGAGAATTCATAATTTTGAGTGGTGGGGCAGGGGGCAAGATTGTAATGTGTTTGCCACAAAATTGCGCATGTACGCCGGCTGTTGACAAGGGTGCCCCCTTTGATGAGAGAGTCTGTTAATTGCTGGCCTGCAGACCGAAGGTGTGCAAAGTGTTGCCTTAACAATAAAAGCTAACGAACCTTGTCCAAGCTATTTTTAGTGGCGCTCTGGGCATTTACTTGGCCCCCAAACGTAGCTCAAAACTTTGCCAATAAATCAGAAACAAAGCAACTCATATCTTGTTTACATTTTTAATTAGTCATCAAGGTTGTTGGCTTGAGTGGATCATTTAATTGCGTTAAGTAAATAATTGACAACTATTTAGTTTGCATTACACTTTAAAGCAAACTTTTATATGCCGGGCTCAACTGATGTTGGCCCCAAATTAATTATACATGAGACATGCAAACTGCACAACACGACGACTAAACAACAAACAATTTCAACAAAATGTACACGCAACTGTCCCAATGGTCAAAATAATGCCTAATGGCCATATATGCACATAAATACATAAATATTTATGTATATAATTCGTGTGCGTGTATATTATTCCGTTGATAGACGAGCGGCAAGCAAACAAACTCATTTGCATTTTTAATGCAATTTGTAAACAGGTTTGTCTGTAAAATGCATAATTTGACAAACTATTTATTAAATGCGGAAAGATAAGCGACAACTCCTTGTGACTTCAATTAAAAAAGCACAATAAACACTAATTGCCCGAAAATATTGGAATGCGACTTGAGATGACAATTTTTCAAAAATAAGCCAAGTTGAAATCAAATCGAACTGTTTGTGGCTTATATTAAAAAGAAAGAATAAATAAATTAAAATTTCGAAAATCGCACTGAAAACTATAAGGTTTGTTTTCAGTTTAGAAATAATTTTTAAATTATCATAGAAAATCTCTAAATCTCTAAAATATTTATAAATGTGAAGTCGAAAATACTAACGTTTGTTACTAATATCTTTTTCATTTAATTATTTGTTTTACATATCAAATTCACTAGTAATTAAACATATTTTTACTTAAATTTTACAAAAATGTACAGTTAAATTGAGAAAAGAAATCTATGGATTAAACAATTACTTTCTGATTAATAAGCTGAGTTTTCCTTGTCGCCAAAATATTGGAAAATTTCTAAAATTCAGGGCAATTTTATTTCTGAGTTTGGGGTTTTTGTTGTATTGTGTTAATGTATGAGTATCGCAAAGAATCGCTCAAGTCCTCTTTTGAACAGTTATATTATGGCTAAATCGGATTTTAAATACACGCTCGTTGACCATGGCCATATTTGGGAGCTGTGTAATATGCGAGAAATTGCCATAAGAGCCAAAAACAAACTCATTTCCGGTTAATGGTTGCACGCACACACGCCCCCACACCCACATCCACACATATATACACAGTCATGCGTGTAATGCTGCACTTTAACATACAGTTATGTTGCAAGAGAAATGTGGCATTCATGCTGCGTTGAGTTGTTGCTTTAATTAGCCACAGAACCACATCGACCACGTCAGTTATGCAATTTTTAAAAACTCAAATGCGTACCCATTTTTAAGGTGCATGAGGGGAGAGGTGGTTTCGGTTAAGAAGTGGGTGGTGGTGGTGCTTATCATGCCTGCCTCGTCCCATGATATACGCTAAGTATGATAAAAGGCAGAACTTTAAATGACAATACATTAAGCAAATCATTCTGGCTCTCTGTAAAATGAAGGTGGTTATTTACTTTTTTTATACGGAAAAGTGGACTCCCCTCTCAAAAAAAGGAAGAAAATCTCTCAAATTGACTTTTTTTGAAGGTATATTTCTAAAAATTTTGGTTTTTCTTTTCTTCATTTGAGGATAATAACCCAATTGGATTAAGCCCAAATATAGCTAAAAAATTAGTTTCCATTCTTAATTTATTATTTATTTCAATACTCTTTAATTAATTATAATAATTATTGATATAATTCCATTTCATCATAAATTCATATAATTTAAGAAAAGGTAAACTCTAATATAGTAATCGAGAGAGAAATTTAACAAATATTTACTTAATTTGAGGAGGGATTTTTTCAAAATATTCAGTATTTGCCTTTCAACCTTTCAGAAATATTTTCTTCAATATTATAAGAGCCTTTCTAAATTATAGCATTTTTTCATACTATTTTCTCTGATTAAGAAGTATATTTTTCTACTCTGTAGAAAATTTGTTTCTTGTATTAATAAATGATTTCTAAAAACGAGAAAAACTTGTTGACTTTCAGTGCGGTTTTAAAAAACACAGTGCGCATTTTTCTGAGTGCAGCTAAATGCCGTCGACAGCCTGCGGCTCTGTCTATGTGTATATGTGATAACCCGAACGCACTCGACTCGAATTGGGCTTGGGCTGAGTTGCATTTACTTACTTGGCGGCTGGGTTGTTGTCGTGGTCAGCATTGTTGTGGTCGTTGTGGTTGTCGGCTCTGTGTGGCTGATGCTGTGCACAAATTCTGTTGTTTCCATTTGGTCAACAAAAATTACCGGATCATCGAAATCTACGCCCTGCCTGCCAAGGCCACCATTTTTGTTGTTGTTGTTGTTGTTGGTGTTCTGGCGTCGATTTCCATTCCCCCCATTCCCCACATTGCCATTGCCATTTCCTTTTCCGTGTCCATGTGGATGAGTCTTGCCATGATTATTGTCGTGTTCATTGCCGCCATGATAATCGTCATTTCCGCCATTTCCGCTGGCATCGTTTCCGCTGTGCAACGGCACCGAATCGGGAGGATCGAGATAATTGTGTTCCACAGATGCCGGCTCCGATTTCTCCTTTGCCTGCCCCCGGTGGTGGTTTTCGGTGGTTTTTCAATTTTGTTGCACAGTTATGCGATTTTTCATTTTTTATTTATTTGAATTTTTTGTTTGTGGTTTTTGCGATTGTTATTATGCGTAGAGTTGATATATGAAAAGAGGAGAACAAATTATTTTTAAAGTTTTCAATGCGGATTCGAGAATATTTTTATTTTTATTTTTTTTTATATATTTGTACGTTGCATTTAATCTTTTTGCAGCAGCTGCCCCTTCCCATTGTAGCAGGTCAGAAATTGATTGCTTTGTTGGTTAGCATTCAGACTCGATACTCGATGCTGTGTGCCACAATATATAACAACAGCATTGTGCGCTTGGCTTTCATGCCACTGATTGAGTGCTGATTGGAAAACAGATGGACTGAAGCATGGATTGAAGGATAACTGAATGGTGAAAGGTCGAACTAACTGGTGGTGGTAACTGTTGTTGAATCCTGTTAATCGCATTGCCTGATATGCTGTTGCCACACAGCAGTTCTTGCGACTCATAATTAGCTTCACTGTTTGGCACTTACCTTGAAGATGTGCGTTGCAGGTTTTCTTGGCGAATGCTTCGCTTGCAGGCTGCTTGTTGTTGTTGTTGTTGTTGTCGTCGTCGGTTTCGGTGGTGGTGCAGGTGGTGTTGTTACTGGTGGTGCACGTGTTGTTGTCGTCGTCGTTGTTGTTGTTGTTGTTGTTGTCGTCGTCGTCGTTGTTGTTAGGAAACCCAATTCGGCCAAACGCTTCATATGGAAATCCTTTTGTGCCTCAACTGCAAAGCATGCAACATTTATGTCCCCAGTTAGTTTCCTCTCCCTCCCAAGTCACATTTTCCCTCTCAATCTCTCTCTCTCTCCTCTACTCACCCACACAGGGATTCATCCAGAGGAGGCGTCGCCAGCCAACGCACTGGTAGAGATGCTGGGTATCCGTGTTCTGGCAGGCGCATGTGGTGCGCAGCATGGTGCCCAATATGCCAATCATGGCACTCCGACAGCCACTCGGACGGCCGGCGCACTTCTTCGTCACACTGTCCACGGCACAGGCCTGCTCGTAATACTCCAATTTAAGTCTGCAGCGATAAGAACAAAAGAGAAGAAAATAATCTTTAGCAATTTTTTTTTCCAATTTTAAGACAATTGCATACTAAATTCACAAATGAATAACTCAAAATTTTCGGCTTATTTCTAACTTAAACATTAAAAAAATTGCGCTAAATTTGACTAAATCACTATTAATTGAAATTACCCTACATTTTAGAAAGTTTCTCTTTCTTTAAAAAAAATTTCAGAAGATAAGAAAACATTCTTTCTAAATTTAGAAAGGTTTGCGCTAAATAAATTCCAAATATATGGCGAGTTTAGTGCTAAGCTCCAATACCCTGGAAACAATAAATTTTTTTTTTTCGAAATTTTAGAAAACCCAACCTGTAGTTAAGAAATGCAAACCCTGGTTTTAAAAAGACACAAGCTTTAATATTGGAAATTCTAATTTCTTTATAATAATGTTAGATACGGTTGGCTCTAAAATGAATGGCGATGTTTCTTCTGAGTGTAAGTTGCAGTTCACGTCTGCGCTCTAGTATGGCTGTGAGTAAGTATAGCCACGTTACCTGCAGTCTCTTGATGTAGCTAGCTTGAGTCTGAGTCTGAGATTGATGTGCTGCAATTTATGCGGCATTACTCTTGGCATATTCTACTGCACTTCTTGGGACTGCAGATGTTTCAGACACAGCACCGCAAAATAGCTACACAATTTATGACATCAGGTTTACGACTCAGCTCTCTCTATCTCTGCTTGTAAAATCTTTGATGCTGTGGCTTTAGTTGCAACTCGGCGTATGCGTGATATGCATAAAACAATGCAGTGCAGACAAGTGAAGACTATAACATACATGTTGCCATCTCAATAGTTGTTGCAAGTTTATCGACAAGCAGCAGACTACTGAGACTAAGCAGTACGCATTAGCCTCAGCCCGGGCCTGGACTTAGGCATAATTATAATTTCAAGCAGACAAATTGCCCAATATTGTTGCATAATTTTAAGCCCTTTCTTTTCACTGGCCATTTGCCAATTAGAATGTTTATATAAATGTGGATTCGATTACGTAAATGCTTGCGTTGCAATCGAGGTGTTCTTCTTGCCTCACGTGGCACGTTGAGGCAGCCATCTAAGCGGTAAAATAAAGCCAACTTGCCAACATCTGACAGGCAGCCAATCAAATGCGCATTATAATACTGCACACAGCACGTGATAGAGTTTCTAGCTTTTAGAAATAATTTAAAACCCAGTAAGGTTTCCCTAAGCCGGCAACACCAAAAATATATTTCCTATTATTATTTAAAAAACCTTTATTAAAATCGTAAGTTATTTGCAAATTCTGTTATTTATTCAGTTTTTGTCAACTGAAGTTAAAAATAGACTGAGTTAAATTAAAATTAAGAAATGCAAGGCCTTGTTTTTTAGTAGGTCACAATTAAAAAATATATAAATTTACTTTCTGATTAATAAGATATCACAAAAATCCAAGCCAATTTATTTTTGCTGAGTGTAAGCACTCGAATAGCGAAACACCGACTGCAGTTTGACTTTTCTTTAACACACCACAAACACACACACACACACACACACACACCCTCGTTTAAATGAGAGCAGCGCAGCATACAAAATGAGCGTCATTAGTCCAATTTAGTTGTTTACTAAAGCAAGTGAGATTCACTTAAAAGGCAATTAATTTTCACAGCCACAGTCGACGCCAGGTTCGCTGCGCTTGTTCAGCTGTAACATGACAACAAACACAAACACCCTACACACACAAACAGACACACCAGGCATGACATGCATCGTATTTATCACTTTACTTTGTATTTGACACATTCGCGGCCAGGCTTCAAGTTTTGGCTGCTTTGCTGGAGTGGCTCAAAGTGTTGCCTGCTTCCTCTTCATGTTTGTGTGTATGTGTGTGTGTGTGTGGTGGGTGGTGGGCGGTGTGTTATTGCCTCGTGCCACGTCGTGGCGTGTTTAATGAAGAGCCGTGCACAAAGTGGTAATTTAACGCCCCGTTTGACGATGACGCGCATTTTGGCAAGCCGCACACAACTTGAGCTGTTGGCTGTGTGTTGGGCTTATCGGCTTTGCTCTCACTCAGCAAAAGCTCACTCCGGATTTGATTTATTTATTTAGTGTCGACTCAAATCAGAAATATATAAAAAGTAGAAAATAAATAAATAAAAATACAAATAAAATGTAGTACTAAGCTTCAATAAAATAAGAAAACCCCATCAGACAAAAATAAAAATTGTTGCGGTGATTAGTTAAGATGCCAAACCAGAAAAGCATGCGACAAAGTTGAGTTTTTAATTATAGAAATAGAAGACTCTAAATTGAAACAATGGTAAGTCTATTACAATCATCACAGAGAAATCGAAAAGATATGAGAAAGTGAAAATGAGTAGAGGGAACTATAGGGAATAAAGAAATAATAAAATTGCTCAACAATGCAGCGAAATCGATTTATTATGTTGTGTAATTTAAGTATAAGAATTATCATCAACTTAATATAAAAAAAAACCAATAATACGAAAGGCTTTGTTGGCAAGGACTTTAATATGGCTATCGAACTTTAATTTATGCTCAAGAAGTAAACCTAAATCCTTTACTTCATTAAATGTATCAAGTACAACATTTCTTAACTAAAGAAAATATTTCGAAAATATCGGAAAAATATTTTAGAGGCTTAAGAAATATGTTTGCTTTATTTAGATATTAATTTTAATAAAACGACTAACTTTTTAATATTCAAGGCGATTTTTTAAGTTTCAGGGCGATTAATGACAATAAAAAACGTGTTTTTGGGGTTGTTGCCCTTAGTTAAGCCTTCATAATTTTAATTAAAAATATGTTTGGCAATGTTCAGAATTATTTATAAAAACAAGGAAACTTTCCAGTTTTCAGGGCTTTTTTCAAAATTTCAACTTGATTTTTTATGAGTGTAGAACTTGAGTTGTCGCATGTAAGTTTTGCCTTTTCGGTTGTGCTCAGTTTAATTAAGTTGACAAAAATGTCATCAGAGCAGATGCGGCCGCACTCTCTTCAAATAATTCAATAAGTACACGAAATTCAATTTTGCTTAATTGAATTGCGGGACCCGCACACACACACAGACAGAGATTAAAACAAGCAGAGCGGATATGACATGCGATGCGCATATTTCCGCTTCCGCTTAGCGAGCATTTGAATTATGGAGAGAGCACGGGGCATATAACTATGACTATCTGAATATGTGAGAGGACTCACCTGCACTCGCGATCCTCCTTGCAGCTGTCTGCCACAACGTGGCAAGCTGGCGGCGGATGGTAATAAATGCCATTGGAGCTGGCGGGATTATTGCTATCGGGTGGCCTCTGTGCGCAGACGGGATGCAGTTTTTCCTGTGCAATCATGCACATGTCATGCCGATTGCCATTCTGCTGGCTGGGACTATTGTTGTAGTTGTTGTTGTTGTTGCTGTTGCTGGTGGATTTTCTGGAAAGGGGGTGGAAAGTTGTGTGCTGTAGTTGTAGTTATTGCTATTGTTGCTGCTGCCACTTACTTGCATAGACAAAAGGCAATGTCCAGATTGAGGTCCTCGTGCGGTCCTTTGTAGAATGACTGCAATGATGTCATGCACGCATTGCGATTACAGCGATGCAGCTCACAATGCATCAGCATCGGCTGCAGCGATGTCGAGCAGCCGGGATCCTCACGACAGCTATCCAGGGCTGTGTGGCAGGTACTCTGCACCACATTTTTTTTTTTTTTTGTTGTAAACGAAAAATGTAAAAACGTTTTGCGCAACAAACATACATGTATATTCAGTACACTCAGAAAATATTTGCCCTAAATTTTAGCAAGTCGCCTTCAAATGAAAATCACACTCATACTAGAAAGCTTATAATTTTATAATTATATCAAAATAAAAGAATACATTTTTATTTAATTTGATAGGCTTCCCCTAAGAGCCCCAAAAGAATATTATGTATTTTATGTTATTTTATGTGTTATTCTAAAAAAAGAAAGAAATGATAGCCTAGTTTTTAGAAAAAATCGTTTATAAAATTCAGATGTAAGTAATGAATTGAATCGGCTTTTACATTAGAGTTTAATTCGAATCGCCGTAAAATCTATATTGTATTTTCTAAATCTTAAGAGACAAATTTTTATTAATAAAATTTAAGTAAGAAAAAAGCTCCCATAAGAATTTTCGTATTTTCTGAGTGTAGTCTCAGTACTTTGCGTTGTGTGTCTGTCTCCGTAGAGAGCAAAAATTATGCATTGGCATCTGGTCTCAACTTACCTGAAAGTGTTGCTTGATTATTTCCGTTGAGAGGTCAACTTCAACATCCTGACCACCTGCAGCATCAGACGTGCCCAAGTGACCAATGCGTTTTGGGTTTCGAGTTCAAATTGCATTTCGACATTGAATGAATGTTCAGAGTTTCAGTTTTGTGCCATAATGGTTGAGACCGCAGTAATTGTAGAAAAACGTTGAAAAGATTTATCCATTAGTTATCGTCTTTTTGAATGCATAACACTCGAATTAAATTACAATTAACTCAGACTGCACTCAGACTGCGTCCACCAACATGAACGACCAACATGACAAATAAAATTGGACAGTGCGCCAATTTAAGTTGAATTGTTGCTTAAAATTTGAAAATATTTGGTCTAATTAAAAATGTTATGATTTATGCAACATTTATACTTTTGCAGCAGCTATTATTTATTATATTATTGTGCATTTGTTTATGTTTATTTTATTGCATTTAAGACTTATTAATTAACATTAGCACAGCAGCAATTGTTCATAACTCAATTGCGTCATGGGATTGACGGTAAATAATCCTAATTAGAAATGATTATCAACGATGGGCTAAGGGGGGCGGGTGGAGATGGGGACCGGCGCATCATGTTGGAGGCAGCAGCTGGTGCCAGTTATGGATTACATTTTAATTAACCAACTTGTTGTTGACTTTCATTTCTATTCATATTCACATTCATATTCATAGTGATATTTCCATGACCCAGACACATAGTTCGCATCCCATAAATTATCGAAATAATCGAATAATAAAAACGTAAAGCATAAATAACGAAATAAAAAGCAATCATATATATAGGTATATCCATATATATATATATATTTTTTCCAAATTCGTTGCCTACAATTGGGTTTATCGATTCTCATTACTTTTAACTGCAGGGGAGGGGGTGGAGCAGGGCTACAGGTGCAGCGGGGCTGCTGGGGCTTATATAAAACACAACTAAATGCTATATGTATTTTATTTCTTAGATATTTAATAGTAGATAAATAGATTTGTCGGCCTTTAAGAACTACAACCTACTCGTAAATTATATATTTGGGGATCGCCCGGAGTGGCGATATTATTTACTAACGATGAAAATCTGTTTTATGTAGGTGTTTGTGTTTTTCTTTTGTATTTTTGCTCTGATTTGGGAACACTTTAGTCAATGAAATTAATGTGTTTAATACGATAACTGACTGAAGTTTATTCTGAATAAGAATTAGAATTAATTGTTCTGTGTGTAAGTAAAAAATCTGACAATGCACGCAAAGCCAAAAGGAGATTAAGAGAAATTATAAATTTTATGAGGACGCACGAAAAATAATTTCTTACACATTTAAAAAAGAAAATATAATTTAAATTTGAGCGGCTGATATTAGAAAATGTATAAAATTAATAGGATACATTTTTTTGAAGCGCGTTATTTTCAAAATATCAAAATGTTATTAGAGTTGAATTGTGTCTTTAAAAAAGTTTACTTTTCTTAAAATTAAATGATCGTTCGTTTTTCTTGAGTTTATCTGGCGATATCAAATTGAATGGTTTGAGTTAATGAGTAATTCTTGTTGTTTGTTGGTGTAAATATTGATGTTGTATTTGTTGTTATTTAAATGGAACACGCAACATATGAAACATATTGGAAGAAAATTTGCATTTGAACAAAATTTTTGAGTTTTAAAAAGAAATGTATGTAACGCATTTTCTTTGTACTTAGTAATTGAATTATATGTGATGGTAACTGTTTTTTTTTTTTTTTTTTTTCAAAAAACGAGTGCATTTAAAAATTTTGTAAAAAATATTGTGCTTGAATTAAATGTAACAAAAATTTATTTTTCAGCTTTAAATTCGATTTTTAATGAATTTTGTTGTCACGACATTTTTAAGTTTATATGTTTTTTATTTATGCAAATAAGAAAACATTAAAGTTTTATTTAATTATTTAAAAAAGTTTAATCACCTGTTCTGCATTTGGTTGAGTTTTAAAAATATGGCAAACAAAATTCATTGTCAGAAATTTTCATAACGAAGTTGAAGCAAATGTTTTTGTTTTTAAATCGAAAAAATTTTCCAAAACATTTTGAAAACAAACGGCAAGCTACGTAAGAAAAAATTGAACTTATAAGAAATAGGTAAAGTAAAGGCTGATTCATATATAAAATCAATCTTTACATATATGTATATATATATGTATATTTAGAATAATGTATATACGAGTATGTAAGGCAGTTCTTGTTTTTTTTTTACTGTTTCGATATTTATAAAAATTGAGCAAATGCCAAAAATTATGCACAAAGCAAAGGCGAGCTCGGAGCGCACCACTTTTTTTTAATTTTTTTTGTTTATTATTTATTTTTTTATGTAAATAAAAAGCTAAACAGTAATAATTGAGTAATAAGTAATTTACCTGCAACGGGTTGTGTTAGTTAATTAGTTACAAGGGACGACACAAAACGCGCAAAAATCGTTTAATATTAAAAAAAAAACGCTATTAAAAATAGTTACATAATGCTACCTATCAGGTGGAAAAAATCCGTACTTTTTTAGGTCTTCAGCTGATAATAGAATTGTTTTTTTTTGTTATAGTTTGCCTAGTTTGTGGTCAGTTATTCATTGTTTATTGATTACGTTCATGCTTAAACATGTGCACATACTTTGATAGTAAACACCGGTATTTCCGTTTCCGTTGCCATTGCCATTGGCATTGGCATTGCCGGCGTAGCCGTAGCCCGTATCAACGATATCAAATGGCGACTCATTTCCGGCGCCGGCTGCCGCTGCCATGTGGCGCTGATGAAAGCCGCTTATATTGAACGGATAGCTGAGTACGCCGTGCAGCTGAGTGTTGGACACCGAGCCCGGATAATTATAGCTGCCGCTTGCCGCGCCGCCCATCGCCGCTATCAGTGGCGTATCAATCAGCGACAAATTATCATCGAAGATTCTCTGATGTAATTTCTCGTCCATGCCCAATATTCTTACTGGAATTTTAAGTAGCAAGAAGAGAGAGGGTAGAATTGTTTGTTGTAGTTTGTTGTTGTACAGTGGCTTTTTTTACTTATGTTGTTGTTGTTTTTTTGTAGATACGAGTAGTTGTTGGTATTTTATTGTTGTTGTTATTACTGCTACACAGGATTGGAACTCAGCAATATTTCCACATCCAACCAATTTGCATAATTTTCAATCGATTTGTTTTTTTTTTTGGATTTGTTTTTCAAATTTATTGGCTAACAAATGAAAACAATTTACATGTTTATATGTACCCATCGAAATTGTATGGGTTAATATATTTTTTTAGAAGACCTTCTCCACAAAATCAAATTAGATAAATTGAACTGATCATCAAGTTAGAAAAACAAAATTTGTAATTTACATGGAAAGTTTGGGATAACTAGTGCTTCTATTTGGTGCAGTTAAGAAAAGGAGATCATTTTCGTGAGAGAGTGGAGCAAAAGTAGAATTAGGCAGTCGTATAGAACATATCTACATTATTGAATTAATTACAAGAAGGTTTCCCTGAAGCGTTCTTTCAATCGCAGTTTTAAATTATCTGCTATGGCGAAATGAAATTCACTGAAAGCGTGCCATTTATGTGAACATATTTTTTAAGCAATTATAATACTAATGTGATTGACTAAAAGATTTAGGCTGAGTCGATTTACTTATTTGAGTTTTCAGTTCCAAAAGTTAAATATAATCTTTCATTGTGCGCTGTGCGATAAGGCCCGTGTATATATTCTATTTACATAAAATGCAGCTTGTAATATCAACATGCAGTGCGAATAAACAAAAAAATCGGGCAAATAAGAGAAAATATTAACATTATATTTATTTTTCAACTGTTCAAAGAAAAACAGTTAACTGTCTTGCACTAGCCACTTGTGTCATGTGCACATATTAATCGAGTCCTTGAATGCTAATTTAGGCAAGTGCCATTGGTGGTTAAATGACCCTGAAAATATAAAGTTTTTCGTGGTACACTGGAAATTAACAAATAAAATAACTTTAGGAAAATCCACCCTGAAATTTATTAATGCAAACCCTGATTTTTAGAAAGTCACAAGCATAAATTTTAATAATTTAATTTCTGAAAATAACTTTGCATTATTTTGTCTTCAATTGAACTTAGTTGACCTTAAATAAATAAACAAAAAAATAAATTTGGAAATTTATTCACTAAATAATAAGTTACACTTGGTACCAAAAATGTGGCAATTTTTTAATATTTAGGGAACTTGTTTTCCTGAGTGTAGTCTAAGCAGCATATTTCAGTTCAATTTGGCCAATAGCTTATTGTGTGGCATGCCACACACCAATTGCTACGGCAGAGCTACGGATCTATCTGCTATCAATGTCAATGGCACAGGCAAACACAACGCTAACAGAGACGTGCTGACTGTGCGAGTGTAGGTGTGTGTGTGCGTGTTTAACTGTGCTATGTGTGTGTGTGTGTGTGTAACTTTGGGTATCTTTGAAATGTCATGCGCTGTTAGAGCGAGCAAATGGTAAACGATTCAATGGAGCCGCATTTGCAACCACAACGGCAGCAAGTAGCAAGCAGCATTTGCTTATCTCGCCGAGCAGACACTAAAGTGCGCTTCATTTGTGGCAGCAGTACTGCTCAAAGGATACTCAAAGGAAGCTGTACGAGCCACGAGACGGTCAATGTGCGGCGAAAGGGGGAGTTGGTGCTAAATGGCAGGGATTTGCCATGCCAGGCCAGGCAACTTGCCTGTCTGCGTTTCCTATTTATGTTTGCCGCTTATTTTGTTGAACAAATATTTGCGCAACAAACACTGCGTGTGGGGCGAGAATCCAGCAACTTGAATCGTGCACGGTGAATCGTGCAATCGTAATCCTAACTGCCCCTCCTTGAGCGGGGCGAACCAGCTGGAAATGAGATTAGTGCTGTTTGTTAAGTGTTATCTCCCATGTTAGCACTTGTCGACGACTGGATTGGATCTCTGTCAAACAATTGTTGCGTATACGCAATGTTGTCAGTTCCACTAGGACTGCAACCTAGCATAAAAGCATTTTGACAAAACAATCTTTGCCTACACGCAATTTAGTCATTTTAAATCATTCGGGAATGGGCAGCGCATAATGCAATCTAACACTAAAGGAAAGCAACACTTTTAATTTGTTTTATATAAATTATATTCAAACAATACTTGCTTATACTTAAGTAGTCATTTCAGATATTAAAGGCATGCCAACATCCTATAAAAATTCGAAGTGAAATTGAAATTAGGTGATTTACCCTTGGTTAATTACGAAAATACAGTGATCTGCCTTTTTAACAGTGTAGCACAAAATGAAACAAAAGCTTTAATTATTTTTTGGTTAAGCACACTGAAGTCAATTTATGCTGGTGTTTGTTGGCCTGTCACATCAATGGAAAGTGCACATAAATACACAACTGCAGCATTCACACAGACAAGTTTAGCTCCGAACAAAGGTCGTGCAGAAAATGGCGCGTAATTATTGTACAAAACTCATAAACAACTGAGATAAATTTCAGAATGCGCTATAATTTGAAAATAACGTTAGCACACAGTGCGCACAGTGCGTACCAACCGTATGCGTACGGAAATTGCTGCCTTCCATGTCATAATTTGTGTCTCGTGTCTCGTGTGGCCCAGGCCTTAGGGGCCTGTCACAAGCCCTGCAATATTATGAAAATATTTATTGCATGCAGAAACACAAACTAGGAGGAGTCCACATATTTTTACAACGAATTTGGAATTTACTATTGTTGTTGTTGTTGTTGGCAATTGTTTACACTGGTGCTTAATTAAATGTGCCAACTGAGTGTGTGATTAGCATTATGTGATTTACTCGATTATTTTTCTATGTTAATTTCATAAACGAAATGAAACTTTCAAAACTAGTCAAATCTAACAATTAGTATAAATTAGTAAAGCATTCCTCCCGAAATCGCAGACAGAATCAGTTTGGTGATTTGCTTTTTGCTCTATTGCAACTGCGTGTGATTACTTTTAATATGTTGTGCTATGATTTTTTGTTTGTCAGATTATAGCTTATGAGTTTTTCCCAATTTGAATGTACTCAGAATTCTTGTAAATATTCTCTTTTTTTAGATTTCATTTAAAGATTATAATTTGTTTTTGATGACACTCAATTTATTTTCTATTTTTTGTATATTTCTGTGACAAAATTAAATAAATAAACAATTAAATTCTTTCTGCATAATAAGGTAAGCCAAAACTATGGAGAGTTTCTAAAGTTTAGTGTGATTTTTTTTCTGAGTGTAGCGGTTGACTGTGGCTGACTCTCTTCTGTGAATAAATGCGTATGCGTCGAATGCACATAAATATCTGTGAGTCGTTGTTGAATGTGACGTGCATTAATATTTGCCAATATTCACAATATCTGTATTACTCAATGTGTGCGTGTGTGTGTGTGCGAGTGTGTGTGTGTATGTGTGTCCCAGAGCTGCATTGGCAAATGAAGTCACAATGCAAGCCAGCTTCAAATTTATAACCTCTGTCAGCAGATGCCTAACAAATGCCGCAACACATGCAAAAACAAAAGGATCATTGATGATGATGATGATGATGATGACGATGATGTTCATGAAGATGGTGATGATGATGTACGACCAATGACAATGACTAGTCAAATTGGTGGCAATAAATTTGAGCGAAAATGCACAAAATGCGTAACAATCAAAATGCCAAACAATCGTGTAAGACACAGAATACGTGGGGCAATCGATTGGTTGCATGCATTGGTGGCATGCGACAAGCGAGAGACTGCAGTAAAGTTGCATGAACGCATTGTGAGTATTGTGTGTGTGTGTGACTGAGAGAGCTGTAAATAAGCAGCAGCTAACTGAACTTAACCAACATAATGGAGCAAAGTCAACTGAGTGCACTTCATATCAATATTATACTTGGTTAAGTTTTTGGGGCAGGTATTTGGCGCTGTGGCAAACAAAATGCTTATTTATGGCACGAGTGTGCATTGTGTGTGTGTGTGCGTGTGTGTAAGTGCAGCTTATTGCAGTGGCAGATAGCCACAACTAGACAACTAGCCAATACAAGACAGCGAGGGGCAAACCGACAACAAAATACACACTCAAAAAAAGATTTCACTACATTTTAGTACAATGCCCTTAAAAATAGAACATTTTTCTATTTTATTGAAACAATTTCGAAATAATTGAACAATCAATTGTAAAAGTTTGCCCTAAATCGAAAATAACAAAATTTTATTATTAGAAAAAATTAAAAAAAAATCTTTCAAAAATTAAAAAACAAGAAATTTAAAAATGCGAACCAGAGCTTCTAGAAAAGTACTTTCTGAATAATACGAATAATTCCTAAGATAATTGAATAACTACTCAAATTTAAGGAACAATTTTTATTCTGAGTGCAGTATGCCGCATTGGGCTACAGATACAGTTATCTGTACACTGACCGCCATTTGCCGCTTCGTTTGTTGTTTGTTGTTGGCTGCAGCATGTTCGTGTAATATATACTTGGTGCCACAAGAGATGCCAGATGGATAAATAGTTGGAGTGAGGAGACAGTGAGTTACTGTGTTACTGCGAACGAGTGTGCCTCTGGTGCAGTGGTGTGCTGTGTGTGTGCATCAATTGTCTAATGTGCTCTTAGGCTACCCACCAACCCCACCTTACCCTCTACAAATGAGAGTGCCAAAAGCCCAAGTGCTCTTATTTATTGCCTCTACTCGCTTATAAATATTACTGCCCTTAAATAGATATTTACAATTACAAATTATACTACAGTGATGAGATCAATCTTAAAGAATTTAAAATAAAATGTAGGCTTAACATTAAAAATGAAATCGATCAAATAGATTATAGGATTTTAAAATAAAAGATAAGATTTTAAAATCAAATATTTACATTTTTCAAAAAAATTTTAATATATTAAAAAAAAAATTTATTTTTTAATTAAATGAATATTGGAAAATATCATCGTGGAAAACATTATTACCTCATAATAAATATAAGCAACCCAAACACAATATTATTAGGAATACGAGTGCATTGATAAGCCCAGAAAGACGGACCAAGTTCAATTTGCATCATAAAATGATTCGCATTCGATGCGAGGCTTAACTCGAGGTTTAATCGCAGTTTAATAGATATAAAGGCAACTATTTACTGTTTACTATTTACTATTTACTTACCCCTCTCGTCCATGGTTCCGGTGGGTGCGGAGTGGGTGCGGTGGGTTATGTCGCTACCGGCGACTAAATCGCCTAGATATGCTGTTTGGTGCAAGTTGGTGCCAGTGCTAAATGGAGTTGCAAGTGTTTTGGAAATTTGCAAAATTACTTAAGTGCATCATAGAGTTAGTACATCGAAAGAGAGTGTGCTGCGAAATGAGCTAATTAGCCCAGTAACGTAATCAAAAGTCAAAAATCAAAACTCAAAAGTCAAAAGTGCAAATTGTGCATTGGTGCTTGTGCATTTGTGCAAATGTGTGGGGAATTTTGCTAATTGAAATGCTTGCCATGTTAACTCAAAGGAAAAATGGCTTTATGTTGACGCAAATCGGCTTAAAGCATTAACAACATTTACGGGCAGAGAGAGAGAGAGAGAGGAGACGGTTTGTCCATCATCAAAAGTTGATGAAGCATCAAGAGTCGGCTTGGCTTTCCACTTCCGCTTCTAAAAGACAATTGGTCCAAGCCGCTGGCATTATAAATAAATAAATGGCAGCCACAGGGGGCACTCAAGCCAGGATCATATATGCATATATGTAGATATGGGGACAAAGTGCATTGTCCCTAAAATCAGTTTATGCTCATTGCGGACACCATTTGAATATTCATTAAGATGGCATGCATCCAGGAGTCGATTAAGTATTTAAATGCTTTACAAATGCCCAGGGATCTGGGCAATAGCTCAATTTGCTTGTTTCTGTTGTTGTTTGTTGGACTTATTCATTAGTTGGCTGTTGCTGCTGCTGCTGTTAACCGGAAATTGTGGTATACCCAAGTGAGTCAATTATTTTAAAAGCTTTGCTGCATAAAGTTTACAGCTGCAGCTGTTGCCGTTGCCGTTGCCGTTGCTGTGGTTAAAAGCGTATTTGGTTGAGTTAATTGAAGGGCTTGAATGCCAGACTTGCGTGGGTAGCGCTAAGTCCTTGGTCAGGCAATCCCTACACGCAGCAAAAAATCGCCTCGACTTTTAGGTAATCTCCCTGACATCTAGAAAGTCTTGCTTGTTTTTAGAAATTATTTCTAAATATTAGAAAACATTTTTTTTTTAATTGTGAAAGCCTGCCCAATAAAAAATTCAATCAGAAATTTAGAAAAGTGTCCTGAATACTAGAAAGGTTTTCATCGTTTTAAAACAATTTTCTAAATTTAAGGAAATATTTTTCTTAAAATTAGAAAGGCTTTCCCTAAATTGCCAATACTAAAAATATAATCCTTTTTTGTTTTCTTCTATTTTCAGTTAACGTTTTCTATTATTAGAAAATGCACTGTAAAAAGGCAAAACATGATTTTAAGAAAAGTTCTTTCTAAATTTTAGAAAAATCCACAGTGAAATTTAAGAAAGTCAGTGCGATTCTTTTTCCGAGTGTAGTTCTTGGGTCAGTTTGAGCAGAACGTTGCCAACTTAAGGATGCCGACTTGGACTCGGACTTTTACTCGGACTGGGCCGAGTCAAATGCGTTTGCATACTTAGGTGAAGTGGAGGCGCGACTTGTCGTTGTTGTTGCTATAGTGGACGATGGCTCCACGCCATGCGAGTAGTAGGTGTGCGTGTGTGGATGCGAGTGTGTGTGCTGATTTTGGGCTGGACCCGCATCGACCACAACAACAACATCATCAGCCACATCTGCTGCTGCGTGCTGCTGCTTCTTGTGTCCATGGTGCAGCGAGGGGGGCAACTCGACAATCACATCATCGTCATCCTCAGAGGTGTGCGGACTGTGCGAGGCAAGCACCAGGGGATTGTTAATGCCCCACGATGGTGGATGTAAGTAATGCGGATAGTTTGAATAAATTTCTGCCCTTATGCGATCATCATAGTCATCATCATCCGTGTCGTCATCATCATCAGCATCTCCCTGCTCTGCCTCCTCCTGCTCCTGGTCCTGCTCCTGTTCTTCCTCCCGATCCAATCTGTGCTCATTGTTGGGCTCATCATGGTACTGGTACTCGATGTTGTTGGACAGCAGCTCGGTGCCATTGAAAGGATGCTGCCCGGTGCGGTGTCCTGCGTGCTTTTGTTTCTGTTTGCGCCTGGATTTCAGCTTCGTTTTTGGCTTTGGCTTCAGTTTGGGCAAACCGTTGGGAAAAAATATTATTCTATCTGCAAAGAGCCAAGAGTGGGTGGGGGACAGGGGGAAATAGTGGGTGGGGTGCAATGCGTGATGTGCATAAAAAAGTTTAGTGCCACAAAAAGGTGCAACATTTCATAGAGTAAAGTTTAGTGTATGTTTGCGTGAATCTGTGTGCGTGGTGCAAGTGTTGCGCTTATTTAATTAGTGCTATTAGTGCCGAAAGGTGCATTTAATCCGACGAGGCGAGGGTGCGAGGGTGCGAGGCGTTGAGGGTGTGAGAGGTCTATAGTGCGAGGGGTCTACGGTACGAGGTGTCCATGATGTTAGGGGTTTGATGGGTCGCTGATGGTGCGATTGGTTTCGGGTGCGGGGTGTTAAGGGGCCTACAGTCTAATGGGTTGATTGTGCAAGGGATCCATGGTGCCAGGTGTGAAAGGGGCGTGGGAGGAATCAAATGCGCGAAGGTTCGCTGGTGCGAGGTGCAGTTTAAACAGCTCCAGATGAATTTGTATAGAAATGAACCCAGGCATTAAGTTTAGCTCGAGGTTAGTTTTCGGTTTAGTTTGTGAAATGTGAGATAATGGAAATTGTTTTTTATTTAATTTTTTTTTGGTTTAGCGTGGTAAAGCAACAACGTTAGTTAGCTAATAGAGTAGTAGTAGTTGTGGAGGAGGTAGTCAGGTTCAACCTATGCAAGCAGCCCCACTAAACCTGCCCTGAGTCATAAAAATAAAATCAGATAAAACTAAATTAAAAAATATATATGTGGGCACAGAGAGCGAGAGAGCGAGAGCGAGAGTAAGTTAGTAAGTACAGCAACTAAAATAAGACATACAGTTTAGCAGTTTTGGACAGCATGGTAGTAGTTCTAGGGGTGTTCATAAATTATTTATTTATTTATTATCGGGTGCAGTTCAATCAAATATTAATATCGGTATCGTATAAAGCACAGTAACATAACCAGTCGGCGTGTGACATATCAACAATAATCAATGGGCTTGGTTTAGATTTGGTGAATGGTTCAGTTAAACGCTTACTTCTATTTATGTATTATAAAATACGATTTTACTTTTGATAGGTTGGATGTTGTGTGTGTGAGATAGAGATAGAGAGAGAGAGAGAGATAGAGGCGAGAGCGAGAGATAGAGATAGAGCGGTGACAATAAACACGGCAGCTTGTTGGATATACATTGATTTAAGTTGTTGTACGTATACGTGATATTTTACGATATTACTGAGCATTGCTAATACGTATTGTCTACCCATATATATATTATTCATGTACTTGATATAGGCATATGTTTCTAATTAAAGTTGCTTACTGATCGCATATCACGCAAATGTGGGTTTACTTTTCGACTAATTTGATTTTTGTTTTTTTTTGTATTATTATTATTGTTTTGGTTTTGATGCAAAGCGTGCGATTTTTAGATTCAGGTTTTTGGTTTTTTGTTTTAAGTTTACTTAAATTATTGGGCAAGTTTCAGTTTTTAGCGGTTTAAAGTACCAGAAAAGACTAAAGAAAAAGAAAAGAAAAATAGAATTGAAATGGAAATGAAAAGAAGACAGAACTGAAGCGAAATTCACTTGTGGTGAAGAAACAACTGAAGCCAGTTAATAAGAAAGGTACTCAGTAATTGTTTTAATAAATAGCTTTTAATATATTAAGATAACAACACAAAATCCACGAATTTTATTTCGGACGCAGTTTCTGTGTTATACTTGTTGCTGTTGTAGTTGTAGTTGTTGTTGTTGTAGTTGTTGTATTTATTTATTTATTGTAGCTGTAGCACTTACCCACACACGGATTGTGATTAACAATATTAAAGATACGATCACAGCGCTTTTTCATATGGTTATTTGGACAGATGCAGCCAAACATGGGCGACAAGCGTAAATTGGTCCAGGCATCATGACAGGCATCCCTAAAAATGTAAAAGTTTTGCATTCAGCACAAAAGTTGTTTACTCCAAAAAACCACTGCTAATTGAATTCATATTAAGCCAAAGCACCCCAAACTAAACCTAAGCTCGAACCCAAACCCCAACCGCAACCCGAACCAGAACCAGAACCCGAACTCGACTTCCGCAGCAAACTTTAAAATTGGCAACTGCATCAAAAATGCATACATACGGCAGTTCAATTAATATTTTATCGACTACGTGGCACCAGTTGCCGGGTGGTGCGGTGGTGGTTGGGTAGTTTTTAGTGGTGGGCCGGCAGCAGTCGCCCCTTTGAAAGTTTAGATGGCGCCAGTGAAACTTTAAGCCAGGCCCAAGACAGCGCACAGGCTACCGCAGAAAGTCATTTCGAGTTATTAAAACATTCACAACGTTTGTATTCGAGGAGGGTATTGAGCCAGCACATGCCCGAGATCATGTGGTGTACACTCAAAAAATCCAAGCTTAAATTTTTAAATCGCTCAAAAGATTAGCAAGTTTTTTTTTGGTTTTTCGAAGTAATTTCTAAATATTAAAAAACTGGTTGTTATTTGCAATTTACAAATTCTTATTTTTAGATAGAAATTTAGTTTCTAAATATTAAGGTGAGGTATCCTTGGCACCAAAGGTATTCTAAAATTCAGCTCCATATTTTTTCTGAGTGTACAAACATGTGAAAGCTGGGAGGCATGAAGCAGCAAGAGCTCAACGAGCAGGAAATTTCATTTCGCTGCTGTTACTCCAAGTTTGGCGCCAAGTTGCGTGTGTGCGCTTGTTTTGCCAATAAAGTCGAATATCGAAATTAAATGTTGCTTTTGCCGTTGCCGTTTCAAAGTTTTTATGGCAACAAGCAAGGATATACTCAAGCAGACTCAAGCAACAAAATCAATTTTCTCATTAAGCCAAACAGTTTAATTGAATACTTTTTAGCCGATTTCATAGACCGCTTTCTTGCACTTTTTGTTCCGTTGTTCCAATCAGCGTTAGCTAATATTCCAATTTGCTGGCCCGACTCCTTGCCGTCTCGTAAGTCCCAATATATTCTTATCAGTTATTGATTATAAATTAATAAGAGTATTAAAGTTAGATACCAAAAATCCTTATTTCAATGGTTGTTTTTTTTAACAAGCTTCCTTTTTTTCATAATATATATTATTATGAATAATGATAATAGGACTATACCATGCAAAATTATAAATTAGTGATTATGAATTTATACGAGCATTTTTTACTACAAGTTGCTTTACTTTAGAATGCTCTATTTCGCTTTCTCTTTATTTATATTATAATATGTATTATAATTTCTTAACGATTATGAATTCTTATAAATATGTTGTACTTCTGCAAATGTGTTCGACTATAGTTAACTAAAGAAAAATCGTTCAGTAGTTGTTTGCTTTTATTTCGAAATGGTTTCTTTTACTCTCAGTGTATTTTTTATTTCCATTATTATCTTTAATTTATTTCAATTTCTCTGTGGCAGAAAAGCACACTGAACACCAAGACTCAGACAAAGTTAAATGCCCGTTATAATTAAAACTGCTGTTTCTTATAAATACTTCATATTTTTCATCCTTAAATTTAAATAGAACACTTTATATATCATTTAATATAATTTATTATTATTGATCCTGATTAAGAAAGTTTGTAATTTTATTGTCGGAGATGCTTCCATTTTTACCTTATATCGTTTTGCATATTGTTCTTATACCTTTCTGTTGTTATTTATGGCAGCATTTACTCATATGGAAAATATTTCTTCGCCTCCTTTTGTACCCTTGTGCTTTGTGTGTATATAAAATTTGTCTGTATTGCTTGCATCGATTTTATTTTAATTTTAATTTATTTATTCACCTGTTTTCCATTTTGCATTTATTGTCGCGCACCTTGCAGTGCGTCTTGAAATCCTCGAAGAGCTTCAAGCACTTGCGTTCTTGCTGGCAAACGGAGAGAGCATGATTACAAGTGGGCAGAGCATCAATGGGATACGGATCCTTTTCGGCTGAGGGAATAAAACAAGAGTTCATTTTAACAATTAGAAAGCCTGCGTGATGCACACGACTCAACTAAAGTTTTATAGACGTCTTCGCCACTTACCTTTCTTGAGCACAAATCCGCACGGATGGTCGAACAGGAAATCCCGAAAATGATTGCAATCGGGATCCATGCCGGGCTCCTTGCACAGGCAGGTGGGGCGAAAGAATTGGAACGCCTGCAGGGTGCGGAGTGCGGCTTGGCATTTTGTTACCGTCACCGTGCTGCAAGACACTGCAAGGACAATAAAGAAGACGACCACACAAATAAATATATACACTTATAAAATTTGTAGTAAGTCGTAAGTATATTATTTTTGGCGCCGATGGATGGCTATAGTGTAATTCAGAAATTGAATCTGAGATCTTAAAATTATTTCTAAAGAATAGAAAAATTTCAATTTTATTAGGACGATTCTTTTGCTGAGTGTAGTTAAAGACATTTATGTTTAATGATCTGTAAATGGCAGCAGCGCTTAAACTTTGACATTTCTCTGGACGTGCTCGCTGTCCAATTTTGGAATCGCTGCTCACATCGATTACCCCGAGTTGTAGCCAGTTGACAGTTGTTATAAATGGAAGGCAGGCAGCGAGGCAGCCAGGCAAGAACAAACAACGAACGGACAACTACAAACCAAACACATGTCATAATACCCAGCAACAACAACAATAACAACAGCACCAACAGTTGCTCCAACAATATGAATAATTGAGTCTACAACAAAACGCTCGATTTAAGCGCCCAATGAAGCGTGGCAGCCAGCAAGAGAGAGACAGAGACAGAGACAGAGAGAGAGAGAGAGAGAGAAAGAGAGAAGAGAGAGGGGTAGAGAGATCCGATAATATTTTATAACATAATAAATTATGTTTCATATATGACAGCTTATTCGAGCATATGACAACTACTACTACACACACATACACATACACAAATATTCGCACACACACACACACAAACACACTTCGTTGAGTATGAATGGGAGTTGGGAGGGAGAGACAAACAAAAGGCCAGCAAGCATCTGCTGGCCATCCATTGTCCTTCTGGCCATAAAACATAAGCCCTACTAATAAACTCGACTATGGCCACACTTCATACACACACAAGCACACAGACACAGCTCTTACACTCAGCAATAAAAATATTCCGAATTGCCCAAAAAATCAAATAGCAAATTTTTCCGGGTCTTATAAGTAATTTCAAAATATTAGAGAAACATTTTTATACATTAGAAATGCTTGTCCTAAGTCAACAATCCCAAAAATTTGTCGTTATTTTATTATTATTAAAATTTATTAAATTTTAGAATGTTATTTATATAAACTATGTAAAATGTTAGTATATGTGAAATATTAAAATAATATTATTTAATAATAAATATAAATAGCATAAAAGTTAATATAGGATTTCTATAATTTACAACAAATAACAAAAAAATAATAATAATAAAAAAAATAGAATTGAAATTTAAAAACGCAAATGCTGGATTTTGGTAGTTCACAAGCATAAATTGGAGAAATTGGTCGATTTTTTTGCTGAGTGTGCAAAAATCCAACGACACGAAACTGTGGCTCGTCATAAGCCGTAAAATCGCCAAAAAGCAAAGCAACGACCCACGTTCAAAGGACAATGGGCCAATATGGTCAGCATATATGAGCTGAATGCCCCATTGAGCATGTCACTCATACGACCCACTGGCCGCCCTGACCGATCCCGGACATGATTATTTGCTACTCGAACATTAAGCTGTGGGGCTGGTCATTTGAACTACGCAACAAGTGACACTTTTCGCAGGCATTAATCATATTTATGGCATGCTGAGACACTTGCAACACAACACTTGCTTGCCACAATTAGAAGCAACTTGCAACAGCAGCAGCTGCAAAGTGAAACACAACTTTTGATTTGGGCTCCTCAACAGAGTGCAATATATTTTTTTATTTTAAGCACTTGTTTTTCTTGTTTTGTTTTGCACGCTTTTTACCGATGTGTGTGTATTCAGGTAGGGGCGGGAGGGAAGTCATAAAAGGAGTCAAGTGGTTTTTATGCTTCGACGCCATCATCGACTGACGCCATTTGCAGTAACTGTTAACCTCCCATTGTTTTTGACGTCCTTTATATTTTTTTCCTCTGTTTTATTTTTGCTTTTTTTTAGTTCTAACGTTAAGTCCTCAATTCGTTTTTATACGAAACGCGTTTCCGGTTGTTGAGTTGGTCGCTGAATTGGTTCAACGATTTCTTTGTTGCTGCTAACATGGCCAAAAAAAGAAAGAAAAAGTGGGTGTATTTGTGTGTTTGCCAGACGACCTTTTGGCTCGATTTTTATTTGATTTCAGTTTGTTGTTTGTTTTCGTTCTGGCATTCTATTGATAGCCCCAGTTATTGCCATAAATTTTAAGCACTGGCTGAAATTTATGTGGCATTTATTTAGTTTGCCATCAAGCGAAAAGCTCAATTGAGTTATGTTCACGTCCACGTTTGTGTAAAAAAAAAAATAATTATAAATATATATGTAATTATATATATTTATATGTATATGATACGTTTTATTTGCACAGCTCAAGCATGCAATTAATTAAATTAAGTAAGCTTTTTGTCTTCGCCGGCGCTTTGTGTATCACGTATTTTGCAATGCTGGTCGAAGGCCTAGCGGAAAATTTCCACCCGATGCAACTCATGTCCTTTGTCATATTAAACGCGCATGCCATAAGTACAAGGTCTACACTTAGAAAAAAATCGGCATTGTTTCTTAAAAAATCGGCTTCCAAATTAAAACGACTTTCTTGCTATTAGAAATAATTTCTAAATATAAGTTTTGCTATAAGTCAACAATCTCAAAGAATAAATAAGTTAATTACAAAATTGAGTTATTTGAACTTAAAAGCGATTTAAAATGTGTTTGTAGAGATGCGTAAAATAAAATAGCAATACTATCACAAACAATGATATCTGAGGTTACTTTATTTAATGTTTAATTTAAGGAACTTATAAATACGTTTTTGAAAATGGAAAAAGACTCAAAAAAATGAGGAAAAACCATAATTCGGCATATTTTAATTTAATTAAAATTAAAATTTAAAAATTGCATTTAACGGAAAGTAAGATTAATTTAAAAATTATAGGATCACTTTTCAAATGCGCTCTTATAATTAAGAAATTAAAAAGTACAAATAAATAAATGATTTCTAAAAAGAATGTGTAAATAGTGCTTTTATTTCTTTTGCTTCTTTTCCTTTCAAATGAAAAAATAAATAAAAATATGTATATGTACATACATATATGCACATAATATTTGAAAGTATCGTAGTGGCTCAATTATTTTTTCCGCAGCTTTTTAAGGAAAATCTTAATCAACAATTTTTTAATAATAATTTAACTATCAAAAAAGCATAAAACACATCATCTATATTCACATACTTAGATAACAAGATCCTCGAATTTAGACATATTTTTCTATATTTGAGAAATAGGTACCCTTAAATTAAGAAATATAAAAACTCAAAGAAATTTATTTTCTGAATAATGAGGTGAGTTAACCTCAGTGCCAAAGTATGCCGAGCTTACAAAATTTAGGTATGATCTTTTTTTTGAGTGCAATCAAGGTATGCTGTGTGTGTGGGCAATGTGTGTGTGTGTGTGTGTGTGGTTGTTTGCCTTATGTGCAGTCGGTTCCTTGCTGATTACAATGAACCACCGGCAAACGCACAAAGTGAACAAAAAAACACAAAAATGCGAGAACAGGCCACACATGTCAAAGGTTGCAGTTGCAGTTGCAAGCTGGCAAGTATCACAGCGCTTGCCTCTCAAAATATTTATCGACGACACACAAAGAGAGAGAGATGGTGGCAAGTGTGTGCTTTTAAGGGATTCGATATGGTCATGATGCCGCATAAGAGCAAAAGAACAGAAAATGCTGCATAAAATGCAATTATCATAAATATTCTGGCCGCCTTGGAGCGTGTTGGCTTAAAGTGTGTTCTCCTTCTACTCTTCTGCTTTTCTTTCACGTGTGCAATATATGTACATATTTTGAGGACATTTAAAGGACAATACGACAGCCATTAAACTGCCATGCCCCTCACTACCCGTTGCCCCTGCCCCCAGCCCCCAGCCAGCAAGAAGCAAAAAAGTAATTTCAGTTTTTAAATGAAAAAGTTGAAAGTGCGTTTTACGTTTATTTTGGTGACGCCAGCCGCCATTTTGTGTGCTCCCAACACACGCACACACACACACACAAGGATTTCTCGTATGAGAAACATTTGCCATAAAAACAATTGCCAAGCGATATTTGTTTGCTCCTTTTTCGGCCAGGAATTAGATGAGTTCGTCCAGCGATTGTAATCGTAATGTTTTATTATCTTGTATTCACAACTGAATTGCAATTGGCTATTGGAAATTGCCCTTCTGGCATTTGCCATCTGCCATTTGCCATTTGCCGTTTAGACAAACATACACTCAGCAAACAAATCTTTTCTTAATTCTAAGGTATATTTATTTTAAATTTAGAAAAATTATGTTTAATTTCCAAGGTGTTCTTCCAAGACATTAAGATAAGTTCCTTTTTGTTGCTTATACTATTAATAAGTATTAGTATTTTAAGATTTCGATTAAATAAATGTTTTATATAGTTAATAAATTCCATTTGTAATTTTAATTTTCAAACACTTTAGATTTTAAGGCTACTAGATTTTTTCTAAAATAAACGATTTGCAATTTTCAATTTTCAGGCCATTTTTTATTTTAAATTTTTTACTATTATGAAATATATTTCTGAAAAATAAGGAAAAGTTTCTATTCCTATTTCTTCAAACATAAACAAATTTTCAGTTTTAGGTCGATCTTGTAAAATTGAGGATGTTTTTTTGCGAGTGTAGATACTGCTACTCTATGATGCCCAGAGTTCGTGCCTTGCTGCGGAAGTCTGTGCGTTGCACGTACGCTCCGCTCATGGTGCGTCGCCCTGAGTAGGCGTGGCGCCCATGCAGTACGCGCCAGTTGTCAAAGATGGCAATGCTGCCCGGCCTCAGCTTGAGGCACCACTGCTGTTGCTCATCACGCACCAGTTGCATCAGCTGGCGCAGACTCTCATAGAAGTTGGCCATATCGGATTGGGGTAACGTGTTGAATGTGGCACGATCGTAGATATTGAGGCGCAGCTGCATCAACTCCCCAGTAACTGGATCGATGCGTATAATTGGCGCCGTATGACGATGATGTTCGCCCGGCTCAACATACTCAGAGGGCACTTGGACACGGCAGAGCAGCTCATAAGCCTCAGGATGAAGGCGCCTCAGTTCATTTACCACATGCAGACCATCGACAAAGAAATTCTCGCCGCCGGTGCCATCCGCGGAGTGTTCTATGCAGTGCAGCGCCTGCAGACCGGCTGCATCACAGAAATAAGTGTTGTCTGTGTGAGACCCCAGGTAGATCTGGGTATATGCCGTATCCGCATGATCCGGCTGATCGGAGAATGTCCACAGCTCGCCAAAGAAGGTCTTCATCAGCGGAAAGCAACGACGCAAAGCCAACTCGGTTGCGGTTGGAGTTGGTCTCACTCCATCGATGAAGGCAATGCCGTAACGCACCAGAGAGGCAACCAGCTGCTTCACCTGCTCATCTTGGCAGATTAACTCAGAGAAAGGGAAACGCAACTGTTTCTCATGTTGCAGCACAGTTTCACGATTCCAAGCAGTCAATTCGGTGGACTTTGCACGCACTTTGCTTATCAGTTGATCCAACTGCGAGGCATTTACAAAACTCCAGTCGTACCTCGAGTGATGTCCATCGCTCCCTTTTTGGGTATGGTTTATAAGTATCTTTTAAAAAATAGGTATTTTCCCCATTCTTACTTACATTCAACGACAAGCTGCTCATCTGTTACCCAACTTTTGTTTACTGCATGAACATCCGCTGGTATCTCCAAAAGATCATATTTTCTCTGTTTGGTCTCCGTGTTGAGGCATTCCACGCAACGGCAATGATCCCTCAGCCAGAACTCGTTTACTTCCAGGCTCTTGCCTGTCTTGCTATGCTTCAAGTGCAACATTTCTATTGTGTTTTCTAGACCAATCTCTGGCAAAGTGAGCAGCTCAACTGAATGCGATGCTGCTTATCGCTTCTATACCTCATCGCATGTTCTTATCACTAACGAGCAATAATGGGAACAGTTTGTGGTACATATTTATTTACTTCTATAATCAAGTGCTCAGAGCGGCTCTAATACGAGACTGCACTCAGAAAAACATATCAATATTAATTTTATAACAATATTCATGAATGCTTTTTCTTTTCGGCAATTTTTTTAATTTAGAAAAATAAAGCTTAATTTCCAGAGTGTAAGAGCAATTCTAACTTGATCTTTTTTATGCTCATATTTTTAATAGATATTAGTAAAATCTGATTTCATATATACAAATACTTAAACTAGCTTATAAATTTATATAAATTAATTTAAATTAACTTACGATTTTACGGCGATTCGAACTAAACTCAAATATAAAAGTTGAGTCAGTATATTTCGTTTCTTATTTCTGAATTTTAGAAAGGTTTTTTTTTTAATTTAGCAATTTTTTTTAATATTGATCAACCTATTGAAAGGTTATAAAATATTGTTTTGTAGAAAGTATAAATAATAACAGGAAATTTAAATTAAATAACATAAAAATATAACTGGTTTTAACATTTAAAAAGGTTTTTAATCCAAAAGTAAGGGATTGAATTTTAATTTATATATTATTAAATATTTATTTAAGTAATCTGAGCAATCTGGCTTAAAGGGCGGCTAATAGCATGGTCATCCAGCCACTAGCAGAGATTAGAAAAATTATTATATTTCTTCTAATATTTGAATCTTTATGAATTTAAAATAATAACCAATTATAATATCGATATGTTTTACAAAATTTTACTAAAATATTTCGATCAAATGTTCAATTTTCAAGCTTCATCAGAGTAGCAGACAAAATAAATTTTTGAGTTTTAAAATTTCTATTCACTAACTGCGCTGAACCGTAGACAGTTTGAAAATCCGAAATTTAAAAAAAAAACTTGTAGGTAAGTAGCAGAAGTAAAACAACTGATAAGCTTCGTTGAAATGAAATGCAGATAAAACAGGTTTAAGATGAAACCAGCCACGACATCCTGGGCCGATGAGGTGAACGACGACTATGTGGATGGACTGCCGCCATCCAAGGAGGTCGTCGATGGAGATTACAAGCACGTCACCCAATATAAATTTAACGATGAGGGGAAGAAGATCAAAATGGTGCGCACTTTCAAGGTGGAGAAGAAGATCGTATCCCGGGCGGTGGCCAAGCGGCGCATTTGGATTAAGTTTGGAGATTCCCAGCACGATGTGCCCGGTCCCAATTCTTACACGACCAAAGTGGCCGATGACATCCTCATGAATTACATTGGCTCCAAGGACTTTGAGCATGCCCCCGATCCATTGGATGGAAATAAACCGATCGCCAAGTGTCGCATCTGCAATGGAGACCATTGGTCTGTCAAGTGTCCCTACAAAGGCACCTCCATGGACATAGAGAGCAAGGCAATTGCAGCTGCCACAGCTGCTGCCGTTGGCGACACCAATAAGTCTGGTAAATATGTGCCACCATTTCTTAAGGATGGCGCCAAGGTACGCGAACGAGATGATTCCTGTGCTGTGCGTATTTCCAATTTATCCGAGTCGATGACCGAGGATGATCTCGAGGAGTTGGTCAAGAAAATTGGCCCCTTCACCAAAATGTTCTTGGCACGGGAAAAGAACTCGGGTCTTTGCAAGGGATTCGCCTATGTTCACTTCAAGTTTCGCAAGGATGCCGCCGAGGCCATTGAGGTGCTCAACGGCCATGGCTACGATCACTTGATACTCAGTGTTGAATGGTCCAAGCCGCAGAATTAAAAATAATTATTAAAAAAGGCTACTAAAAGCGGCTAAAATCAAACTAAAACAAATACAAATGCTCTGCTGTCATCAAGTAATACCAGCTGACACCAGTTGCCACAGATCAGGGTGGCTACAGCGCGGAATGGATGATTATTATTTTTATTTATTTGTTGTATCGACCTCCAAAGGGAGCTGCCAGTATGGGTGGATGTGGTCTGCTCTGAAAATGAATATGCCCATATTTGATGGAGGTTACATGAAAATTACCTTTTAAGTTTGGTAACTCTATCTTTGAAAATAATGGGAAATATGCGGTCTATTTGATGGATACGGGCATAGCAACCCAACTTTGACACTTTTTGGGACGCGAGCACAGACAAGTACGAGGTGTGTTCAAAAGTATCGCGAATTTTGAATTTTCGCGGGTTACGTATATTCGAATTTCGATTTTTTTGTAGCGTTATGTTGGTACTCATGTCTCTCACTTATGCCGACAAGCTCGGCCATTTTGAATGTTCACTTAATTGTTGACAGCTGCTTTGCTTGCACGTGTTTTGGATCGTCTTCGATTTTTACCTATTCAAAAAAATGGATCAAAGAACCTGTATCAAATTTTGTGTGAAAAACGAAATTAAGTGCGCGGATGCATTCCGAATGTTGATTGTGGCATACGGAGAAGCTACCTTGGACCGAAGCAACGTTTATCGGTGGTACAAAATGTTCTCAGAAGGCCGAGAAGATGTGAACGACGAAGAGCGTGCCGGACGCCCGAGCACTTCAACAACAGACGAAAAAATTAATGAAGTGGAGAAAATGGTATTGGCCAATCGTCGAATCACCGTTAGAGAAGTTGCTGAGGACCTAGACATATCGATTGGCCAATACCATTTTCTCCACTTCATTAATTATATACGAGTATATGAAATATTGATTTTTATTTTCATAGCAGCTTGCTCCACCTCTGTCGCGGGTTGGCCTTGTATTTCAGTACCGCCAGGATTCGGCCCAACTTAATAATAAATGAAACCGTTGTTGAATGATAGCTGCGATCATCTGACTGCCGAAGTGTTGCACACTTTTAGGCAGTTCGATTTAAATGCTAAATTAAAAAGAAATTATTGCATTCCAGTTAAATCGTTTAACTAAACATTTCTGTTCGCCTGTTATTTTAGCGGGGGAGCAATACGAAAACTCGAAGAAAAAAGCGCTCATATGTGAAATATTGATTTTTATTTTCATAGAAGCTTGCTCCACCCCTGTCGCGGGTTGGCCTGATATTTAAGTACCGCCAGGATTCGGCCCAACTTAATAATAAAAGAAACCGTTGTTGAATGATAGCTGCGATCATCTGACTGCCGAAGTGTTGCATACTTTTAAGCGGTTCGATTTAAAAGCTAAATTAAAAGGAAATTGTTGCATACTTTGAAGGTCGTGTATTTGAGGTTATTCTACAATTAAATCGTTTAACTAAACATTTCTGTTCGCCTGTTATTTTGATTGGGAAAAAGCGATTGTCGGAGGCAGCAACAACTAATTAAACACAACATCGACTAAAAATATAAAGTAACTTTGTAACGTTAAAAACGTGATTTTGAGTCGGAAGACAAGTAAAAATTATTGCCTGAAAATCGGTATATCGGTATATGGGCATAGGTCAAAACTTCAAAATGCCATAACTTCGTCAAAACTCAACTCAGATTAAAAAGCGAGGCCTTTTTGATCATGGTTTTGCCGATATACCGATTTGCAGGCAATAATTTTTACTTGTCTTCCGACTCAAAATCACGTTTTCAACTTTAAATGTACGATGGATTTAGAGGCAAAACCATGATCAAAAAACCCTCGCTTTTTAATCTGAGTTGAGTTTTGGCGAAGTTATGGCATTTTGAAGTTTTGACCTATGCCCATATACCGATATACCGATTTTCAGGCTATAATTTTTACTTGTCTTCCGACTCAAAATCACGTTTTTAGCTTTAAATGTACGATGGATTTAGAGGCAAAACCATGATCAAAAAACCCTCGCTTTTTAATCTGAGTTGAGTTTTGACGAAGTTATGGCATTTTGAAGTTTGGACCTATGCCCATATACCGATATACCGATTTTCAGGCAATAATTTTTACTTGTCTTCCGACTCAAAATCACGTTTTCAACTTTAAATGTACGATTGATTTAGAGGCAAAACCATGATCAAAAAACCCTCGCTTTTTAATCTGAGTTGAGTTTTGACGAAGTTATGGCATTTTGAAGTTTGGACCTATGCCCATATACCGATATACCGATTTTCAGGCTATAATTTTTACTTGTCTTCTGACTCAAAATCACGTTTTCAACTTTAAATGTACGATGGATTTAGAGGCAAAACCATGATCAAAAAACCCTCGCTTTTTAATCTGAGTTGAGTTTTGACGAAGTTATGGCATTTTGAAGTTTCGACCTATGCCCATATACCGATATACCGATTTTCAGGCTATAATTTTTACTTGTCTTCTGACTCAAAATCACGTTTTCAACTTTAAATGTACGATGGATTTAGAGGCAAAACCATGATCAAAAAGCCCTCGCTTTTTAATCTGAGTTGAGTTTTGACGAAGTTATGGCATTTTGAAGTTTCGACCTATGCCCATATACCGATATACCGATTTTCAGGCAATAATTTTTACTTGTCTTCTGACTCAAAATCACGTTTTCAACTTTAAATGTACGATTGATTTAGAGGCAAAACCATGATCAAAAAACCCTCGCTTTTTAATCTGAGTTGAGTTTTGACGAAGTTATGGCATTTTGAAGTTTCGACCTATGCCCATATACCGATATACCGATTTTCAGGCTATAATTTTTACTTGTCTTCTGACTCAAAATCACGTTTTAAGCTTTAAATGTACGATTGATTTAAAGGCAAAACCATGATCAAAAAGCCCTCGCTTTTTAATCTGAGTTGAGTTTTGGCGAAGTTATGGCATTTTGAAGTTTTGACCTATGCCCATATACCGATATACCGATTTTCAGGCTATAATTTTTACTTGTCTTCTGACTCAAAATCACGTTTTCAACTGACTCAAAATCACGTTTTCAACTTTAAATGTACGATTGATTTAGAGGCAAAACCATGATCAAAAAACCCTCGCTTTTTAATCTGAGTTGAGTTTTGACGAAGTTATGGCATTTTGAAGTTTCGACCTATGCCCATATACTGATATACCGATTTTCAGGCAATAATTTTTACTTGTCTTCCGACTCAAAATCACGTTTTTAACTTTAAATGTACGATTGATTTAGGGGCAAAACCATGATCAAAAAGCCCTCGCTTTTTAATCTGAGTTGAGTTTTGACGAAGTTATGGCATTTTGAAGTTTCGACCTATGCCCATATACCGATTTACAGGCAATAATTTTTACTTGTCTTCTGACTCAAAATCACGTTTTCAACTTTAAATGTACGATGGATTTAGAGGCAAAACCATGATCAAAAAGCCCTCGCTTTTTAATCTGAGTTGAGTTTTGGCGAAGTTATGGCATTTTGAAGTTTCGACCTATGCCCATATACCGATATACCGATTTTCAGGCTATAATTTTTACTTGTCTTCTGACTCAAAATCACGTTTTCAACTTTAAACGTACGATTGATTTAGAGGCAAAACCATGATCAAAAAACCCTCGCTTTTTAATCTGAGTTGAGTTTTGACGAAGTTATGGCATTTTGAAGTTTCGACCTATGCCCATATACCGAAATACCGATTTTCAGGCTATAATTTTTACTTGTCTTCCGACTCAAAATCACGTTTTCAACTTTAAATGTACGATGGATTTAGAGGCAAAACCATGATCAAAAAACCCTCGCTTTTTAATCTGAGTTGAGTTTTGACGAAGTTATGGCATTTTTAAGTTTGGACCTATGCCCATATACCGATATACCGATTTTCAGGCTATAATTTTTACTTGTCTTCCGACTCAAAATCACGTTTTTAACTTTAAATGTACGATGGATTTAGAGGCAAAACCATGATCAAAAAACCCTCGCTTTTTAATCTGAGTTGAGTTTTGACGAAGTTATGGCATTTTGAAGTTTCGACCTATGCCCATATACCGATATACCGATTTTAAGGCAATAATTTTTACTTGTCTTCCGACTCAAAATCACGTTTATAACTTTAAATGTACGATTGATTTAGGAGCAAAACCATGATCAAAAAGCCCTCGCTTTTTAATCTGTGTTGAGTTTTGGCGAAGTTATGGCATTTTGAAGTTTTGACCTATGCCCATATACCGATATACCGATTTTCAGGCTATAATTTTTACTTGTCTTCTGACTCAAAATCACGTTTTCAACTTTAAATGTACGATTGATTTAGAGGCAAAACCATGATCAAAAAACCCTCGCTTTTTAATCTGAGTTGAGTTTTGACGAAGTTATGGCATTTTGAAGTTTCGACCTATGCCCATATACCGATATACCGATTTTCAGGCAATAATTTTTACTTGTCTTCCGACTCAAAATCACGTTTTCAACTTTAAATGTACGATGGATTTAGAGGCAAAACCATGATCAAAAAACCCTCGCTTTTTAATCTGAGTTGAGTTTTAACGAAGTTATGGCATTTTGAAGTTTTGACCTATGCCCATATACCGATATACCGATTTTCAGGCAATAATTTTTACTTGTCTTCTGACTCAAAATCACGTTTTCAACTTTAAATGTACGATTGATTTAGAGGCAAAACCATGATCAAAAAACCCTCGCTTTTTAATCTGAGTTGAGTTTTGACGAAGTTATGGCATTTTGAAGTTTGGACCTATGCCCATATACCGATATACCGATTTTCAGGCTATAATTTTTACTTGTCTTCTGACTCAAAATCACGTTTTCAACTTTAAATGTACGATGGATTTAGAGGCAAAACCATGATCAAAAAACTCTCGCTTTTTAATCTGAGTTGAGTTTTGACGAAGTTATGGCATTTTGAAGTTTCGACCTATGCCCATATACCGATTTACCGATTTTCAGGCTACAATTTTTACTTGTCTTCCGACTCAAAATCACGTTTTTAGCATTAAATGTACGATGGATTTAGAGGCAATACCATGATCAAAAAACCATCGCTTTTTAATCTGAGTTGAGTTTTGACGAAGTTATGGCATTTTGAAGTTTCGACCTATGCCCATATACCGATATACCGATTTTCAGGCAATAATTTTTACTTGTCTTCCGACTCAAAATCACGTTTATAACTTTAAATGTACGGTTGATTTAGGAGCAAAACCATGATCAAAAAGGCCTCGCTTTTTAATCTGAGTTGAGTTTTGGCGAAGTTATGGCATTTTGAAGTTTCGACCTATGCCCATATACCGATATACCGATTTTCAGGCAATAATTTTTACTTGTCTTCTGACTCAAAATCACGTTTTCAACTTTAAATGTACGATTGATTTAGAGGCAAAACCATGATCAAAAAACCCTCGCTTTTTAATCTGAGTTGAGTTTTGACGAAGTTATGGCATTTTGAAGTTTCGACCTATGCCCATATACCGATATACCGATTTTCAGGCTATAATTTTTACTTGTCTTCCGACTCAAAATCACGTTTTCAACTTTAAATGTACGATTGATTTAGAGGCAAAACCATGATCAAAAAGCCCTCGCTTTTTAATCTGAGTTGAGTTTTGACGAAGTTATGGCATTTTGAAGTTTTGACCTATGCCCATATACCGATATACCGATTTTCAGGCAACAATTTTTACTTGTCTTCCGACTCAAAATCACGTTTTTAACTTTAAATGTACGATTGACTTAGGGGCAAAACCATGATCAAAAAGCCCTCGCTTTTTAATCTGAGTTGAGTTTTGGCGAAGTTATGGCATTTTGAAGTTTCGACCTATGCCCATATACCGATATACCGATTTTCAGGCAATAATTTTTACTTGTCTTCTGACTCAAAATCACGTTTTCAACTTTAAATGTACGATTGATTTAGAGGCAAAACCATGATCAAAAAACCCTCGCTTTTTAATCTGAGTTGAGTTTTGACGAAGTTATGGCATTTTGAAGTTTCGACCTATGCCCATATACCGATATACCGATTTTCAGGCTATAATTTTTACTTGTCTTTCGACTCAAAATCACGTTTATAACTTTAAATGTACGGTTGATTTAGGAGCAAAACCATGATCAAAAAGGCCTCGCTTTTAAATCTGAGTTGAGTTTTGGCGAAGTTATGGCATTTTGAAGTTTCGACCTATGCCCATATACCGATATACCGATTTTCAGGCAATAATTTTTACTTGTCTTCTGACTCAAAATCACGTTTTCAACTTTAAATGTACGATTGATTTAGAGGCAAAACCATGATCAAAAAACCCTCGCTTTTTAATCTGAGTTGAGTTTTGACGAAGTTATGGCATTTTGAAGTTTCGACCTATGCCCATATACCGATATACCGATTTTAAGGCAATAATTTTTACTTGTCTTCCGACTCAAAATCACGTTTATAACTTTAAATGTACGATTGATTTAGGAGCAAAACCATGATCAAAAAGCCCTCGCTTTTTAATCTGTGTTGAGTTTTGGCGAAGTTATGGCATTTTGAAGTTTTGACCTATGCCCATATACCGATATACCGATTTTCAGGCTATAATTTTTACTTGTCTTCTGACTCAAAATCACGTTTTCAACTTTAAATGTACGATTGATTTAGAGGCAAAACCATGATCAAAAAACTCTCGCTTTTTAATCTGAGTTGAGTTTTGATGAAGTTATGGCATTTTGAAGTTTCGACCTATGCCCATATACCGATATACCGATTTTCAGGCAATAATTTTTACTTGTCTTCCGACTCAAAATCACGTTTTCAACTTTAAATGTACGATGGATTTAGAGGCAAAACCATGATCAAAAAACCCTCGCTTTTTAATCTGAGTTGAGTTTTAACGAAGTTATGGCATTTTGAAGTTTTGACCTATGCCCATATACCGATATACCGATTTTCAGGCAATAATTTTTACTTGTCTTCTGACTCAAAATCACGTTTTCAACTTTAAATGTACGATTGATTTAGAGGCAAAACCATGATCAAAAAACCCTCGCTTTTTAATCTGAGTTGAGTTTTGACGAAGTTATGGCATTTTGAAGTTTGGACCTATGCCCATATACCGATATACCGATTTTCAGGCTATAATTTTTACTTGTCTTCTGACTCAAAATCACGTTTTCAACTTTAAATGTACGATGGATTTAGAGGCAAAACCATGATCAAAAAACTCTCGCTTTTTAATCTGAGTTGAGTTTTGACGAAGTTATGGCATTTTGAAGTTTCGACCTATGCCCATATACCGATTTACCGATTTTCAGGCTACAATTTTTACTTGTCTTCCGACTCAAAATCACGTTTTTAGCATTAAATGTACGATGGATTTAGAGGCAATACCATGATCAAAAAACCATCGCTTTTTAATCTGAGTTGAGTTTTGACGAAGTTATGGCATTTTGAAGTTTCGACCTATGCCCATATACCGATATACCGATTTTCAGGCAATAATTTTTACTTGTCTTCCGACTCAAAATCACGTTTATAACTTTAAATGTACGGTTGATTTAGGAGCAAAACCATGATCAAAAAGGCCTCGCTTTTTAATCTGAGTTGAGTTTTGGCGAAGTTATGGCATTTTGAAGTTTCGACCTATGCCCATATACCGATATACCGATTTTCAGGCAATAATTTTTACTTGTCTTCTGACTCAAAATCACGTTTTCAACTTTAAATGTACGATTGATTTAGAGGCAAAACCATGATCAAAAAACCCTCGCTTTTTAATCTGAGTTGAGTTTTGACGAAGTTATGGCATTTTGAAGTTTCGACCTATGCCCATATACCGATAAACCGATTTTCAGGCAACAATTTTTACTTGTCTTCCGACTCAAAATCACGTTTTTAACTTTAAATGTACGATTGACTTAGGGGCAAAACCATGATCAAAAAGCCCTCGCTTTTTAATCTGAGTTGAGTTTTGGCGAAGTTATGGCATTTTGAAGTTTTGACCTATGCCCATATACCGATATACCGATTTTCAGGCTATAATTTTTACTTGTCTTCTGACTCAAAATCACGTTTTCAACTTTAAATGTACGATTGATTTAGAGGCAAAACCATGATCAAAAAGCCCTCGCTTTTTAATCTGAGTTGAGTTTTGACGAAGTTATGGCATTTTGAAGTTTCGACCTATGCCCATATACCGATATACCGATTTTCAGGCTATAATTTTTACTTGTCTTCCGACTCAAAATCACGTTTTCAACTTTAAATGTACGATTGATTTAGAGGCAAAACCATGATCAAAAAGCCCTCGCTTTTTAATCTGAGTTGAGTTTTGACGAAGTAATGGCATTTTGAAGTTTGGACCTATGCCCATATACCGATATACCGATTTTCAGGCTATAATTTTAACTTGTCTTCCGACTCAAAATCACGTTTATAACTTTAAATGTACGGTTGATTTAGGAGCAAAACCATGATCAAAAAGGCCTCGCTTTTTAATCTGAGTTGAGTTTGGCGAAGTTATGGCATTTTGAAGTTTCGACCTATGCCCATATACCGATATACCGATTTTCAGGCTATAATTTTTACTTGTCTTCTGACTCAAAATCACGTTTTTAACTTTAAATGTACGATTGATTTAGAGGCAAAACCATGATCAAAAAACCCTCGCTTTTTAATCTGAGTTGAGTTTTGACGAAGTTATGGCATTTTGAAGTTTGGACCTATGCCCATATACCGCTATACCGATTTTCAGGCAACAATTTTTACTTGTCTTCCGACTCAAAATCACGTTTTCAACTTTAAATGTACGTTTGATTTAGAGGCAAAACCATGATCAAAAAGCCCTCGCTTTTTAATCTGAGTTGAGTTTTGACGAAGTTATGGCATTTTGAAGTTTCGACCTATGCCCATATACCGATATACCGATTTTCAGGCAACAATTTTTACTTGTCTTCCGACTCAAAATCACGTTTTTAACTTTAAATGTACGATTGACTTAGGGGCAAAACCATGATCAAAAAGCCCTCGCTTTTTAATCTGAGTTGAGTTTTGGCGAAGTTATGGCATTTTGAAGTTTCGACCTATGCCCATATACCGATATACCGATTTTCAGGCTATAATTTTTACTTGTCTTCTGACTCAAAATCACGTTTTCAACTTTAAATGTACGATTGATTTAGAGGCAAAACCATGATCAAAAAGCCCTCGCTTTTTAATCTGAGTTGAGTTTTGACGAAGTTATGGCATTTTGAAGTTTCGACCTATGCCCATATACCGATATACCGATTTTCAGGCAACAATTTTTACTTGTCTTCCGACTCAAAATCACGTTTTTAACTTTAAATGTACGATTGACTTAGGGGCAAAACCATGATCAAAAAGCCCTCGCTTTTTAATCTGAGTTGAGTTTTGGCGAAGTTATGGCATTTTGAAGTTTTGACCTATGCCCATATACCGATATACCGATTTTCAGGCTATAATTTTTACTTGTCTTCTGACTCAAAATCACGTTTTCAACTTTAAATGTACGATTGATTTAGAGGCAAAACCATGATCAAAAAGCCCTCGCTTTTTAATCTGAGTTGAGTTTTGACGAAGTTATGGCATTTTGAAGTTTCGACCTATGCCCATATACCGATATACCGATTTTCAGGCTATAATTTTTACTTGTCTTCCGACTCAAAATCACGTTTTCAACTTTAAATGTACGATTGATTTAGAGGCAAAACCATGATCAAAAAGCCCTCGCTTTTTAACCTGAGTTGAGTTTTGACGAAGTTATGGCATTTTGAAGTTTGGACCTATGCCCATATACCGATATACCGATTTTCAGGCTATAATTTTTACTTGTCTTCCGACTCAAAATCACGTTTATAACTTTAAATGTACGGTTGATTTAGGAGCAAAACCATGATCAAAAAGGCCTCGCTTTTTAATCTGAGTTGAGTTTGGCGAAGTTATGGCATTTTGAAGTTTCGACCTATGCCCATATACCGATATACCGATTTTCAGGCAATAATTTTTACTTGTCTTCTGACTCAAAATCACGTTTTCAACTTTAAATGTACGATTGATTTAGAGGCAAAACCATGATCAAAAAACCCTCGCTTTTTAATCTGAGTTGAGTTTTGACGAAGTTATGGTATTTTGAAGTTTCGACCTATGCCCATATACCGATATACCGATTTTCAGGCAATAATTTTTACTTGTCTTCCGACTCAAAATCACGTTTATAACTTTAAATGTACGGTTGATTTAGGAGCAAAACCATGATCAAAAAGGCCTCGCTTTTTAATCTGAGTTGAGTTTTGGCGAAGTTATGGCATTTTGAAGTTTCGACCTATGCCCATATACCGATATACCGATTTTCAGGCAATAATTTTAACTTGTCTTCTGACTCAAAATCACGTTTTCAACTTTAAATGTACGATTGATTTAGAGGCAAAACCATGATCAAAAAACCCTCGCTTTTTAATCTGAGTTGAGTTTTGACGAAGTTATGGCATTTTGAAGTTTCGACCTATGCCCATATACCGATATACCGATTTTCAGGCAATAATTTTTACTTGTCTTCCGACTCAAAATCACGTTTTTAACTTTAAATGTACGATGGATTTAGAGGCAAAACCATGATCAAAAAACCCTCGCTTTTTAATCTGAGTTGAGTTTTGACGAAGTTATGGCATTTTGAAGTTTCGACCTATGCCCATATACCGATATACCGATTTTCAGGCAACAATTTTTACTTGTCTTCCGACTCAAAATCACGTTTTCAACTTTAAATGTACGATTGATTTAGGGGCAAAACCATGATCAAAAAGCCCTCGCTTTTTAATCTGAGTTGAGTTTTGACGAAGTTATGGCATTTTGAAGTTTCGACCTATGCCCATATACCGATATACCGATTTTCAGGCAATAATATTTACTTGTCTTCCGACTCAAAATCACGTTTTTAACTTTAAATGTACGATTGATTTAGGAGCAAAACCATGATCAAAAAACCCTCGCTTTTTAATCTGAGTTGAGTTTTGGCGAAGTTATGGCATTTTAAAGTTTCGACCTATGCCCATATACCGATATACCGATTTTCAGGCTATAATTTTTACTTGTCTTCCGACTCAAAATCACGTTTATAACTTTAAATGTACGGTTGATTTAGGAGCAAAACCATGATCAAAAAGGCCTCGCTTTTTAATCTGAGTTGAGTTTTGACGAAGTTATGGCATTTTGAAGTTTCGACCTATGCCCATATACCGATATACCGATTTTCAGGCTATAATTTTTACTTGTCTTCCGACTCAAAATCACGTTTTCAACTTTAAATGTACGATTGATTTAGAGGCAAAACCATGATCAAAAAACCCTCGCTTTTTAATCTGAGTTGAGTTTTGACGAAGTTATGGCATTTTGAAGTTTGGACCTATGCCCATATACCGATATACCGATTTTCAGGATATAATTTTTACTTGTCTTCCGACTCAAAATCACGTTTATAACTTTAAATGTACGATTGATTTAGAGGCAAAACCATGATCAAAAAGGCCTCGCTTTTTAATCTGAGTTGAGTTTTGACGAAGTTATGGCATTTTGAAGTTTCGACCTATGCCCATATACCGATATACCGATTTTCAGGCAATAATTTTTACTTGTCTTCCGACTCAAAATCACGTTTTTAGCTTTAAATGTACGATTGATTTAGGGGCAAAACCATGATCAAAAAGCCCTCGCCTTTAATCTGAGTTGAGTTTTGACGAAGTTATGGCATTTTGAAGTTTCGACCTATGCCCATATACCGATATACCGATTTTCAGGCAATATTTTTTACTTGTCTTCCGACTCAAAATCACGTTTTTAGCTTTAAATGTACGATTGATTTAGAGGCAAAACCATGATCAAAAAACCATCGCTTTTTAATCTGAGTTGAGTTTTGACGAAGTTATGGCATTTTGAAGTTTGGACCTATGCCCATATACCGATATACCGATTTTCAGGCAATAATTTTTACTTGTCTTCCGACTCAAAATCACGTTTTTAGCTTTAAATGTACGATTGATTTAGAGGCAAAACCATGATCAAAAAACCCTCGCTTTTTAATCTGAGTTGAGTTTTAACGAAGTTATGGCATTTTGAAGTTTTGACCTATGCCCATATACCGATATACCGATTTTCAGGCTATAATTTTTACTTGTCTTCTGCCTCAAAATCACGTTTTCAACTTTAAATGTACGATTGATTTAGAGGCAAAACCATGATCAAAAAACCCTCGCTTTTTAATCTGAGTTGAGTTTTAACGAAGTTATGGCATTTTGAAGTTTTGACCTATGCCCATATACCGATATACCGATTTTCAGGCAATAATTTTTACTTGTCTTCCGACTCAAAATCACGTTTTTAACGTTACAAAGTTACTTTATATTTTTAGTCGATGTTGTGTTTAATTAGTTGTTGCTGCCTCCGACAATCGCTTTTTCCCAATCAAAATAACAGGCGAACAGAAATGTTTAGTTAAACGATTTAATTGTAGAATAACCTCAAATACACGACCTTCAAAGTATGCAACAATTTCCTTTTAATTTAGCTTTTAAATCGAACCGCTTAAAAGTATGCAACACTTCGGCAGTCAGATGATCGCAGCTATCATTCAACAACGGTTTCTTTTATTATTAAGTTGGGACGGATCCTGGCGGTACTGCAATACCAGGCCAACCCGCGACAGAGCTGGAGCAAGCTCCTATGAAAATAAAAATCAATATTTCACATATGCGCGCTTTTTTCTTCGAGTTTTCGTATTGTTCCCCCACTAAAATAACAGGCGAACAGAAACGTTTAGTTAAACGATTTACCTGGAATGCAATAATTTCTTATCAATTAAGCATTTAAATCGAACTGCCTAAAAGTGTGCAACACTTCGGCAGTCAGATGATCGCAGCTATCATTCAACAACGGTTTCTTTTATTATTAAGTTGGGACGGATCCTGGCGGTACTGCAATACCAGGCCAACCCGCGACAGAGCTGGAGCAAGCTCCTATGAAAATAAAAATCAATATTTCACATATGCGCGCTTTTTTCTTCGAGTTTTCGTATTGTTCCCCCACTAAAATAACAGGCGAACAGAAACGTTTAGTTAAACGATTTACCTGGAATGCAATAATTTCTTATCAATTAAGCATTTAAATCGAACTGCCTAAAAGTGTGCAACACTTCGGCAGTCAGATGATCGCAGCTATCATTCAACAACGGTTTCATTTATTATTAAGTTGGGCCGAATCCTGGCGGTACTGAAATACCAGGCCAACCCGCGACGGAGGTGGAGCAAGCTGCTATGAAAATAAAAATCAATATTTCATATACTCGTATATAATTAATGAAGTGGAGAAAATGGTATTGGCCAATCGATATGTCTAGGTCCTCAGCAACTTCTCTAACGGTGATTCGACGATTGGCCAATACCATTTTCTCCACTTCATTAATTTTTTCGTCTGTTGTTGAAGTGCTCGGGCGTCCGGCACGCTCTTCGTCGTTCACATCTTCTCGGCCTTCTGAGAACATTTTGTACCACCGATAAACGTTGCTTCGGTCCAAGGTAGCTTCTCCGTATGCCACAATCAACATTCGGAACGCATCCGCGCACTTAATTTCGTTTTTCACACAAAATTTGATACAGGTTCTTTGATCCATTTTTTTGAATAGGTAAAAATCGAAGACGATCCAAAACACGTGCAAGCAAAGCAGCTGTCAACAATTAAGTGAACATTCAAAATGGCCGAGCTTGTCGGCATAAGTGAGAGACATGAGTACCAACATAACGCTACAAAAAAATCGAAATTCGAATATACATAACCCACGAAAATTCAAAATTCGCGATACTTTTTGAACACACCTCGTAAGTGCTTGAGGGATACTGCAGAGAACCAATGTACTCATTTATGCCTTCGTTAACAGAGTATAAGAAACACTTCACATCTAAAGTTGAGGTAGCTAAAACAAGAACAAAAAAAGCTAAGAACAAACTTAAAACCAACTACAAAGTTTTAAGTAAATTTGTTAATGCTTTATTTTTAAATACGAATTTTTTACACGTGACAGCACAAAAGAAATTCTCACACACACACCTCCTCACACACACCTACACTTGAAAAAAAAGGCAGACGAGGAGAAAGAGAAAGGCCACACATTGGCTGACTTGAGCATTAATAATTAATTTGTAGAGCAGAGAGAAGAGAGTCTTATGCACGGACACACAAGGCCCACGACTGACTGACAACCTGCCCCAATGCCACGACACCCTCCCCACCCGTCACGCCCCCATCCCCACCCCCTTCTGCCTCCCTCAACCTCTGTAGTGTTGGGGGTGGAATAGTGCATGGCAAACTGAACTTAAATACACATTTGAATGGCTCAGCTCGGCTGGGCTCGGTTTGGGGATGGGGGATTGGGCTATTGGGGAGGGGGCTTGTGTGTGGATTGGAGGCGGATCAAAGTGAAACCCACATACATAAGAAATGTATACCTGCAGCTACAAGGCTTGTTTGTTGTTGCTGTTCGACAAAAGCAAAGTCTCAAACAAATTACTGAATAATTTATAAATTAACTTTTCTTTGGATCGCTTTTGTGCGCGATGACAATGCTGGCAATGATGGTGGAATGGTGGAATGGTTGAATGGTGGATGTAACAGTCCAGCTTTCCATTTGCTTTGTTTGTTTTTTGTGATATACCCTGTAACCATTGAAAATTGGTATAACAGGCAGACGAAAGTATAATTACATACATATTTGCAGGAAAAAGTTTAAAAAAAGCGCACTCTTTATATAAATTGTTAGTTTATTTGTAGTTTCCAAAAAAATATTTATTTAATAAAAAATTTAAGTTATAGGAATTTAAAATCTTTTTAAAATGTGCTTGTAGAGGTAATCATTTTTAATTTTGTTAGATTAAGGAACTTATGAATATGTTCTTTAAAGTGGAAGAAAACCCTTAAGAAAAATGAGAAAAAATTAAAATTAAAATCCGTAATTGTTAAGAAAAAAATTTAAATTAGCGAAAAAATATCGACGTATTAACATTATTATTGATCAACTGAACAAATTGACTTATTTATTTTATTACTTATTTTTTTTTATTATTATTTATTTATATATATTTATTTATTGTACATTTATTCTGTTTATTAATATTTGCTTATTATTTATTTATAGTTACTTAGTTTTATATTGTTCGCATTTCTACCAACAGGCGCATGCATTTGCATACAGAGTATATCGTAGTCGAGCTCACTCTACTACAGTATTCTTGCTTGTTATTTTTCTACATCCCACTATATGGGTGTTTGCTTATAGTGGTGCGACTGGCACGCACATTCACCCACCGCACCACCATCATCAACCACAATGGCAGTTGGCCAGTCGCCTGAGTCGGCTGGGTCAGCTCTCAGGGGCATTTGAATATTCAAATGGTGTTTCATTCCTGTTGTTGTTGTTGCCGTTGTTCTTATTGTAGTTGTTGTTATGCTGCGCTTTAAGCATATGACCGTTATTTAATGTTTTATAGCACGCGGGCGCACACAAAAAAATTGTTAAAATAATTACGCAGTTGTCGGCTCAACACACGGCCCTCCACGCCCAGTGGGCAAATATCAACATCGAAAAGCACCAACTACACTCAAAAAAAATCGAATCGCATTTTAGAAATTCTACATTCTTTCAGCGACAATTAAAGGAAACTTAATTTCAAAAATTGAAGGTTAAGGCTTTATAAAACGCATGTTTTGCATTTCTTAATTTCAGCGTGGATTTTGCTAATATTAAGAATTTTCAGGGTGTTGTTTTGTAAGTGTGTAAATAGAAGAATTCTTATATTAGCTCGTTTGTTACTTATATTACTATTAAACATTTGTATTTAGATTTTATAAATTACACAATTTTACATAGCTTATCCAATTTATATAATATAAAATATAAAAAGCTTACGATCTTATGAGGAATATCTGATGATTTTTTCTAAGAATCAGCATTGCATTTCTACTTTACAGAAATGCTTTTCTTAATAATAATATATTTCTAAATAATGAAATCGCTATATATTTGGGATAGTCGATTTAGAGCAAAAATTGTTAATGTTAAGAAAAATGTTTTTCTTTTTGTTTTTCTACAGTTACTCGTAAAAAAGTGAAAAGCTTTTCCTAGTTTTCAGGACACTTTTGTAAATTTCAAGGCGTTCTGTTTTCTGAGTGCAGCAACTAAATAAAATAAATTCTCAAATGGCCGCTAAACTGCGCCTGAAGCGCGGCTTGGCTTTCAAGCCAAATGCTTCCTCTACCAAAATAAGTAATATATGTACATTCGTACATTAATTTATTCCGCTCGCAGACCAATCAAATTATTGGCAAAAATTGAAAAGGGAACACAACGCTTACCACTTAATTCACTGAGTAAATATGCATACCTGGTATGGGTCCACAGACACGGGGTATAATTTCCAATATTGCAGAACATGAGGGATCCTCAAAGCATAATTGACGCGCCAAAATGCAATTCAAAATGGCAACGACACCTTTGATGGTCGAACCTGCAAATGCAAAAAATAATATATTTATTATTATTATATTATATTATATATTGTTGGTATTATTATATATAAACATTTATATGTCCATCGACTAGACCAAGTTAAAATAATTTTACAGACTTGAACCTTGTATGGACAAAAATATACCAGATCAATGCAAGTTTTTCCAAGAACCAAATCCTATATATGATATATATATATAATACATATTCGTCGTTTGAAGGAAAAAGCGCCAAAAAGTAACGAAAAAAATAATAGCACCTTTTACGCATTCTATATAGAAATCGTTTTTATACCCTGAAACCATTAAAAACGGGTAAAAGCGTTTTGTGCAAGTGTATGTAACAGGCAGAAGGCAGGAAGCATCTATGACCCCAAAAAGTATATATATTATTGATCAGGATCAACAGCCGAGTCGATATAGCCATGTCTGTTTGTCCGTCCGTTTGTATGAACGTGCGGATCTCAGAGAGTATTATATATTAGATAGATAGATATAGCTAGAGCCTTCAAATTTGGAATTAGGCTCTCGAATACCAGGCGCAGATCAAGTTTGCTTTATTTTATCAATAATTGCCACTGTTTCAGGAATATCGATAAATTTCGATTTCCGAGAGCGATCAATGTTACAATTTTAAAGAAAGAATCTTCTCATTAATACATAATATTCAAATGCATGTTAGTGATCCACTGTCCATATTTCATCAAGATCGGATAAGAAACACCCAAGTTATAGTCAAAAGTAGATTCTTGTATTGAACTCCTTTCAATCAGCAGCCGCACGCATTTTCTGTATGCATAAATATGCGAAAGAGAGAAATGTGAGAAAGAGATGATAATGATAATCGCCGCGAGCTTCGATTTGTAGCCAGCCAGTTCGGGTCAGTTCGATCTTGTGAATAAGAAGATCCCAGATGCTTCCGTCTGCCTGGTACATACATTTGCACAAAACTATTATACCCTTTTTACCAATTTTTAATGGGTTCAGGGTATAAACATAATACGATTTCTTAGATATGCCAAAAGCTTAAATTTCACAAATATCTAATATTATCTACAAAAATTAAACCATACAATTATTTAAAGTGTATTTTAAATTTGCACATTCACTAAGACCTGAAACAATTTGTATTTCACTAGATGTTAACTCACCCTAAAATTAGCATTAGCTGTGGCTATGCTTCTAATGTCATTGCAATTGAAAACAGATCTAATCCCAGTTAAATATTCTCCATTGAATTAGTTGAGTTAAGAGAAAATGGAATTGGATCCCGCTTTTGTTGAGGCCTTCGCAAGCCTGCAGGTTTCCACCTCAGGGATAAGTGCCAAGGAATTGAACGAATTCGATGAGAATGCACCACTCAAGCCGCGTTTTCAGGTGAAGCATCCATCCTTCAAGCATGTGCCACAATTCTTCTGTTGTCCACCGCCGCCAGACAATGGATTGCGGCACTTGTTGCGGCGCGAGGCAAATTTGCTGTTGCTGCGTCAGAAATCCGAGGATCTGTTGACCAACGATGAATTAAGTGAGTTGGGGACAAAGCTAAAGGATCATATCAGTGAAATCACAACCGAGCAAGAGCAACTAATCAGCTACGATAACTATTGCAAATTGCAATCGGTAATTGGTCAAAAATGCCGGAAATATCTTACGGCTCAGCTGTTTGCTCATCTGTTGGGTGAATCACAATATTTGAGCAGTGTTGAGATTGCCTCAATTTTGAATTACACAATGCGAAAAGTTTTGCTAACTCAATATCGCATCGGACTCAGTTTCTATGATGAGATTGGTCAGGGCTATTTGCGGGAGTCAGATTTGAACAACTATGTTCTTCAGAAAATTCCCACATTGATTCAGATACGCGATCGTATGCTGCCTGCTCTTGAGAAGCTCTACGCTAGCACAGTAGTGAAGAAAATTTTCTTCTTTCTTGATCATATGCGCACAGGTCGTATACGTATTCGGGAATTGTTGGCTTCGGGTATGATTAGCCAGCTAATGGCGTTGGCTAACGCGACAAAGCCGATGCAGCATCTTGATCCAGTTAAGGTTCTGGCACCAAATGAATTCTCCATGCCTGCAGTTCTTAGCCTCTATGGTGAATTTCTAACCCTCGACTTGAATCACAATGGTCTGCTGAGCAAGGAGGAGTTGGCTGCTTACGGTTCTGGCACGCTTACCGCTGTCTTTCTTGATCGAATTTTCGAGGAGTGTCCCACCTACGATGGCGAAATGAACTATAAAACATTTTTGGAATTCGCACTGGTTATGGAAAATCGTCAGGTTAGTATTTAGTGAGAAATGTAAGTGTTCGTGACACGAATTGAAACATGAATCAAGTTGGTCTTATTAATAGAGTATTCAGTATTAAGAACTGCCATAAAATCTCATTTTTTTGGGATTAGTCTTAAACGCAATGTATTTATTTACACTTAGAAAAATGATGGCAGTGAAATTTGGAAATTCGACATACTTTTGGCGCCTATAGTAACTCAATTATTCTTCTCATCTTAATTTCAGGTAACACTTTTATAAAATTTAGAAAAATTGTGTAACCTATTCAGGTTGTTTTTATACATTTTTAAACTCTAATATAAAAGTCGTGCCAGCAAATTTCATTACTTGTTCCTGGTTGAATAAAGCTGAAAGTCTTAACAATATTAGCGTTTAACATATTAAAGCTTTATTTAGAAAAAAGCAGCATTTAGGTTTCTTTTTCACAAATTGCTTATTTCGTTTATCTTGTTTTCTAATCATGCACCATCTTTTTGATACACAGACATCGTCATCGCTTCACTTTTTGTTTCGTATGCTGGACGTGCACCAGACTGGATATTTGACGACTCAGACACTGCAGTATTTCTTTAAGGGGTTGCAGGAGCAGATGGTGGAGTTTAATGTGGAGCTTATCAGGCTTGAGGACATCAACAATCAAATATTTGACATGGTTAATCCCAAGGATCCGTGCAAGATAACATTACAGGATCTGAGCACTTGGTAGGCCCAAAATATAATTTTCGTTTTTCTTGCGTTTCACAAAGAAAAGTATCCAGTTTTAACCGGTAACGTTCATTGCATGCCTTAATAATGTGCAGCCGTCAAGCCGAGACTGTGGTATCCATATTAATTGAATTTCATAAATTCTGGTCTTACGAGAACCGCGACGACAATCCGCAGGATGCTTAATGGGCACATGTCACAAAATGGCAGCAGCAGCAACACCAAAAGCAGCAACAACATTAAACGAAATTTAATTAAAATTCACAGCAAACAAACAACGTTCAGAATAAATACAGAGAAACTCCTATAAAGCAGGCAACTGCTTCTGGCCATGGCTTTGACAATTGAAAACTCGACCAGGCCATCAAAGTATTATGAGCAATTGAGCACAAACGTTATGTTCAATTTGCTAGAATGTTTTTCAATTTTTGACTAATTATAGCGAATTGTGCACAGAATCATTAAAAATGTTTGCGCCAAATATCAATTAGAAATTTTTAAGAATAATTGATAATTGAACAATCGTAGGATCTACGGAAGCATCGCGAGTGTTTTAGTGTTCATAGATTTGGCTAACCTGAAGTGGCTAAAAATAATGTAAATAGAAACATTGCAAATATATAATAATTAATCACATTATTCATGAATTTTATTTAAGAAATTAAATTAACGTATCTCACGCAACAGCTATACCAACTTTCTTTAAAATAACCTGTACTGTACTTGAAACTCTTTATAGTGTTTTATTTTTTTAAATTCGGATCAACCAACGCAACTTAAATACTGGTAATTCAAAAAACAAACAATTCAATATAATATTCTTGAGTATGATATTTTGTCATTATTTATCTTGAATGTCGACCATTTTTTGTAAATTCAATTCATTACATCAAGTTTCCTTAAGTTTTACTGGTGAATAGAAAAATAAGGCTTAACTTTTTAATGAAAAAGGACGAAAATTTACGAAAAAATAATAGCAGCATTTTCAAAATACGCTCTTATAATTATTAAAATAAGAAATAAATAAACAATTTATATACAGTATAAGATGTGCTATTATTTATTTCGCTAGAATAGCTAATATGATTCCTGGAGCAGTACTAACTTTAATTTATAGTGAGAATACTAAACAATAATAAATTGCAAAGCTAAATTGATTCGTAACAAAAAATATCGTACTGATGCTACTATTTTTTACACGATAAGATTTTGGAAACTTTAAGAAAAGTTCATTTGCTGCATTTTTGCAACATGCGGTTGCTGCAATCACAAGTAGATTATAATAATTTTATAAGTGCTGCCACAGTTATAAGAGGAGGAGGAATAATCCAGACAGATTCTAACTGGGCAACGGTCTATAAAACATTCATTTCAATTTCATTTCATTACGTAGAAATAAACCAAGTCACCCAGCCAAGCAGATAGACCGATGGAGAGACAGACAGACAGCCAGGCAGATGAAGAGTTTTTGCTGGCCACACTGAGAAAAAAATCACCTTAAAATTAAAATTTCCCTAAAAGGAAAATCGCCCTAAACTGAAGAAAGCTTTTCGTGTTCTAAGAAATAATTTCTAAATTCAAGGAAAAGAAATTTTAAGAACTGTAAAGGCTTACCCCAGTCCACATTTTTAAGTATGTGGTGGCTTTTTCTATTTATAAGTCATATTTTCCAATATTAACAAACCGTGCAAAATCTTTTCTGAAATCCAGAAAATAATACTGAAATTTGTTCATTTGACTGCTAGTCAAGTGCTAAAAATTGCTGCTACATTCACTTTTTGTTTAAGATATCTAAAATATTTGTATATGTAAAAAATAAGGGAAAAATATGCCAATTTAAGAATTCTCATTTCGATACGCACACAGATCAACAAACTGAAAACTAAAGCCACAACTTTTAATTTTACAAAAATTTAGTTTCGCATAATAAGGCGATGATTTTTCTGAGTGCAGAGTTGGCGCTTCGCTTGCTCGGCTGCTGTCCATCTCTGTAGGATGTGCGACGAGTGTTGCAAGCTGTTCACTTTCCACTGCCCCATCCGGCGGATGCTCCGCAAAAGTTGCAGCTGTCTCTTTGCCTCATGCTGCTGCAACTCGTTCTGCCTTGCGCTCATTAACGAAATGACCGTTTGCATATTGCTAGCAAGAGGGGGGAAGGCAAAAGCAAAAGCAAGGCAAAAGCAAAAAAAATGCCTTCAAAAATTCACGAGTTACCCCATCTGCAGGAAGTGGCCTACTGCTAGCGGTAACTGCAATAACAATGGCTGTTGCACAGTTGCAGTTGCAGCAACTGCAGCAGTCAAAAGTTTTGTGGCAGTCGCGGAAACACAAATAAAATAAATACTGAGCGAAAATTGCTACTTGTTTGTGGGTGGTCTCTCCTCGGAACTCTCGAGTGTTTTATGTTTGTTGGCCGCTTAGTACGTAGTTCTGCATAGAGCCATGGATCTAGCCCGAGCCTGGCTGATGACAAGCTAGAAGTTATCAACGCCAGCTGGCCAACACTCAAAACACACACACACACACACAGAACACAAATAGTCGTCCGCGGCCCGATTATCCGGGCCCCATGCGACCCATTCGAAATCACTTAAAAACACAAATCAAGCAAAAGTTGAAAAACACACAATAACAATTGTTTCGGGACACACCATAAATTTGCATGCCAACTGCGAGGGAGGAACTGCGCAACAAAACGACAACACTGGCTCTACATGGAAAACAGAAGGAAAAAAAAAAAACAGACGTAAAAAAAAATATTAGGCACATAAATATACGAAAGGCCACCAAAAACAGCGGCCTCAGCTAGCGACTACACTTAGAAAAAATTCGAATAGATTTTAGAAAATTCCTCTCAAATGAAAATAAGAATGGATTGCCCTAAATCGAAAATAACAAATAATTGTTAAACAAATTCGCAAATCTAGAGAATCGCACTTTAATGACAATCTCTAAAAAATAAAAAATTTGTCCTGATTTTCAAAATTGATTTTCTTTCTAAAAAGTGGAAGTGTTAGCTTTAATTTGTAGAGAAAATCCAATATAATATTCAGAGACAACCAGTGCAATGTATTGTCTCGACTTTTACATAACCGTTTAGATGTCATCGGCTTAGAGACCGAGTAACTTTTTCAATTGAAGTGTAAGAATGAAAAGCCTCGTTTATAGAAAGCCACAACCATAAATTGTAGTTTACTTTTCAATAATTAGGTGAGGATTTATTAATATACGTAGGACTTTTTTCTGAGTGTAGCCGCCGGCAGACGGTAGCCAGAACAATTCGTTTCTGTCACAATCAGATTCGGATTGGGCACAAAAATTTCGAGTTCACGTTTGCGTTTCGCGTTTCACATTCGCGTTTCGCGTTTCGTGTTCGCATGTTGCCGTCGCCATGTTTCATGAATTATTTTCCAGCCCAAAAAGTTGTCCAAACTTTGCCAGCAAAAAGGAAAGAAAAGAAAGAAAACAGAGGAATAAAATTGGTAAGAAATACAGCAAGAACTGTTCCTTGGCCTGGTTCGGGGTTCTTTTTGCTGCGCTTTCTTGGCCTGCTGCATATTTCGATTACCATTTTTACTTCGTCCGATCGAACTCTGGAGGAGCCGAAGTAAACTCCAAGCAATTGCTTTACATTTTCTGCAAGTTAGTTTTTGGCCTGTGCTGCGTCTGCTGCTGTTGCTGCTTAAATTTCAATTGTGTGCCGTGGAGAGCACTCTGGTGCAGGCTTTAATAAATTATGGGTGCCGAGGGGGTTGCACGGTTTGCAGTCAGCCTGCCAGTGGCCAGTGCCACTCACGTCACTTGAAAAAAGTTAATACAACAAAATGCGCTTCTCAGAAACAAAAACAACAATAACACTCAACAAGGCCAATAACAACAATGTTGTAAAACGACCGCATTACGAGCTCGCGAATTACTAGCGCTTCGCATTTTCCCCGTAAGCCAAAAAGAAGAGCCCAGCTCCAAGTTGGGGCAACAGCAACATCAACAACAACAGCAACAACAACAGCAACAACAACAGCAACAACAGCAACAAAAACATGACCAAGAAATGGCAGCTTTACAACTTCCGCCAAGCGACTGCGGCTAGTAGTCATGGACAAGGACATGGACGAGCACGACGAGTAAGAGCAAAAGGAGGAGCAGGGGCAGGAGCACAGGGAGCCGGGAGTCGGGACTAGTAGTAACTGGTAACTGGTGAAATTTACGTTATAGTATTCGAAATGTTTTTTTTTGGTGCTGAGTGCACTCAAAAAAAAATCGCCCATTGCTTGTTTATAAAATAATTACTACATATAAGAAAATACAATTCTTAAATAATGAAGGCTTGCCACAAATCGACAATCCCAAAAAAAATTTTTTTATGTTTTTTAGAAATTATACCTATTAAAAATATATAATATCGCCCTGAAAAAGAGAAAGTTTCACTTGTATTTCGAATTAATTTCTAAATATAAGAAATCATTCTGCTTACATTAAGAAAGGTTTGCCCCAAATTGACAATCACAAAAATATGGAAACTTTTCTTTTTCGTAGAAATATTTTATGTGGAAAAAAAATGATCCTTAATTTATTAAATCTTCCTGAGAATTCGAATGTATTTATTGTTTTTAAAAATAATTTCTAAATAAAAGGAAACATTTTTATGCATTTTAAAAAAGTAAGTTACGCAAGTAGAGAAAAACTCACAGAACGCTATAAATGTTTTCATTAGACTTAAAAAAATACACCATAAGATGATATGTACACCTTGGCTCTTTATAAATCAGTGCGATTCTTTTTCTGAGTGTGCTGAGTGTAGTCATCTTATGTCATTCGGGATTATTTTGTGGGTTTAAAACTAATTTGCGGTCATGAAGTGGATTTTCTGGGTTGTGTGAGTCCCTTTTCGCTGTTGCCGCGCTGACTTTCTGGCTGCTGTTGACAATTCCGGTCCGATCCGGTCCGGTCTGGTCCGGTTCGGATAAATATTCAACAAAACTGGCAACTAACTAGCCCTGCTTTAGCCTTAGCCTCAGACTCAGCCTCAGCACTTGGCAATTGGCCTCATTCACATGCACTTCATTAGCATAGTAAAGCTGACTGGATTTAAGGTATTTATACGAGTGAAACAGCATTCTCTGCTTCAAGTTGAGTTGCTGATAATCGCACGGGTCTACAGGTAGTTTAATTGTGTAAAGCTCATGAGCAAATTATTTCATTTGATTTAATTTATAGGCGATTATCTTGTGACAGCAGACATTAAAATTTAAATACTCGAACAGCGATTTCTTTTTGGACAACAGCAGCAACAACCAGTAAGTAAAGTGTCGCCATGGGCAATCCCATGAATTGGGTGTCAAAGTTGCCAGAAATTGCGTGTTGTTGTTGTTTTTTTCAACTCAAGGCCGTATAATTGTTGTGTGTGTGTCTGTGTGTGTGTTTTGCGGGGAGGGGGGGAGGCTCTGTGTTGGCTCGGTGCTGCGTATTATGGTCAATTAAGTGAAAATACCATTATTGTTATTGTCGTCAGGACTGTTGTCCGTTGTTATTCTTATTGTTATTATTATGCTTGTTTTTTTTTCTGTTATTGTTCGTTTTCGTAATTTTACTGCTTCAATAAATGTAGCTACAAGTTCTGCGAATTGTAGATTGCTCACTGTGAAACAAAAAACTACTTGAAAATCCACTTGACTGGCATATTTTATCTCTCTCTGTTATCCATTTGTTTTCACAGCATGTCCTGTTTTTCTTTTTACGAGCTAAACTGAAAGCTGTAATTTCCATTACAGTTGAGTTCCTTTGCTGTCAAAGGAACTTTCAGAAAGCAGGCTCAGCTTGATTTTCAGAGCAGTACCTCGATTTTTCTACACTTTCTCCATTTCTTTATTCTCTTTTGCTTTTAGCGTACTTCTTCAAGTGTTGGAATCTGCTTAACTTAACACTAAGCAGGAGAATTATATTAAATTATTCATTTTATTTGGCTTTGCTTAAGGTGAAAGATGTTTAATTTCCTCTTCGTTTCATATAAATAAAATTATTTTTCATTAGAGGCAGATATTGATAGAGCTAAATATGTATGCTGAACATGTGGGATTTTTAAGAATTATTAAAACAATTCAACTTACGATTTCATCACAGAAGCAATCAGCAAGAACAAATCTAATAAATCTGGTACCATTGTAGCTGTCACCAGGAGTTGTTTGTCGCAATTATCGATGGCAAAAACAAAATAAACACATCAATAAACACAGAGTTCACAAATGATTTGATTACATTATTATAAAACAATTTGCATTCCATAAAAGCCAAAGACAGCAGCAGCCGACAAAGTCATAAAAGTCTCGCGCAATGAAAATCGAGCAAAATTTTCTTGTTTTTTTTTTACCGCCTCGGCGTGACTTGATGGGCAATATTTGCCGGCTTTGAAAGCCGCACACAAAGAAAAATATGCAAAACGCGCATAAATCTCACAGCTCCATGGCTGAGTCGATGTCTGAAATTACAGAAGGTCTCTCGAAATCGAAACGCGTCAGCGGGAAAACAATTTTCAACACTGGAGGTGTAGGCTGCGGGGTGGCTGAAAAGCTGTCAGGCTGCGCATGCAGAATAAATGATTTTCTATTTGTTTAGTCAACGTTTAATTCTTAACCTGTACGTGTGTGCGTGTGCCAACACTTAGAAAAAAAATTAATCTAAGGCTTACAATGTTTTTCTTGTTTTTAGAAATAATTTTTTAATATAACAAAACATTATTCATTATTATTATCATAAATCGACAATCCGAAAAAATGTGTTGTTTTTATTATATCTTTCTGAAATTTACATAATTAATTTAAAAACCAGAAAGTTTTCATAAGAGGGAATTGTTTTCATTCTTTCTAAAATATGTAATGCAGTAATCACATTAGGTCTCTCTCACATTTTTGGAAATATTTGTTCTAAGTTTTACCAAAATCCTCACTGAAATATAAATAAGCAAACACTGGTTTTTAGAAAGCGACAACCTTCAATTTAAGAAATATGCATGGTTTATTGATTTATGTAAGAAATCTCAATAATCTGGCAACTTCCTGAAATTTATGATTTTCTTTTTCTGAGTGTAGGCTTTGAGTGTTGACATTTCTTTGAGCCGCTATCACTCAGTGCAACACAAATAAAAAAAACAAGCGAATGCGAATGCTTGTGTTCAAATCCAAAGACAACATTTGAGCATTTACATTTCCCCCTATCTCTCTCGCAATTCGTCTCATTTACGAGGCAAACATATCATGGTGGCGGTGGTGGCACTCCCGCGTTACAGGAAGGAAAGAGGTCAAAAGCCGGCACATACATATGTCAAGTGTTGGCAAAGAATAGCAGCAGAAAAGAGGACAGCGTTTTGTGACCAGGCGACCCTGTCAGTGAGTCTCCTCTTTTTTCCTTGTAGAAAATATAAATTTTTATTCTTATCTTTGGCATTCTTGCTCTCACTTTTGTTCCGTTTTTACGCTGCTGCTTTATCCTTTTTTTAACGTGTGTTTCGCTCATTGTTGTAAATTATTTATGCCTGCGTAAAATATTCAAAGCTCAGCGCAGTGACGCGAATTGCGAAAGAGCTGGGAAAAACGCACTACAGTCTGAAAAAAAAAACCCGAGAGAAGCAGAAAGGCAGCCAACAAAAAAAAGCAGTCCAAGTTATTATTCATAACACAGCAGCATTAAAGTGTAAGGGAGTATGCGACAATTCCCACAGCCATTTGCCCAGCCTACCACCCCAATCCAAGCCAACCCCTCGCAATCCTGGCTGCCAAGTCTGCATAAATCATTCACAAGCCAGCCAAAAAAAAAAGACAAAAAAAAAATGTGAAAAGCGAAATTTGACAATAATACCGAAGAGTCTAATTCAGGACTTTGTCGTTTCGATTTGCCGGTAAAGGATTCGCATTCGCATTCGTCGACTGTTTATTTTGTCAACTTTTTCAGGGGGTCTTTTTTAATTAATTAAAGTGCTTTGCCGGCTTATTTTCAGGCACTTTGCACACCTTGCAATTTCAATTTGCCTCGTCGAATATTTTGAATTTGCGTGTTTGCTTCGTTATCAGACAATTTGCAGCTGGCCCCGGATTAAAGTCACCAAAAAGTCTTAAACAACTTACCCAACAAATATTAAATGAAACAGGTCATTAGAGCAGGTCACAGTAAGGAAAAAGTTACATTACAAATTGAAAAATTTTACACGTGTGTGCGCAAAAAAAAATAAGAAGAAAAAATAGCATTCGCCAACAACTGCAATGGGAACTGTTGAAAGTTAAAAGTCGACACCAAAGTCAGGTCTTTGTATTAACTTAACATTTTGACACCTGAGAACGAACGAACACACAACCACCCACCCATACACACACACACACACACACCCACATACACACCCATACACACCCACACACAAGTGGTGCATAGTTCAAGAGTGTGGCCATAAGGTTTTAAGTGGCAATCGCTTTTCGCTTGGGTTATCAGGACAACCTCCAAAGAGCCGCGAATGCTGCCACAAAAACAACCCGTTGTTGCCGTTGCTTGCAGCATTTCTCCGTTTTTTGTTCTCTGCAACAAAGGCGCTGGCCTGCTTGCCTTCCTTTGCCACCACTGCCAGAAGGTGTTTGCATTGAATCCGACTCCGAGCATCCACAACCTACTACATAGAGTCGCTAGTTGCTGGCATTATTGCTACATTCGCTATTCTCAGAAGGAAAAAAAACGCATTACATTTTTTAAATTCGCCTTCCTACTCACCTTATTATTCAGATGAATTACTTATTTTTATTATTAAGCATTAGTATTTTAAGATTGCCAGATACCAAACATTTTAAATAGATTTTAAAATTTATATAAATATTATGAGAAACTTGCCATTGTAAAATCGCAGCTGAACTCTAATATAACAGTTGAGGAAGCATAAACCATTTACTGTATTTTTTAATATTTGTTTCTTATATCAGGGCTCGCTTTTTTTTTACAAATGCATTTATTAATAATAGAAAATATTCTTAGGAAATGAAAAAAAACCTATTTTTGGGATTGTTGCCTTATGGCAAGTATTTCTAATTTTAATAAATATATTTTCTTATATTTAGAAATAATTTCTTAAAACAAGAAAAACTTTCCAACTGTTGAGCGATTTTCAAAATTGCAGGACAACATTTTTTCTTTTTTTTTGTCAATACCGAGGGCAATTTCAATATTGTAATCATCTACCTAAAAGTAATAATAAAGATATTCTTTTGTATTCTATTCGAATTTTAATCCGACATTTTACGTCATTATCTATATTAAATGGAGTATTATATTTTTTGGGAAACTTGCATTTTGTGATTAACTACCAGAAAATAGCAATTATACGTTCTATTTCATTCTATGCTACTCTTATCTAAGCTACTAAATAACATATTTTCTTAATATTAAATTTATATTTTCCTTGTCAAGTAGACAATTTGATCAATTGTTTCATATTATGTTACTTTGTATATACATTTTGTATATTGTATATATTGTATTGTATTTGTATATTTATTTAATTGCATATTATCTTATATAAATATATTCATATATTAATTTTTAAGCTGCACATGATCATCTCTAAGTCGCTGTTCACAGGGTATATAAACATCAATAGCTCATATTTCAGTTAGTAACTTTTCCACGGTATAACAACGGCAATTGCACATATATCAGTTAGTTTCATTTCCCATTGCCTACTTTCAGGCGGTTGATGCTTGCGCCAGAGGCAATTGGGAGATTTGGGGGCGGGTTGGCAAGTGGCTGAAAAATATTGTCGCGCATTTGTTCGCAGCTTACGAAAACATTTTTCTTAACACGCTTCGCCATTTTTTGCACGCTTCTTGTAGTTTTTCGCAACTTTGGCTTTAAGCGACGCGTTTTTCTTCCTCAACTTCAATTTGGAGAGCGAGCAGAGTGTACAATTTAAAGCATTTACGAGCGCAATTTGTCTGCAGCGCCAAAGTTGCCAAAAGACCACAAGCGCAGTCAAGTCAAGATGCAATTGAAGCTTAAAAATATATACATCCACAAATATATACAGTTGCGAAAAAAATAATAGCACCACTCTCACACAAAACATTTTCAAAGGTGACTTTTATTAAATTTGTAGTTGAAGCAACATTAGAATTATTTTTTTAGAGAAAAAAGAAAAAAAAAAAAAAACAAAAATGATATTCATAGTTTTAAACATCCATAAATTTTATTGAAAAATAAAATATAAATCTAACAAAAAAGTTAATTTTAAAAAAACACCACTTCTCAAATGTGCACTTAGAGTTTTGAAATTTTTGTCGCTTCTCTTTCCCTTGAACTGAAAAATAAATTAATATATATTAGAATACTAAGCTATTAGAAATCAAAATTGGAATTTCAGCAACAAAAATTTAGAAAAAAATAAGCAATTTCTATAAATAATGAGTAAGTAGAACTATTATTTTTTTCACTACTCTTTAACACTTTTCACTTCAAATTAAAGAATAGCAATGCGTAAATATATATATTGCAACGAATTCCAGGAGCAGTAGTAACTTTAATTTACAGGATGAATACCAAATAATAAATTAAATAGTAAAATATGAAAAACTTGAGAAATTAATGTACTTTTTATACGTAGGAAATAATGTCGCAGTGGGGCTAATATTTTTTTCCCAACTGTATATACCTACAATACACTTTTTTTTCTTGTGCTGGTGCAGAATGCAGAATGCAGGTTTGCCTGCCTGTCTGACATTTTTCTTGGCGTAAATCTGGCAGCAGCAAGTTTAGCTGCTTTTTTGCAGCTCATTGAATTTGGTGTGCTTTTGTCTGGCATTGCCATAAAAGTGTATATGCACTCAACCTCAACCATTTCTTTGGCCAACTTCGAAGCAACTAAGTGCCAAAGAAAACTATTTTGCAGCATTTCTCTCTCTGCTGCTGCTGAGCTGCGGGCTTTATCTGAAGTCCTATCGTCCTTTGCATATGCCTGACTCTATTTGCATGCCACATGCCACCGCTCCACGTTGCAACTGCAGTTTTGCAAGCGTTTATTGTCCAATACCAAACTTTTAAACATTTCTACAACTTTTTCTCATTTTTTGTACATCAGCTAGTGCGTAGGAAAATTGTGTAAACGGATTTTTCCTGCGGGCTTTGGCGAAAAGTCGATGGAGAAAAGCCTCAGCACGTGAGTCTGTCCATCTGTCCGTCTGTCCGATTCTGAACAAAAGTGCCACAAAATGTTTTAAAACTGCTTTTGATTCAGTTCGGCTTGTAATTTATGGTGCGCTGTTCTGTATGCAGCGATAATCGCAGGTCAATTTCATAAACAAATAACACAATTGATATCTCTGACCACACGTGCAACTACTTGCCCCATTGCACCTTGCCACATCTAATTGCCCCATTCGTTTTGCATACGAGTAACGGCCATAATGAAGCCGCGGCCCACACACAAACACCAACTGCAGCTTATCTTAATTATAGATCGATACACACAGCTGTCCGGCACACCACAGCCAGAGGTGTCTGCCCTTGTCTACCCCCAGCCCTCCGCCTACCCCTCTGCCGCTGCCCACGCCCCGCCCCTGCCCTGATCTGCCTCTGATGCGTGTCAAAACTAAATCCTGACCCGCTAAGCCTTGTGGCCCGCCTGTCTTTGGCTAGCTGGCATTGGGGCAGCAGTTGCCAGCGCTGTCACGAGCTGACATAATAATTTATACCTATTGTTTACCACTCCCCTCGCTCTCTCACTCTCTCTCTACACTCGAAAAAAAAATCAACATGAATTTTGCTAAATCGCATTACAACTGGAAAGCTTTTCTTGTTATTAAAAATTATTTGTAAATATAAGAAACATTTTATTTCTTGAAATTAGAAAGGCTGGCCCTTAATCGACCTTCCCAAAAATATGGTAAAATTTTTATATTTTATACAAATATTTCTTATTATTAAAAAAGTACGTTTCATAAATATAAATGAAATCGAAAAATGTACTTTCTGAATTTCAGAAATTTGCAATGAAATTTTTAATCTTAACACTTGCTATAGTTTAGCAGCTATTGAAAAATTAAAATCCCGTAAAATCCAAAGTTGTTCAAATTAAATTTATATGAATGTTTTAAACAATCTAAGTGTACTTCTTGAGCTGCTGCTGCCTGTCTGTCTGTCTGTCTGTCTTGGTCTTGTCAGTGCGCAAAGTATGACTCAATTTAAGCTCAGCAGCGCATTAAACATAATGTCAATGTCAGCCAGAAAAGTATGGTTGTGTCTGCGTCTGTATTTGCCAACTGTCACAACTGAGTGCCACAGATTTCTACCTTTAAGCAGTCCAATCTGCTAACGGAGTCTGAGATCCTTTACTAATGAAGTACAACTCAATTCGAAAATATTTTGCAAACTGCAAATTGACACAAATTATGCTCCATTCGATTTTGTAAACCAGCCAAGAATTTACTGCGTACAAAGAGTTGCTTAATTGCTCGTTCTCCTCGTATGGAATGCATTCAGTTAGCACTTTATTGGCGTTCTAATTAGAGTCGGACAGGTGTCCGGGTGTCGGAGAGGTGCCGGAGAGTTTTACGTATGGAACTGGCAATGACAGGGCTCAAGGTGAATCGGCTCTTATTTGTTTGACTTGGTAGAGGGACGGGCCCAACCAGTTTCCACTGTTGTGTATGTGTGTTGCATAGATCCTTATTCTGGTGGCAGAGACAACAGACAGACAGACAGACAACACGACACCCGAACAAGGTGAATATAAATGTATGCAACCAAGTGGAACGCAGAACACAAATGCCAACAACAACATCAACAACAGCAACTACAACAACAACTAGAACAATGAGCCAGCAAGTCAACAGAACAGTTTTATGGCCAGAGACAACGCAATGGCTACGGCTACAATAAGGTTACACTCAGAGAAATAGGGATTTCATTTGGGAAGCACTCCAAATACGAACTGTACAGCACAAAATTTGAAATTCAATAATAATCTTTACTACATCTATTTAACATAAATTTTTTCAATATTAAAAAAGTATATTTAAACAGTATGAAATGTGTAAAGTATATTGACACAAGATATATTCATTTATTTCATAAAAATAAAAACAATTTGTTCATAATTTCTTTAATATTCATAAAACAAAAAACAAATCATAATTTGCTTAATAAAAAATTAATTGATAAATTTTATGTATATTTTTACTCTTAATATTATTTGTAAATAAAATAAGATCAAATTTTCAAACAAAATTTATTTTTAATAAATATTTCTTTTAATGAAATGCATGACTCTTAAAATTAGTTGCTCAATTTTTTTTCTCAGTGCAACATTAAGTAGCTGAAATCGCCTAGAAACCAAACAAGCAGCCAGTTGCCATTGCCCTTAGTATGTGTGCGTGTGTTTGGTGTTGTGTGTGGCAAATTCTTTGCGAACCAAAAGCCACAGTGAAACAATGCTGTGGTGTAAAAAGGTCATGTTAGCTTTGCACCTCTCTCTTTCTCTCCCTCTGTCTCTTTCTCTCCCTCTCGCTTGGTCTGGTTTTTTTTTCGTTGTTCCGTTACGCATACGAGTGCATTGATGGCTTGACCAATTGAACCCCTCTCAAATATTTTAAGAAATTTTTAATCAAGTGTAAATAATAAATAATAATAAGTTTAATTACACGTCATGAAACGTGTTCACTATTCCCAAATAAACATTATCTATTTAAAGCCTGCATTTATACTAATCAACTTCATAAAGTGACTTAAATCAAATCTAAGCATACAAATTCAACCCTTCTTGCAAATTCAGCACATTCAAAAACACTTCATTCGTAAGGATCACAAACAGACTTTCACATTCCACTCCTATTGAAGGATTTTTTGATTATTATCATGTAAACAATGAAATTAGTATTATACCAAGCATATTGTTAAACTTCAACTCTATTCCAACTCACTCAAAGTCCTTCCACATGTTAATTTACTTTTTAGAAGCAAACTTTAGCGGGTTCACCTAAAACCACTCTCAAACCATTTATTACTTTTCTTTTCTAACCAATTTAACACTGCCCAGTTTGTTTGTTTTTGTATTTAGATATAAGTAAATTATTACATAAATATTTTATACAATTAGTTTATGTAATTTTATATATTTTTGTTTCAGTAAATTACAATTAAGTACATTTACTTAATTTATTTAAAATTGATGTAACAATTTATACTTAACTCATATTTAAATAATTATATAGTTGATAATACTATTTTATACTTCTTACTTACATTATAGATATTAAACTATAAATAAGTAAATAAGAAGGTCTTTACCCCGCAAGCAGATATAAATTTAATTGGCTAAAAGTGGATGATTTTGAATGCAGCTCAATCGACTTGAGGGCACGAGTAGATATTCCAACTAATCAGCTGCCAAATCAATCATAATTCTGGCATATCGGACAAAGAGCAATCCAATCACCGCTGGGCAAACAATAAACACAAGATAAACAATTAAGTGTAGCTTAGGCGAATTGCAAGAGGACAATGGCAAAATCTCTAAAACGGGGGAGACCCCTGCCGATGCTTTGTGCTTGCCGAAAATTTTTTTCCACTGCAGCCTAAAAGCAGGCAATGAATTTTTTCGTACTCAATAAATGACGACGACGACGATGTTGAAGCCAAAACGGCAATAAAAACGGCAATTGATAAGCGGCAAGCCCGCCAAATAAGCAAACAATCAAGTAAACTGCGAACGGCCAAAAAAGACGAAAGCCAAAAAAAATCCGGAAAACCGAAACCGAAAACCGAAACCATAAAGGAATGTTCGAAGGGAAGAATGGCGGGAGAGTGAGGAGTGAGTTGAGAAGGCAAACAAACAATCAAACGATAAACGGATGCCAAGTGGCAAGAGAATGGTTGAGGCGTGGGGCAAACAAGAGAGGGGCAGGCAGGAAGGCCGAAAGCATTTCAACCTCAATTTGGCAAATTCTATTACGATAATAAGAGAATAACAGAGGGGAAAAGTTGGGAAATGCCACCAATTGGGGAAAGAGGGCAGCAAATAGCCGGAAAATGCTTTATGCTGGCAACAACAACAACAAAAGGCAGTTAAAAGCAAAACAATGCATTGGTCGCCACTTGAAGTGTGTACAAAAAAAAAAAATCATCAAAAAAATGAGTGAGATCCAATTTCTGTGTTCGATTGTTATCCAATTTCTGAGCAAATAAGTGAAAATGTTTTCCTACTTATGCCTCCCAGGCATCAACACAATGAATATTCTGCAAACGTGCCTGTGTGTGTGTGTGTGTGTGCCGAGCGTGTCAATAATTTGTCTACAGCTCTATCGACTGTCGCTCGGTGTAAATAACAGCCGACGTCGTTATAGAAATGCACTCAGCCAAAAAATCCAATTGAAATTTAGTCCTAAAATGAAAGCAGCATTTCCAAAAAAGAATAAGGTTTATACTAAATTTTGTAAAAATCACCTGGAATTAACGAATTCAATTCCTATTTTTAAATAAACGGCAACGTTAAATTTTAGATATTCAATTTCTGACATAATTTTAAAAAATCATTGGTAATTTTTTAGTTGAGTGTATTCCAAGCTTACTGTAAATAACCGTCGAGTCGATATAGAAATGGGCAAATATCAGCAAATCCAATGAATGAGAACAGTTGAAAGGATTGCGATACAATTACAGATGCTGCGGCAGGCGCTGAACTTGAAGCTGATGTGAGTGATATCCTTAGTTACTTAGTGCCTTAGTCCTTAGTCCTGCGTTAAGCGGCTTACCAGCTAAACTCCACCATTGCTATCACAATCTCTCTATTCTCCGTCTGTCTGACGCCGACAGACAATTCATGACGACTTAGTCGGAGTCGGCGGGGGCATTTGGCTTGTTTTTCGTTTCTGTCTTTGTTTTATTTGGCTTCGAGAGCGTTAAGCATCTTTTGATTCTAAGCCCGATTAAAAGCAGTAAAGCAGCGCTTATCCGAGCAGAAAAACCACCAACAATAAACAACGGCAACAGCAACCAGCAGAGCTGTCGAGCAGTCGAGGCTATAAAACTGGTAGTGCCTGATTTGCCCCAGCTAAAAGAAGGCAAACATAAAATGCAAATCTCCGATTTGGTTTGTTAAACATTCGCTTAACCACAAAAATGAAAGCCGGGACACAGAAAAAACAACAGAAAAAAAAAAACAGAAAAGAAAAATCAGAGAAAACAAAAAAAGTGGCTCAAGTCTCTAGGTTTTGTCACACAAGGGGAGTGACATGAAAAACAGAGGCGGAAAGGCACATGCCACGGAAATATGCCAGATTATGAGACAAGAGCAACATATGCCAGGCATCTCCTAAAGCAGTGGCAGAGAAACGTTCAAGAACGAAGCTGGGCAAAGAGAGAGGAGCGCCAAATATGCGTGCAAAATATAAGCTGGCCTCGCCAGCAAGCTTGTCGACTGAAGAAGGGGGACGGAGGACGGTTGAGGGTGCGTAACGCAAATGAAGGGAAATTACGTTAAATAGAAAAGAAAACTTTTCCACTTTTTAACTTTGGCGTATGACTCAGAGTTGCCAACCAGCAACCAGCAGCAAGCGTCAAGCGGCAAAGTGGCAATCACACTCAGAAAAAAATCGACCTAAATTTTAGTAAATCGCCATAATTTTGGTGCCAAGTGTTCCTCACGTTATAATTCAGAAAGTACATTTCTTAAATGCATGCTTGTGGCTTTCTTAAAACCAGCGCTTGCATTTCTTAATTCCTTAATGAATTTTTCTAAAATTTAAAAAAATATGTCTAATTTCCAGTGTGTGGATTTCTTTGTGTATATTAGCTTTTCATTACTTACATATTTCATATGTACAAATATTTAGTGTAGCTTTTTTGGATATTTATTTATTATTTATTTGATTTTTTTTTTTAGTAATCATGTCCAAGACAACAAAAAAAAAATCTAATTATTAAAGGATTTTTTCTGAGTGTAGCAAAGTGGCAAGAGGCAAGTGGCAAGCGGTATGCGGCATGCGGCATGCGGCAAGCGTGCAACGTTGCGCGGTTGTTGAACATTTTACAAACAATTTAAGCGTCGCATTAAATTATTGTTACGCTTGCAGCTTAAGCTTTAAGGCTGCTGCCATTTGCCAGTTCGAAATGTTTTTCATTTGCCTGCTGCTGCTTTGACTTTTATGGCCCAGTGCGCGTTTTTCCCACTCTCTCTATCTCACTCCTTCTCTTTCACACTCTCTGTTTTTTGGTTTGCGCGATAAGAGTGAAAAATGGTAAATTAAGCTAAAGAAAATCGGCTCCAAAGAAGCCAAAGACGCAGCGTGCGTCAGACTAAATTAGAGCAAAAACTTAATTTGCCTTTCGGCTGCGCCCAAAAGTAGGCAACGGAAAACAAAAACAGCAGAAAAAGGCAGCAGGAATCAAAAGGGAAATGGGCGCAAAATAACAATTATGTTTCAAAGCAATTGTATTGCTTTGTTTTCTTAGCCCAGACAGTTGTTATTCCCCCCCCCCCCCCCTTTCCCATTTCCATTTCCCATTTCGCATTCCCCAGTTTCTGGTTTGTTTGGCTTTTTTCTTACACTTGTAATTGAGAATGAAATAAGGTTAATTAGAGTAATGGCCACTTTACAACGGACCCGACTTTCTACTGTGGTGTTGCCTGTCAATAAAGGCATTTCAATTTCGTAACAAAGCCAGAAACTTGGTTGGAATTTTTGAACGGCTGCTTCCCTACTCTCCTTATAGCGGTCAAGGTTGCTTCCTTTTTGGAAAGCAGAAGTGGGAAGTGTCGCTTTGAAATGGTAGCTGATTTTTGCCCACAAGGTCTTTAAGCACACTCAGAAAATAAACCGACCTTGATTTTAGTTGCAAATATTATTATTAATAAGCATTAATATTTAAAGATTTCATTTATACAAGCATTTTAGATAGTTTGCAAAAATTCATGCAAATTAATTTGAAAAAAATACCTAGTTTACAGCGATTCGACCTAAGCTCTAATACAAAAACCGAGGAAGCAAATTCCATTAGTTGTTTCTTAATTTTACAAAAGATGCTTTTTTATAGTGAGGGTTTGCATTTCTTCCTTTTAGAAATGAATTATTTCTTAAAATTAAAAATAAACTATTTTTTGATTGTCTAGACATCTCTTATTTTTAAAATCATTCAAATATGAAAATTACTTCTAAAAACAAATGAAAACTTTCTAATTCTTAAAACGGTTTTCTAATTTTCGATTCTGGATGTTTATTTTTCAGACTCTAATCGACTTAATTATGTTTTAAACTTTTGACCCAACTCTGCTGGTTATTTCAAACCCAACACGTGCGTATTTTTGGCAAACACTTTTAAGTTATCAAACACTGAAACCCATTTTCTACTCCACGTAGAGAGTTGCTAATTCTCAAACACATGTTAAACGACTTTTAATTTGTGTGCTAGTGCATTATTTCGTCACTGCCCTGAGTTGTTTCATGTCCTTGTCAACATCGTGTGTTGCCTTGTTGGCCGACAGTTTCCATGGCAATTTCCAAAAACTTTGCAAGCCCAGCAAGTTTTTTTTTGTTGTTGTTGTTTTTCAGCTATTACATATGTAACCACAATTTACAAACATACACCTACCTAGTATATATATATATATATATATATAAGGTCTTCGTTCGTAAACTTTTCATACAATAATAATCACTTTGTGAAAGTTTTGCCTAAGCCGTCATAGCTACCAATTCGGTGACACCAAAAACTTTGGCCAAAATTACTGCAACCCAACAAGGACCAAGGACAAACTTTTTGCGGCCTATCTGTCCAGCAACCAGTTTGCAGACCAGTTAACAACCGCGTCCGTATCCGAATCCGGCTACGGGTTGGGCCGGCCAACCTCAACCTCAATTAATACATGTGTCGTAAAGTTAGCTGAGATTTTCACATATGTCGCCTGTCAAATGTGTGCGTTTATTATGTCATATTCTCGTATGGGCATCACGAGAATGTCACACCACATAAATGGCTACATGAATGATTTAACCATGCAATTTGTATACCCTTAAAAATATGTGAGCAAGTCTTGCTGTCATTTTTATGTGTAGTTTAACTAGACTTAAAATTTATTGGGTTGATTTTTAGGATCTCACATCAGACATGTAGTAGGAAAAGTTTCCATAACATTATTTTTATTTTTGGCCTAACTAGGCTTGCAATTTATTGGCTTGAAAAATAATTTAATTTTGAGTATTTCACATCTTAAAAATTATTCATAGCATTCATCAAATGACACAACATGGATAACAAGTTGCTAACAGATATTTATCTGCGTAATTAACATTAGCTTAACATAGCGCAAGAAATTAAATAGAAAATATTGAAGATATTTTTTAGCATTACAAATCAACGTACATTGTGAGAAAAGTTGAGCAACTAAAAATCAACTCAGTTTCTTTTTGTATGCAATGCAATATAAAGAATGCGATTAACTGATTGATCAACTTAATTAACAACTGTCACTAACATGAGCTTAACATAAATTGTTAGTATGAATGTTAAAAATATCAAATTAAAAAAAAACGTACTACAAACATTAAAAGAGAACGACATGCATTTAATTGTGGTTAAAAAATTTAAAAAATAAATAAATAAATAAAATATGTAAACCAAATTCACAATCGAAAAAAATCAATTCCTTATTTTGTTGATCACTTCACCCTTAGCAATAATAATATATGACTAACAACAAATCGTTATATAGAAGAGCAATACTCTCAAGGGTATTAAATCATTTCTGCATGCCGCAGGTAACTCTTCATTCTGCTTTAATAAATAACATTTGTTTTATACGGCCACACGAATTGTAAAATGTGTGTTTTCATTTTTATATATTTATTCTTTATGTTGTTTTGTTTTTTGCCTTTTGATATGCGCATGTTTAAAAATATATGAGCGAATTTGATGTGCAAATTTAAATTAAATTTTCGCTGTATGCACACACACACTCCGCATGACTTTGCGACAATTGAAAGGCACGCACACAGACACACACAGTACACACACAAGCAGAGGGATGTGGGCAAAATAAAGTTACATATTTCATGGCGGGCAGGAAGTTCAAAAATACAAACGACAAAAAAAGGGTTGGCAACTCCGGCAACAAGAACATTTGGATGATGTGTAGACCTATTCAAAAGCAAAAACAAAAATGAAAATGAAAACGAAAAAAAAAAAAATTTTATACGAAAAATAAAAAGCTGACACGCAATTTGTTGTAGTTGTTTTTGACATTTTGATTTCATGTGTGCATGTTGTGTGTGCCACACTCATTACTAGGCTCGCTCGCACACACACTTGCAGGATATGCTACCACTATAGAACGCACTCAATCATAAATGAACGCACACACACACTCAGGCATGTGACCAACCGTTGAACATTTACACAAAAGGAAGTTGTTATTTCGGCTTCCGGCTTAGCGGAATTGTTATTATTTATAAGTGCACACGAATCCTACACACACAGTTAAATGCAAGTGTGTGTGTGTGTATGTGTGTGTGTGGGTGTGTGTGTGTGTGTGTGTGTCCGTGTGTGCTGTACACATCGGCGAGTTTGGGTGGACTGTGCGAGAGGCGGTCATCATTCAACTGGTTCACTTCAATTTCGATAAAATGATTTCCTGTAAATTGATACCCTGCACATGACCATCAAACGGAATATAAAACGAAAATAATAACAAATTTTATGAAACCTTTGATATAACGAATAGTAATTATTATTTATTATTTTTCAGGTTAAAACTAGGCAATGTAACTGAAAGCGTATCATTTAAGAAAACATATCGAGTTATATCCTTAACATATTACTTATTATTTAATAATATATAATACACGCAGGCAATTTTGAGACCTCCTATAACCTATACGGAAACTTACCAATATTATATGTAACAAGTTTGTTCGCTCTGCTGTAATAATAAGTTTAAAAAAGAATACTTATTTAAAATACCAAACCGCAAACCTCACATGAATTGTCCAAATGGACAGGACAAAATGTTGGCATTTAATAAATAATATAAATAATTCATAATAACAAATTATTTTAACGACATTAATGCTTGCAGCTAATAAGCGCTCATTAAATAACTAATATTAAAATAAATAACAATGAGTTTCCAGGAGCCGAAAAAAAGTTTGTTTTAAGGTTGCAATATCCAGAACATTGGATTCTAATCTGAATGTGTAACACATAATAAATCATAACGAACAACTTTTTAATTTGTTTATTATAAGCCAGCAAGCGACATGAGTTACTTTAAACATACCCAGGCAATTTTACAGGGTACCTATCTATAATAATTATATAACAATTTTGTTCACATGCCATTATACCAACCGAACATCTCAGATGATTGAATTGGCCAAAAATAAAGACTCAAACTTGGGTAAATTAATTTTTATATCTTAGCTGAAATGAACAGTAACTATTGTTGAATATAGTGTCTCTTATATAATATATATATTAATTAATAATAACACAAGCATAATCATTTATGAATACGCTACTTCTGCATTGTACAGAAGTGGACGCAAATAAACACAATTAATTCAACTCTCTTACAATTCTCCTATCCTCAAAACTTTTGACTTTAGTTATTCTCTTTTAGTTGTTGATTGGCTGAGGGTATATAATAGTCGGAGAACTGCTGCCTTCAAATTTGAACGCGCTTCAGATCATGAACTAATTAGAGAGATTTCTGTAATGCTAACCCAAATGTGTTAATAGTCAATTTACACTCAAGTCAATGCAACTTGGAATTGGCCATTTACCAAATGGTTGAATATATTGCCTAGGCTATTAGGCTTTCGGCCAACTGCGAAAAAGAGCCAGAATTAAATTCGGGATTATTTGTGTGTCATTTGCAACTTTTTGTGGAATCTGCATTTTGTTGTTCTTGCTGTCAGTTATTTACATGCAAGCACAAAAACAGCAGAGAGATTTTACTGTCTTGCAACTGTGTAATTGACAGCGTACTTTTTTTTAATTGTCAGCCAACACTTTGCTTGCACTGCCTAATAATTTATTTTCCACATATTGGCAGTTGAACTGTCATTTGTTTATTATGTGTCCAAAATATTGTTTGTTTGAGCAGCTGAACAATAAAAATACCTATATGTATAATTTGAACAATTAACACCACAAACAATTATATGTTATATTATATTTTATATACATAATTGCCATTTTGATTGTCGTTTTGAATGCGAATGTACAACAATGAACTGTTCATATGCGTTCTCTGAGAAGACTTTTTTAAATTGGCATAGAGTTATTATATAGATTCCTACAGCATGCACTTTATTTGCTCTTCATGCTTCACAAAGATTACTTCGATGTGTCAACAAAGGGATGCATACAAAATGTGAAAATATTAAGCGGGGCAGGAAAAATAAAAAAATAAAACGAAAATAAATGCTGCAAAAATATTTTGCCATCTGCAGTGAAACACGCGACACCCAGTAAAAATATGCAAAGCAGCAACGCTGATTGTGTCGCAGGAAGCATGCTGGTGCAGGCGGCAAGTAGCGAGTGGTAAGTGGCAAGCCAGATATATGCAGTCCAACAAGATGTCAACAAAAATCATCGACTTGCGTGGCACGCAAATGAATCGAAAAGCGAACACCAACAATAACTGCACCATTGTAGCAGCAGCAACAACACTGACAACAAATGGAACAAAGGACAACTTTCAACTAACTCCCCAGATTTGCTTTTAAAACGCTGCACAAATGGTGCAAATACTAAATGCCACCACCTGGCAGTGACAATGTTGTACACTACGAATGAAACGTTTCAAATATTAAGTAATCTCAGCACCTGAAAAACTTGGAGGATATTTTTTTATATTGACTGCCTGTAATCATAAAGTTTTGAAAAGCAACTTCCTGGTTAAAATAGTGTAACCTCTGTCACAATAAAGGATGAAAATATATATAAAAAAAAGAATAAATGAATAAATATAATATTGAAAAAAAATATACGCACAATATTTACATGGTATCATTACGATTAGTTTATGATGATTAGAATAGACTTTTATCATATAATTAATTTAGAGTCCTCTATTTCTATAATTAAAAACTCAATTTCTTGTCTTGTCTTGTGAATAACATTTTTGCGGGTCGACATCGTAACTAATTCAAACTAACTATTAACTATTTTTTTTCTATATGCTTAACGGGGGTTTTTCTTTGTTGTACTTTGCATTTAAATATTCCGTTGTATTAAAATTGATTTGAAATTACATTAATTTATTTTTTATTTTGTCTATTTTTCAGTGTCGACTGATATTAGTCGGCATTAAGTAAACAAATAAATAAATAAACAAGACCCATTATTAGTTTCTATAGGTAACGAGGATTTTAAGGAATAACAGTCTTCCTTTATGTGGGTTGTGTGAAAATTGATCCAGTCTGCACCACCTGACTTTAGTTGACTCTTTTTAGTGGCTCGGCTTAGACTATAAAAAATCGCTCGATTGTCGCCTGCTTCAGCGAATTGTGTTCATTTCTTCATCTCTTTTCTGAAGGTATTTTTTGCTTGGATGTTTGCTGCTTCGCTATTACAAGAAATCCGTGCAATATTTAGCGACAAGAATGCAGCACACACACCACCCACACCACACACAACACACACACATCGACTGCACAACATCAACATCGACAACTTATATAAAGTTGCGCGCACGAAACACTTCCGCAGGCGAAGAGCTTTCCGCTTCCGGTTGTGTGTGTGGCACAGCAAGGTAGCTGCTGCTGCTGCTTCTGCCACAGCTGCAACTTCAAATATTAACAGCCAAGTGGCGTGTGTTGCGCGAACCGCGAGTGTGTATTGTACACTCGAAAAAAAAATTTTCCATAATTTTAGCAAATAGCCAAAAAAAAATTTTTCTAAAAAAAATATATCAATTTTGCAGGGTGTTTTTCATATTCTTATTCATTTCTTATATTAATATAAAAACAAAAACCATACGTTTTAGAAACGCATTTCTTAATAAATGAAAATATTTTTAAAAAGTAAGAAATTTCTAAATTTCTCTTGGGGCAAGGCTTTCTAAGAAAAATGTTTTCTTACATGTAGATTTAATTTAGATTTAACAAAACATGAAAACGGCGACTTTCTAAAATGCTGATCGATTTTTTTCCGGAGTGTATATTGTAGGTGTGTGTGCATGTGTGTGAGTGAGTGTTTTTTGGAACGCTACTTCGATTTTTCTTGCGCTTATCGCTGCCCGTCATCAACTGCGTGAAGCAAACGGGAACCGCCCCCGAAACTCCGAGCACAGCAAAGGTAACGTCCTCTCCCTGCTGCCCCTCCAACCGTGCCACTGCCCGTGCCCAGCCCGATTGCCATGCCCCTGTCAAAGTGTCATTTAGATCGTAATGGTTTGATAAGGTCGCGAGCAAACACATTAAAACTCTTGCAGGAATCAGCGGAGTATTTGTGGAGTATCGATATTTGGCATCGGTGGTTCACATAAGCCACTCATAAGCTGATTGCTTCAAATTCACTTCAAAAAATCGTTGGCAATTAATTGAAATCAACAAAAGGGCTCATTGCTGCTCATGTTACGTTCGATTCAGCATAATTACATAATTACATAAATAGATATAATGAGAATTGGGAGTTGTTGAATTGAGTTTCGGACTATTGCGGTAAATGCTAAACAAAGCACAACACCAAATGAGATAATTAATTGGATAAGGCATTCAAATGTCTGACTCAAACTCACTTTTGTGATAATTTCAGCGCAAAATAAGGAAGAATAAAAAATCAAATGATACAAACCCAGAGAAAGAGCGAGAGAGATAGAGAGACAGAGAGAAAGAGAGAGAGGGAGAGAGAGAGAGAAAGAGAGAAAGAGAGAGAGTTGGAAGCCCAACAATTTTTTAATTTTATGCCCAACGATTTTGCAAGCTTTGAGGCTGAGGCTGAGACTGGCAACCAAAGTGACTTTCTAATTAGTTTGGTTTGTCAAGCGAAAAGACCAAAGATGAAGATGACACACTTGACTCAATTTACACGAATAACATACGCCAGTGTATAAAAATGTCATATCTGCTTCTTGCTTTTGAATTTTAGGAATGCTTCGCAGAGAGAGAGAGAGAGAGAGATAGCAATACATATACATAAAACCTTAAAAATGTGAGGCCATAAAAATATGTTACAATGCTGCGCTCAAAGAAATTATAAGGGAAAATTCACCCAATCTGACTGTGTGTGTATGAGTGTGTGTCTGTGTCTGTGTGTGTGTGAGTGCGTGTGTGATGCCACAATTTCCGCAATTAAATAAAAACGCAAACTTAAGCCGCGGGCGGAGAGTGCTGGCAAAATGAATGTTGAGTGTGTTTCGCTACTTGCCTCACACACACACATTCACAGACACACACAGGTGCACAGCAAACATACACCCGCACACACACACACACATTAAGCAAACACGCCCAGGCAACGACACGCAACGTGTGGACGCTTTTTGATTTCAGTCTCAGCACCTGCCATCAAAATTTGCCTAACTGCGAGAACTGTATGCACTTAGCAAAAAAATTGCCCCCAATTTTAAAAAATGCTCGTGAAATCCAGAGAGGTTTTTTTAATTTTATAAATAATTAAAAAAAAAAAATTGCTTTTAAAATTCAGAAACAAAAAGTAAGAAAATTTACTGACTCGGCTTTTATATTAGAATCGCTGCCTATTCGCAAGGATTAAAAATAAAAATTATAGACGTTGTTCAATATATAATATGTCTGATTATTTGAACTCTCAAATTATAATAGTTTTAATCATATGAGCAATAAAAAAGCTAATGTTACATTTCCTCCTTTTGTACACATATAAAAACACTCTAAAATTGCACCATTTTTTTCTCATTTAAAACAAATTTACCCTGAAATTAAGAAAAGAAAAGCTTTTTTATAAACATTCTGAATAATTGTTGAGTTTCAAGTGGCGAATTTCTAAGCTTCAGGTCAGATTTTTTTCAGAGTGTGTATGGGTGTGTGTTAGTTGGTTTATTTGAATATCACAAACATACATATGCAATGAGAGGCCAACACACTCTTACACAATCTTACACACACTCACACACATATACACATAATAATTGCCATCAACACCGTTAGCCTCTGTTTATTTCTTTAGCATATATTTCATATACATTTGTTGTTGGTTGCCATTTGAAGTTAACTTTTTGCTTTTGCCAGCAAGCACAGAAAAACAGCTAAGAAACGGATATTTTTGGCAGTCGTAAAGGTCGCGAGCAGCAGGACCCAAAAATCAAATACGAGCACGAAACGAAACTTTGCCCATTTACTGGCTGCGTATCTCAAAGATACACATTTGTGTGTGTGTGTGTGTGTGTATCTTTGTATCTTTTAAAAGTGATGCTGCTGCTGCTGTTGTCAGTTAAAAGAAGTACAAATTACAAATATCAACAACAGCAGCAATCTAAGGTAAACTCCTTGCCGACGCCTCAAAATATGCTTTTAATTTTATATTCATAACAAATTTATGCAAAATGCGCAAGGCGAACGATCGCCAGGTGTCCCTTGTCTCTCTCTCTCTCTTTCTCTCCCTCTCCCGCTCTGGTTGTTCGGGTGTGTGTGTTTTTTTGAAAAATAAATATAAAAAATGTGTAAGAGCTGCTGACAGCCTCATGAAATTATATAAAGATGCTTACTAGCTCGTTGATATGCCTTCTCATATCTAGGGTTGTGTTGGGTCCCCTGCTTAGCCCGCCATTATATTAAAACTGCGACTACGTGCGGGTTAAAATTTATACTGCCAGACAGCCAGACAGCGGACAGATAGACAGAGAACTGCTTTAAGGCAGCATTAAGAAAAGTGAATTTTGATAGATGATGTAGTCGGGGTTGTTTTACTCACATATAAGTAGTACATAAATGTGCCCTGCTGCTGAACTCTTTAAGCTTGCGCAAAAATCGTGATTTATTTCGTAATTTATTTACTTATGAATCAACAGGGAGTAATAAATGAATAAAATTAAATTATGAATGAAATTCAATATTTCAATTTAAATTAAAAAATATATGTATATTTGTAAGATTTGGTGGGGATATTTAAATACACAAATCTCTTAAGCGATCCCGAGTTGTAAATTCAAACAGTTTTATTTCTTAAAATCGTCATCTATTATAGCTAAAAATGGATGTTAATTATTATTATTTTTTTAATGTCGACTAATATCAGTCAACACAAAAATATACAAAAAGTAAAAAATGAATTAGAATTAAAGTTTAATATTTAGAAGATTTCTGGGGGTGTGTTGAAGTGTTTAATTACATGAAATTTGCTAAGGTGGTTATGAGCGAGCTGAAGGTGAAAGGGAAACGAATAAAATCAACGTTGTTGATTACATATTTGCCACAGAATAAGACCACATCGTGCTCTGGTACTTGGTGGCCAAATAAAAACCGTAAATCCCTCAAAAATTGATGGTAAGCTAAGGACTTAAAGTGTCACAAACACACGTACACGTAGCAAGTTAGACACCCAGACAGACGGAGAGTCAGAGGGCAAACTGGCAGACGGAGGGACAGACGCACACGTAGGCATAAAGCACTTTCAGGACACTTTTAATGTGACGCACAGCAGACAGACAGAAATCTGTGGGCAACGGCTTCATGTCTTTATTTTTATACTCTTGTACCAAAAAAAGGGAACAAAGTATATATCTTAACATTTATTCAGTTGGGACAATAATGGCACTAGTACGAAATTTTTTTCGAATGGAATTATTTTTAATATATGTATTTTTTTTATAATATGAAGGGATAGTGTTCAAAAGCACCGAAAAGTAATCGTTTATTTATTTCTAAGTTTCATAATGATATTAATGCTGCTATTATTTATCAGTTGTTTTTCTAAGTTTTTCATTAAACAGAATTTTTTAATTTTAATTCAATTTAAATAAGTTGCAAACGGTGAACAAAATAAATGCTTGTTTCTTTCTCACTTTTCTTAAGAGTATTCTTCCACTTCCACAAACGTATGCAGAAGTTCCCCAAGCTTACTTATTTATTTAGCTTTGGAAACATTTCTTATGATATTGGTACTATTTTTTTTTGAACAACTGTATACAAATATATGAAAATAAGGCAACAAAAAGTGAGGAATTTAATTATCAACCTTGACTTTTGAGCTGTTTCTCAAATTTAAAAAGCAGCTACAAATGTGGCAGCTGGCTTTAAAGGGTGGAAATGCGAAATGGGAATGTGGCAAGCCAGTTAGTTACCAGTGGCAACAACACCCTCTGGTTCTCGTTTCTGTGTGGCAGGTTTGTGCTGCTGGAATTTTGCGCAAGTAAACATACACACAATTTTAATTTACTTTTTACGCGCTTCGCTTTGCCCATTTTTTCTCATTCGAAGTGAATTCGAGACAGCTAGAGACCCATAAGCAGCGGTTGCCTCACAATTCATGTGGTGCCTCCAATGCCATCGTGGCTTTGGCAAGGACTGTGGCGCTGGCAAAGGATATAGCTATGACTATGGCTATGGCACTCATTGCCAACGCTGCAGTATTTTGTCTTGTGCTGAATTTATAATTTGCCATCGCAAGAAAACAGAAACTGAAGAAGAAACAACCACCAGCTATGAGTTTGGGCTAAGAGTCTGTATTCACCTTTTCTACATTTCTACATTTCTACATTTCTACATTTGATGAAGGTCATGCCCATGTGATTCAGTCGAAGGATAAGTGCTGAGCGTTACTTGGTGGATGCCACTGGCATAACTGCCTGTCTGCCTGCCTGCGTGCTGCCTGCTCAATTGTGCCACAAATTGAAATATTACGCTGAGGCGGCTGTTCCGGCGGCTGAGGCTTCTTCAACTGATGTGGCATTGCGATTGCATCTTTTTTTATACGGTGCCGGCAAAATAAAGTAGCACTATTATCAACAGTAAAAATTAATTAATAATAATAAAATATAAATAAATAAAAATAAAAACATTAGTAATAAAAAAGAAGTTATAAACACTTCGAAAAAGAAACATTTCTTTTTAAATAATTAATAGTCAGCATAGACAATAAAATAATAAAATATGTAATAGATAATAGGTAAAAAAAGAAGAATAAGAAAATTTCATCAGCTAGAGATAAGAAATATTATTGACTAATTGTTTTTATTTTTCATAATATGTTAGTTCCAGTGCTATTTTTGGTTGCTGCCCAGTAGCCCCAAATTTTGGCAAATGTATTTTTGAAAAAGCAATAAATCAAGCATAATTTTTTGCAATTTATGCAATACATTTTTGACTATTTGGCAATTACATGCCCAAGAAATATTATAGAACTTGTATATTGCTTATTTTTTAATTTAAATTCAAATTTTTTTCATTTTATTTCGGATTTAATTTAATGAATTTTCCAATTCTTGTATTTGTATTATGTTGCTATATTTTCTACTGCCGCTAAACAAATCTACATAAATATAATTTACATTACTTTAATTTAATTACAGTTTTATAGTTATAAACGCACAACGGGCTCAACTATTGACACAGCATGAGAAGTGGTGTGTGTGTGGAATGCTTGGCCAACGGCACGTATACGCAATACCACGAGAGTGGCATATACGCGAAATATGTATATGTGGCAACAGTGAGTGGTGCAATAATAGTGTGGCACCATAAGAGAGAGAGAGAGAGAGAGAGAGGGAGGGAGGGGGGGGAGAGAGGTAGGGGACAGGTAGGGGGAGAGAAGGAGATTGCAGTAATGCAAGGGGGGGCAGACGCGAAGAAGTAAAGCTGACCCAGTTTGACTTTGGCTTCATAACTAATTCACGTCCAAAAACATACACATATAAACACGGCTTGGACTACGGTCGAGGTACATAAAGCATCCTGGTTACACACACAGTGCCTTCTGGCACCTGTGCACACACGCATACACACACACATAGCCAGGACTCGCGACGCAGCATTCGAGCTTGGGTCGAAATCGGGTGTTGCAATATAATTAAGGTTGAATAACATTAGACCATTGTATGGCAAGTGTGTGTTGCAAGTGTGCTGTGTGTGTGTGTAAGTGTGTATCTGTGTGTGTGCAACGTGCAATGTCTATTAAGTTGAAAATTGATGTGATTTGGTTGCAAGGCACTTAAAGTTGAGTTAAGTGCATATGAAGCAAAATTGATAATGCTAGATAAATACTAGAGAATAAACATTCGCAAATAAAAAATAAATAAAAGGGGCAAGAAATGTAAACATTTGCAACTGAATGAAAATTTTATTCTGATTAAAATCATACGAGCATAGTTCGATTCAAACTGGATCTGTGAGGGGCAGCATAGGTAGGGAGATGGGGTGGGTCAAAGGTACTTCCTCTTCCTTGGCCACTCAAAGAAAAAATTTCCAATCCAAATGCGAATGCGAATGCGAATGCGAATTCAAGCAACTTCTGTGTGTGTAGATGTGAGCAAACTCAATCTAAATGCTATAAACTGCAAGACGTACTCAGCGTTGTCGTCGACATCGTCCTCGTCGAGACGAGTCTGGCAAGTCGTCGGATAGGACTACACTCAGCAAAAAATCGTCATAAAAACTAGAAAGTCTTCTTGTTTTTGGTATAATCTCTAAATATAAGAAAATATTTTATAAGAATGGACAGGCTTGCCCAAATTGAATATAAGTAACAAATAGGTAATAATTCTATGGAATACGCATAGAAAACAATCAGCGTGGAAATTAGGCATATTTCTTACAAAGAAACGGCACTTCATTATTGCAATTTACTTCTACTTCATAATAATAGGGATAGGTGCTTTTGGCGAATATCTAAACTGCACTGAAAGTGGTTTTCTGAGTGTAGGACTTGAACGGACGACGTTGTGTTGTGGACTTTTGCCATATGTCGATAAAAAGGCATACGGAAATTTTTATGTCCCTCAACGTCAACCTCATTGCAAATTGTTATGTATGTCGGGTATGTTGTTTGAGTGCGAGTGTGTGTATACTTTTACGGCACTTTTGCAGTTTTCTTACCGGAACAATCAATCGATATATAGTAGTGCCATCAAAGTACAACGTCTTCAATTCATTTTTTAATGACTAATTTTGCTGGCCAATTTAATTGGCTTATTTCTGTTTGCCCCGCTCCTGCTCCCATTCAATCAATCAATCAATCACACTTACTTTCTGGTGCTTGTCAGAACTTGCAAGCATTTTGCATTCCCCGTTGTCCTTTTTCTATTTTTACAGCGACAAAAACGAAGCCGAAACGGAAGCGAATCGATATTTATGATTATTTAATAAACTCAATTATATGTCCAGCCATTGCCTCCTCTCTAACTGTGTATGTATGTGTGTGTGTCTCTGGTTATTGCCCTCGCAACTCCTTTGTAGTGGTCGGCTGAGCACTGTCCCCATTCCGAGAGTTAGCTGGCATTTTTAATTTGTTGCTAATTTGACATTTATAAGTGTACAAAAACTCAATGAAAACCCCATTAGAACATGGGTCATTCAATGAAAACTCCTCATGTTACAGTTTTATATATATTTATGATACCCATTAAAGTAAGAGGAGTATAATGGTTTTGTTGACAAGTCTGAAGCAGGCCTGATGCACAATCTCCAACCACATATTTATATATATGTTAATCCGATATCAGAGATTACAAGAGCTATAGACTGCAAATCAGAATCATATAAAATAAATATTATAAATATTTCCTATTCTTTTATTTAAATTCACCTACTTTGTTGTTAATTTAATTTAACCAATTTATTCCTTTTTTATACTTCTGTATCGACGGCCTTTATTTGGCATTAAATAATTAAATAAATAATGAAATAAAATTAAGAGGAAAGTTTATTTAATTTACCTACAGATATCGATTTCCGATAGCAATACAAGCCACAATTTTAGGGGCAAACACTTCAGATTAATATATTATATACATCGACATATTTTCCATCAACTGCAAAAATGTAATCAAAATCGAATGAGAATCAAACAAGTTTAATTTATTTATTTCTTTTATTTATAATTTATTTCATTTATTTTTCCCAACTTTTTATCCGTCTCAAAGTTTCCTGCACTATGGTCAAAAACTTTTCGCAGGCTTAAAATATTTGTAGAGCCAAAGACGAGAATACAAAAAAATACATTTAATTGCATTGCAATACAGCCCAGCCATAATCGATGAATTTTGAGTTGCATATTTAATTTGAATGCATCTCTTCAGATATAGTCTCGATGGATGTAGCAGAGCTCGTTAGCTATGCCACAATGCAACACAAATGTTGCAGCAGTTACAGTCGATGGAGTGGCATGTTTATTTACTGTGAGTCTCCGTGGCCAATTGTAAAAAAATTGTGTTCGCTATTTTCTGTTTTCTATGTTCTGTTTACGGCACGTAGCAACGCTCAGCAAACATTTAAAACAAGCCAACTTGCCGTGTGCAGGATAACAAACTTATTCAAACACTCACACACACATCTCATCCTTGTCTGCTGTCACACAATAAAAGTAAGGAAACAAAACCTCAATTCAAACTGAATATAAATTGTTTTACAGCTGACATTTGCTTTGCATTTCAAATAGTTCGGAGACTTCAGACAGACACACAGATAGACAGACAGACAGACAGACAGATGTAGACGACACTGTCACTGCTCGAGAAATTCTTGCAACCCAGCCACGTACCCAGTGCATGTCAAACTGGGTTTGGTCTGTTCCCAGTTCCCGTCTCTGGCCTGAAAGGTCACGGTGTTAATTGGAGCATAAATGATGGCAACTGGCGCTATCTGCTTTCCACCTGATACCTATAAGTATTACTTGGCATATGTGGGTGTGGCAAATGGCTTGTTAGTGCAACCACTGAAGCGTTAAGCATTGCTTACCAATATTCTGTATCGACTACAACATTGTGCACTGTTATATTTTTAGCAACACTCTAAATAACAGAGGTCACCATAATGCAAATGGGAACTGATATTACTTTAATAGAAACTTAGTTCAGTTCAATTAAAGTTAAATAATAGTAGTGAGTGCACTTGTCAGCTTTTGTACTAATTAGTTGTTTAGAAGTTAAGTTTTTTAAGTATTTGAATTCCTATTCTGTAAAAATTATGTGTAGTTGATGCCTTAAAAAAAAAATATTCAAAATAATGTTTCCCGAATCCACCAACAGTGCTGAATGCATGTTGTATTTTTTTTTCAAATGGACAATAATTTTTTTTTTTTTTTTTGGCAATTCTAAAGCTATTTGTATTTCTTACCAAACACAAAACTATGCTGACCGAGGAATTAGTGGACTTGCAGCTTTCATACTTTCTCTCGATCCCGCACCAAACCTTGAAGTTTATTTTTTGATAATAGTTGATTTCCTGAAGGTGTCTTAATTTTCAACAGTCAGCTATTCAAGTTGACAGTTCTATCTTATAATTGCAATAGAAATCAGTCACTATAGAAACCCCACTTACCGGATCGTCCAATTGTTAGATTGAGATCTGTCTCCAGGGCTGTGGTGGCCGATGATAATGACTTGTCGGTGGGCAGCGCCGGTGGTGGCAATGGCAGCGGACCCACCGTCGAGGTGGTTGTCAAATCGCAGCATTCCCGCTCGGGAAACTCACTGCACCTGGCCAGATGAAGGGCGCCACCGAGCAGAGCGACCCAAACACTGAGGCAGCATGAGAGAATTTTCAGATTTTTGATGCGAAATCGGGTCATGTTGGTGTCTCGTTTCCGTTTCCGTTTCCGTTTCTTGTTGTTGTCCTGGTCAGTACTATAGCAGCAGGAGGCGACGGTGGTGGTGGTTTGCCCGACAGGTTGCTGATTTTAATATTACTTTCTTTTTATTTTGTTCTTTCAATGTTGTTGTTGCTCGCAAATCCATTCACACTTTCTCAACTCTATATTATTTAGTGTTCCTTTAGTATCAGTGATATTTCAGCATTGTTGTTGCTTCTCTTTTCTTTCTTGACTTTCTCATTTACAATGTTGACTTAGTCCCAATCTGAGCTGCACTATATTGTTTTAATTTGTACACATTTTGTATTTACCCCTGGCGACTCAGTCTGCTCAGCATTTCAACAATATTGTTGTGTAATCAAAAGAATCAAGCCATAAAAAAGGTAAATGCAGAATTTAAGGTTCGCTTTTTGCTGTTGTATTAAAAAATTGTAATTTAAACAATGGACTAAATTGTTGAGAAGCTCAATCAAAAATTGACGGCAAGCCGAAAAGAGACAGACGGGTAGATAGACAGAGAGACAGACGGACAGACATAGTCAGTCAGTCAGACAGACACAGCAACTGTGAACAGTATTTACAATTACTTTCGAAAAAAGTTCTATAGACAACAATAGACATAATGCAGCTATAACGACTACACAAACACAAATACTTCAATTCAAAAACGAGGCGTCATTGCGCCAGAAAGAGATGGATAGATAGATAGATCGGGCAGAGACTGAGAGGGAAAATGATGGGCGGAAATGATGGAAGCGACGCCCACAGCAAACACTGAATAACATAAAAAACTTTTTCATTTACAATTTGCTCACTGGGTCCATGGACATGCAGCCAACGAGGCAACAACACCAGCAACAGCAGCAACAACAATAAAAACAGCAACAACAACAACAACAGCTGCAACAACAACGACTAACAAGAAAATGTTGAAAAGTTTTAGTGAATGCGAAAAGTTGTCGCTTTTTTTGTTGTTGCTTTTTTTGTCGTCGCGACTTGCTGCGGTTATTGTGTTGTGGCAAGATTTAAATATTGTTCGCATTGCTGTAGTTGTTGCAGTTGTTGTTAGCCACACTCAGAAAAAATATGGACTACAAATTTTAGCAAATATACCTAATAAATAGAAAGTTTTTCTCCATTTTAGAAATAATTTCTAAATGTTAGAAAATGATTTGTAAAATTTAAAAAGGCTTGCCCTAAATCGGGAAATCGATGTTGAGATTTTTTCTATTTTTGTAATATTTTCTTTTATTATATGTATTCCGAAAAGTAGAAATGAAACACCAAAATTCTGAGAATAAATCTTTTTTAAAATTCAGAAACACTTAATGAAACTTAATTGATTTTTTTCTAAAATTCTTTGAGTAAGCTTGTCCCAGTATTTGCGTTTGTATAAACTATTTAAATGCACCCGAAAAACTTAGTTTTTTAAGCCACAAACATACAACAAGCTACGGCGACTTACTACAATTGAGGGCGACTCTTTTGTCTGAGTGCAGTCGCAAAAATGAGTTAGGAGATGCGTAGCAAATAGTGACAGCATGGTGTATATGCAATATGCAACTGCGTCCTCAACGCAGTCAAATTAATTCACTTTGCTGCGCTTTTTTATCAAGCAAATCGCTCGCAAATGTTGACAGAATCAATAAAAATATAATTTGCTGTGATTTGGCTCAAGGGAAGGCGAACAACTCAGGCAGAGCAGGCAGGGGAAGCAAACACTTCTCTGCACAATCATGTAAACAAACAGGCGAAAGGCGGCAGACGGGGACGACAGACAACAAGCAAATGCGGCATGCGGCATGCGTCTCGTAGAGCGTTAAAAATTATTGCCAAACAAAAACAGCAACAACAACGACAACAAACGTTGAACGTACGGATACAGACATGCTGCAGTCAATCACGAGCGGGTGCGAGTGCACAGGCGACGAAAGTTCCCAGTCAACGAAGCGAATGCAGTCAAACACACGCACACACACACACAGACACACACACACGCATACACACGTACAAAACAAATTTCACCACACTTTAGAAAATTTCCCGAAAACTGAGCAGCTTTTCTTGGTCTAAGAAATAATTGGTAAACATAAGAATCAAATTTCTAAAAATCTAAATCCAAAATGCATTTCTAAGAAGTAGAAATACATACACTAATTTTTAAAAAAATTTCCTTTCTAAAATTCAGAAAGACGTAATAAAATTTACTGGCTTGTCTTTTACATTAGAATTTAGTTCGATTCGTAAGTTTTTCAAAACAATTGATGTGAATTTATAAGCTATCTAAAATCTATCTAATGCTTATTAATAATATAACCCACGAGAAAGGTAATTTTAAAGTTGCTTTCATTTTAGATACAATATTTCTAAATTTTTATGAAAAGGAAAACATAAATTTTTAGAAATAAACTTTCTGTATAATAAGTTGGGTAACCCTTAGCGATTTATTAAGAATCAGCTACGTTTGTTTTCTGAGTGTATATAGACACAGTCACAGACACACACACGCGCATACACAGAGTAAGCCAGACAAACACCGGGCGTAGTTGAGAGGAAGGAAACTGCAAGGCGCGAAGGCGTTTTGTGCATTTCCCTTGTTGTTTCTGCTCGAAATGATTTTTTTCGCTGCTGCTGCCTCTCTATGTTGCCCCATGGAACATAACGAGCCGCACACACAACGCAATAACATTTTTTTATTTTTTAGTTTTTTTTTCGCTTTTTTATTATTTTTTTGTACATCATGTCGGCCGTTTGAGTTGCGCACGTTGTCAGAGCGTCGTTTGCTTTTGAGCCAAAAGTGTTGCCATAACGAGCGTAAAATGGCGGCAAAAGAACGTTGAGCATCAGGAGGGAGAGAACGAGTGTGAGGGGTACGTGTGGCACAGTGGCAAAGACAACAAGCGTCGCGTTCTAAAACAAACACGGTCCATCGTTGCCAACGTTGCTCCCAACCCACATGGAAAAAATAACGAAGTAAAAATTGAAACTAAAATAAAGCCATGTTTGCCTCACAAATTGTTACATGCCCCCAAAACCCCAACCTTACCTAGACGTGTGCACCTTTGAGTGAAACTGTATTTATTTAAAGTTGCCAGTTGTTGCATAAGTTGATGCAACTGAACTGAAAAGTCATTGCCAGAGTAATTGTTGCCAAGGCAACTTTACATTTGCCACAAATTTAGTATGATTTTAAGCACATTGAAATGTGAAATTGGACAACAGAAATCAACTCAACTCGCCAGCTGTGTCAATTGAGTCTGGCTTTTGAGAGCGAATTCCAGCTGTGAATTCAAATAACTGTCTCTTTCTCTGCCCATTTCTGCCCAATTTCTCTGGCCAGAAACAAGGCCAATAAATATGCCACAAATTGTAATGCAGCTCAGTGTCTGGTGGGGAATTAGCAACTGCATCGGACATTGTTATTGAGTTTGGCTCCGAAGTTTTGGGTGCAAAGATAAAATGGCAAAACCACATGCCATTTACATGCCGACCAAAATTCAATTTCAATTGAATTTGGAATTGAAATGGAAATTGAAATTCTTCTTCAGCAAACTTCAACACACTAAAGAAATGCAGCAAACAATGGCAACATTCTCTGCTTGTCACAGGCAATTCACTGCATTTGCCACATCATTTGCTGAGGTACATAAATATAGTTGTCGTTGTCGCTGTTGCAGTTGCAGTTGCAAGATCTAATTAAGCCCCTGTCAGCGTCTCATAAAACTTGTTGTCGCGTTAACTGAATGACTGACTGACTGACTGACTGCCAACAAATTACAAGAAAACCAGAACAGCTCACATTGCACTGACTTTTACCTAATTAACTGCGCTCTACTCATGACTATCAGCCAAAGGCCCACAAGCCCCCACCACCAACTCTTCTAGATGCTCATTGTGTTTGTACTTAACTCAATTTGTGCGACGTTTTATAAACAATATCAGCTTTTAATAATCATTTACATATTTATATATATATTCACATTAAATGACCAAAGAATTTATAATAGAGAACGAATTTTTAATATAAAGTTTCAATAATACCGCCTTAGAATAAATATTAAAACTTTGTTAAAGATATTTTGTTCAAGATCAGTCAGACTTATGTGATAGATTCAATTTATTATATTTTTAAGGACTTTTCAACAATAAAAATAAACTTCATTTTAAATTTCATTTATAAAAGATAAAGGAGCATTGTTCTTAAATTAGGAATCAATCAAACAAAAAATAAAAGAGTATATTGGTTTTGTGAAATGTCCGTCTGGCTGTCTATCCATCTGGATGATCTAAACCATTTGCTAATATTACAATCTTTAAAACAAGGCGCCCAGATCTTAAAATATCACAATAAAATTAAAATTGACACCAAAACTAGAAACTTCTTGTTTCTGGAAAATTTGTCAAAATTATATTTTCTATTTTCTGAATACAAAACAGACAAATTTCCAAAAGCATATAACTGCATTTGGCACATCTAGAAAATTTGTAATAAACTCACAGCGAAACAAACACTTAGACAAGGCAATTCGGAAGTGAGAGCGCCCCTTAAAGAGTTGAAGTTGAAGGCTGTCAGTTTTTGGCATTCAAGTCACCGCTTGAAGTACAGGGAACTCGGCTTAAACAGGAACTGGATAAATGCTCAACATTAGTAACTGGCAGGTAATGTTTGTTGCTGTCTGTCAAGGGTTCACAATCTCTGTCTCATACATAATGCAGTGCGAGTTTTATTGTTTCTGAAATCTGCAAATGAATCATTTGAGGGTTGCCTTTACCCATCTCCCCTTGCCACAGGCAGAATCTGCACCGGCATCATCCTGACAATTTCAGTCAGTATCTTGCTTCCGTTATTAATTAACTTAATTCAATGAAAAAACACATTACACTGTTAAAGAACACATTACAATAACAAATCAAGCAATGCGCTTTGACAATTAAATGCATCAAATAAAATCTCACTTTATGAATGGAAAATTCATTTTAGTTTTTTGTTTTAGTTTTAGAAATGCAGCTAGATAGTCTGATGTCTTGTTTCAATTGTAGCTATGCTGTCATGTGATTGTGATTTATTTATTATTTTATTATTATTTATTACATATATTTTTGAAGAGGTATATATGAGGAAATAAATTTAAAATGTGCTTATAAAAAATTAAATTGAGCACCTGTAATAAAATACTCTATGCAATTGCGTCATTGAACAGCCATAATTTATGAGTATGAGGTATTTTATAATATATATAAATATATATATTTGAAAATTAAATATAGCAAGTGAAATTCCTACCAGAAACAGAATACTCTTTTCGATAGAATGGTTTATTTTATTCGAAATTATTGAAAGGCCAGAGTTTATGAGTAATGTTAAAAATATTATTTCTATGTTACTTCAGTTATTTCCATTTTAGTATGAGTTTTTTTTTTATATATAAATAATATATATATATTTTTAAAATGAAATTAAGCAACTGGATCTCACTTCCTAAATATAATACTCTTTTTGACAGTCCGATGTCATTGAATGGAAATAATTTATCAGTATCGCTTTCAGACGCTATGACGCTACTTTCAATCCGTGTGAATTGAGGCAGCTGGCATTTAGTGGAGCAATCGATCGATTTTTAAACGAAATAAACTATTTTAATTGCCACTGGAAACCTTTTAGAGGTTTCACAGTTTGAACTTTTCATTATCGATTCGAAGTAAATGCCAAGAGGCACGGGCCAATTAATATGATTTCAAGCTGCGATTACGCAAATCGTATTTTTAATTTTTTTTTTGGGCTATCCCTGCAAGTTAGTGTGTTTGCGACGAATTTCGGTCTTTCGGTCGTATCATTAATAAATGTCGCAGCAAGGCGACCATGCCAGTTCAGACCAGGCTATAGTTCTACACTCATGGAAAAGTCCCACTAAATTTTAGAAAGTCGCCAAAGGTTTCTCGGAAAGTGGAAAGCAAATTTCATAAATGTATTTATTTTATATAGTTTATAGCTTACAAGTTCATATAATTTAATTTTAAAAACTACTACTACTGGGAGTCAGTAAATTTCATTACATGTTTCTGAATTTTAGAAAGGATTGTTTTTAAATCAGGTTTTGCATTGATACTTTTGAGAAATGCTTTTTCGAAAAATGGAAAACGTTTTTAAGAAATACAAAACTCCCAATATTTGGGGGAATGTCGATTTCTGGCAAGCCTTTTTAAATAATATAAATATATCTTGTAGTACTTGGGAAATATTTAGTGAATGTATGTTTTAAAAGATATTTCTAATAAAAAGTGACAATTTCTATTTTTTAGGGCGACTTGCTAAGATTTAGGGTGATTTATTTCTGAGTATAGTCACAGATTTTGGCTTTCATTACTATTTTTTATATTTTTTTAGAAAGAATTCTTTTCTAAAAAGGACTGCTTGCATTTCTAGTTTTTAGAAATGTTGCTAATATAGAATATTTTCAAGTATTTGAAAAAAATTATATTTTTTGGGATTAGGGCAAACGTTTCTAAATTAATGACATATTTTCCCCAATGGAAACCTCCCATTTTTAAGGCTTTTTTCCGAGTGTAATCGCAGTTGTAGTTGAAGCAAGGTTGCGCAGGTTGGAGCTTATAATCCAATCGAATCGAGGAACACGCACACATGGTCAACTCTCTTGGGGCATGGACATGGCTGGCATTAGGATAATGGATGATTACTGGCAAACGTGTGGCATGCGGCATGGTGTACACTCTCACACACACACATATAAATATGCAGCAGCAGCAGCAGCAACGTTAGTCAAAGTCAGAAGTCGGTTTAGGGTTGCAGCACACACACACGAATACAAGCACACTCCAAAAGTCAATTTCGTGTACAATTTTATTTGCATACGAGTGAAAGACACACACACACACCAACACACACACACACACAGAGATAGACGGCACTTAGACACACATTTCGTTTCGTCTTATTGCATGCCTTGCAATTTATTTGTCTGGCAACCCGCTTTTCACCACCCAGCAACAAGAAAAATTGTTGCAAACATTACAAAATAAATTTTATGCATTGACATTCATACACCGCCACGCCACCCGCCCCTCCCCCACACACTGTCAAGCGTTGCTGCGACAACTGCATGTCAAATCGACCCACTTTTGCAGCGTTGCCACCCGCCGCGCAGAGCAGCACCGCAACCCACTCATCAGCTGGCTGCTCTTGCACTCATTTTGCGGCGTATCTGCATGAAAATTTGGTAAATAATTTGCAAGACTGCGCCATAAGCGAGAGTGAGAGGGGGATAGGGACCGCCTATGCCCCTCGTTCTTCAATCATGTTTACAGTAATTGTTCTTGTTCTTCTCTCTGTTTGTTTTTGTTTTGCTGTTCGTGTTTTTTAGCGTCTCTGCAATTGCATTGGTTTTACATTTAATTTTTTTTTTGCCATGCATTATTTGTGTTTACATTTGGTTAACAGCGTTTATTGTTTACATTCGCGCCAACATTGCAATAATTGCTAATTAAAATGCATGCGCGTTTAAATCGGTTGCGTATATAATAAAAACGATTTAAAATGCAAATGTTTACTTTAAGGGGCAATTTGTGTCATTGTCAAGCACGAGAAAATAAATATAAAATATTGAAGAAGATATTTTTCAACATGACAAAATAACGTATATTGTGAGAAAGTTGAGAAACAAACTTCCTCATGGGGTAGGCCAAGTATTCATAACATTGGCAAAGTATTGATAACAGATCTATAACGATTGATACAGCTGTAATTAATATAATTAAAAAAGATCAATCTGCGTATGAGTGAGTTTAAGTGCAAATGTTTGCCTTAGGCAGAAATTGTTGTCATTGTCAAGCGCCAGATAATAGAACGTGAACTTCTTTTCTGCTTTTCTTCTCTTTCAAGCTGCTGATCGATTGATATTGACATTGTATGTTATGTACAGAGTTCAATTCTGTTATGTTACAGCTGTTATTACATATGCTGCCTGCTACAAGCTATTTTAGTTAATGAGCACCCACACACTGAGAGAACTAACTTCGTAAATCGTAAATTAGGCGCTGTTGTCAGCTCGATTGTAGCTGAGTGGGCTGCTAATAAATAGGCCAACTGCAATTGCATCATCACATGCCACGCATTAACCATGCAAATTGTGCACTGATATGGTAGTAAGTAGGCTGTTTCAAATGGGGCCAGTTGCATTTGGTCAGGTGTGAGTTGCTTAAGAAGTTTGTTGCCATTTGATTGGGTCAACAAACTGCCGTTTTGATTTCTTAATCACTTGTCTATAATTAAAGCCAGGCTGGCAACCCGTAACGAATTTTTTCAGAATTTTTTTTCAGATAATGACAGTTGAAAGGAGGCATGTATGATAGAATTATTAAAATAAATAAATGTTAAAATGCTTATAAATAATTATCTTTTCTTGTTCAGGATGATCAGCTGAGTCGATCTAGCCATTTCCGTCTGTATTTTTGAGCGGGTCGCAAAAACTTCAAATTTTGGAATACGAGTGTTCGTATATTAAAAAACAAAGAAGTTCAATTAAAATATACAAAAATTCAAGAATTCCAGAATCCAGTGAAGCTTTTATTCAGACCAAACGGACCGCATAAAAGCACCCCTCTTTTGTGAGACGGTGCGTATGAGCAATATGATGAGGAGCTTCTCAAAATGCCACAAAGTTGTTTTTTTAATATTTTTTATGCGCATGTTTCATCTTGACACGGTCAAGCTGCACGCTGCTGTTTCATACAAATATCCACAGTCCCCCCCCCCCCCACACACACACACTCACACCTGCATAAATACGTACACATTCAACGTAATTCAGTGTTGCTCCAATAAAGTGCTTCATAAATATTTATTGGATTATCGAACGGAACGGACGCACGCCCGTACACTCAAAAAAAATATATATCAAATAACTCTGAAATTTAGACAACAAATTGAAAACTGGCAAGTTATTCTCGTTTTTAGAAATATTTTCTATACTTATAGACAAAAAATGTTGGGATTTTTTTTTATATTTTCTATTCTTAAGCAATTCATTTCTAAAAGGTAGAAATGCAAACTTTTATTTTTAAAAATTTATTTACTTTAAATTTTAAAAATATCCACCCTGATATTAAGACAAGAAAATCATCGATTTTTTTAAATAAGCTTTCTTGAAAATTATCTGAGTCTCTCCTGTCGAATTTCGAAATTTCAATTCGATTTTTCTTCTGAGTGTACGTTTCTTCTTCCTCCTACGGCTTCTGGTTGGGTGCTTGTTGGCTGGGTCCTAACGCATCGAGTGCCATTGACGTAATGAATATAAAGCAATGAACATTGCAATAAGCGCACATATGAATAAATGAGTGCAGTATTGAATGCCATTGGCCAACGGGGGATGATGATGATGAGGACGAAGGATGTCTAAGCGACTATCTGTCCGAATCTGTCTCTCCCAGTTGATATGTGTGCCCCGAATGAATGAGTGAATGAATACACAGATGTTTTTAAATGGATGTACGAGTGGCAAACAGACATACATCAACTAATAGCTAAAGTGCTTTTAAGTGTCTGTGTTTTTCTTCCTGCCATTCAATCAACTTTATAGCTATAATGCGATAAAAATGTTATGCGCATATAATGAAGTGAATTAATGACGATCCACGGGCTAATTGGACTATCAATTAACACGGCGCCTGAGCCCCAATTATCCAATATCAATATATATATATATACATATATACAGTCTCTCTCATTATGCGGTATTGAATTATATTAAAGCCATATTAAAACTCATTCACATTGCTGCTATTTTCTGGGCTGACAGCCTCGGCTAATGTGAAATTGTATTTATTATTTATTATGACATTAACATCAACAATCACAAACTGAGAGCCACCTTGGGGCTGCATAGATATTATATTGTATCTCGGTCTCCATACATATTTTATGGCCTGTCATTGTTCATATGTATATATATATATATATGCTCACTCATCTGTCTGTGTGTGTAAGTTGTGTGTGTGTGTGTGTCTGGCAGTTTCTTATTGTGAGTTCATTTACACATTTTACAAAAACATTGAAGCGTGTAATTCGAAATGGGGGCTGCTGTTCCTGTTGCTGCTCAAATAATACTGGTGGCAGCATTGCAGCTCAAATCGAAACACACATACACACACATACCCACACACACTCAGAATACATATGTGAGTAATAATGTATTCATAGAAAATGACAACTGACAAGAGAATCAGACAAATGGAAAATTTGACTTGCTGAGCTAGCTTTTGCTTGCATTTTTTCTTTTATTCTTTTATTTGACGATCACGAGACGAACAACCCAAAATGCGACAGCCAGACAGATAGGCAGACAAAAAGATACAAAACAAACCACACACGAAATCATATCAAAGTAGGTGCCACGTGCTAATATCTAACGACTAGTCATGAAACTAAATTATTTACATTTATTTTTCTTATGTTTTTGGTGTTTGTCGGCATTCTATTAAACTGTCACAATTGCAAACTAGACCCTTACTGAAGTATCGATTTTGGATGGAAGAATAAATTGTTTTATTATTAAAAAAAAAATAGGTCAACATATCTAGTTTCTTTGTCTAGATTGAACACATCGTTATTTCTTCCGTAGTGTCTTGGAATTTTTTTAATTCTCAATTATGAGATTTATATCTGTGGTGATGAAATTAAATGGAGATTATTTAACTAGAGATTTGCGTAGCAATATTACGCTTTATAAAGTTGCTACTGGTATTTTGATGATAACTTCCAATTTACTTTTATATTTTGAAAAATCGAACAGGAACAGAAAAGAGGATCGGCTTATATATGCCTTGCTTTGTGATAGACCATATCGTAATTAAAATTAATATTTCGCTATAACAACGAACATTTACTTTTTAAATGTCATACATTCTTGTACATATTCTTTAATTAAATTTGAATTTTAGAATCTATTTTTGATTTGATATTATTATTTTACACCTTAATATGAACCATCTATGCTCTCTGGAAATCACCTTCATATATATATAAATATTTTTGTAGTTTGTCAAAACGATCAGTTAAATTTGCATTAATTCCATGGACAATCCTCTATTCTGACAGATTATTTTCAGACTTACTAAAAGAATGAAATACCTTAATGAGTGTATAAAATGGTCCCTATTTCATCCATTTCATATTAGAAATCGAAGTAAGTGACTCATTGTGTGCATAATTAATATTAGTAATCAGAATACTTCTCTTTTTTTAGTGGACTTTTGCAAGTGTACGAAGTAGTCAGTATTCCGTAGATGGATTGCCTTTTAGAAATCGAACTATGAGACTCATTGTCTAGAGTTCATAAAGCATTCAGGGGCAACAAAGGCGCATACAAATTACAAGCGCAGCATGTTCAACATTATGCAAAGTCAGCAACTTTTCAGCAACTTTGCCGTGCAAACACAGTTGGCAACGACTTGCAGCGACTAGCCTCGTGCCACAAGCCTCATGCCTCATGCCACATGCCTCTGGCTCCACCTGAATGTGATGCAAGCGACGATAAAAAAGAAGAAGCAGAAGCCAGCAACGAGTATGCAACACAATGCGCTTAGTTGTAGCTTCAATATGGCCGCACAATTCATACATTGTAATATCGATTACGAAGCACTCAACTCATACATACATACATGTATATTTATATATATATACGTGTATAGGTAAACTACACACACAGAGTTACGAGGCAACTTCAGCCGCTTGAGAACAAATGCCGTGTTGTTTTTTTTTATTGCAGTTGGGCAACGCTGCGTATACGTTTTAATAAAGTGCCTGAAAGGAGGCGTGGGAGGCGGTGACAGTGCACTAGGCACATAATTGCACTCATGAAAAGTATTACAATACACATACACCCACACACAGTCGGACATTATTCGACTCAATCCACAAGCCACAATCCTGGCAGGCGCACTGATTGATTGATTGATTGATATCATTTCAGATTGATCGCTTGAATAATTGTTGTTGATTTAATAATTCAGTGCGCACGTAACTATTTAAAACTGTTTGAAAAAAGAAAACTCAATCCGACTTTAAGCTGTAGCTCAACATTGCAATGACATCACTCGCTTTTAGTTGCACTCAGAAAAAAAAATCTGTCTAAATTTAATAAATCGACCCAAAAAATATGAATTGTTTCTAGGTTTTAAAAATAATTTCTAGTTTAGTTTATTAATAACATAAGTAACAAAAAATATAATAAAATAGAATTCTTCAAAGTTACACACATAGAAAACAAATAAACTGAAAATTTCACATTTTTCCTGAGTTTTTGACAAATCCAGCCTAAAATTTAGAAAACCCTGGTTTTTAGAAAGCGACTACCATAAATGATACAAATTTACCTTCTGAATAATATGTTAACCTCAACCCACGTTGCCAACAGTATTTCAAGTTTCTAAAATTTAGGGCGATATTTTTGCTGAGTGCGGCAATCGATCGGCTCGAGGAATGCAAGTCCTTTGAAAGTGGAATTCATTGCAGCTGGACTTATCTACACATTGCTTTGTTAAATCTGCTTAGCTGCAACATGGTGCTGGGAGGGGTGTTGCAAGGTGGCAAGTTAAGCTGGACTAGGTGCAGCAGAAATGATTCATGATTTGTGTGCCAGACGATGGAATGCAAAGTGAAAGGACCTTTGAGCGCCGCACTCAACAACAAAAGCTGCGAAGGATACGGATGTGGGGTGCCCGAGCAGAAAAACAAATATTGTTAGAGTTTTGTTGTAAATGTTGCAACAGAGACATAGAAAAAACGTGCAGGTAACTAAGCAAAAACTGCAAAACAACAACCAGAAGAAATAGAAGAACAGTTAAAGAAACGCCAGGAAAAAAATGTCAAGGTAAAACTAACAACCTGGCTGTCGAGGCGGAAACGGAAATGGCAACGCAGAATGAACGTTTAAATAAAAAATAAAACAACAACTATATTGGGAGTTTTTCTATCCTTGCTCTGTAAGAGTTTTCATTGATAAGCAAGGCACACTCAAATAAAATTAAATACAAAAAACAAAAAAATGTTCTTGTAATTAGAGTGTAAAAGAGCGTCAAGCACAAGTTTCAAATTGTCGTTCAAAAGTAATTATAAAGTTCGCAGAATGAAGCGACATTTCCCCGATTGCAAACATACAAAGTTTTTTTTAACAGATTTCTCTAGGTCCGCAGCAAGAGTTGAATTTCTTATTTATTCATTTACTTATTTAGTGTCAACTAAAATCAGTCGACACAGAAAAATACAAAAAGTAAGAAATGCATTCAATTAAATTAAATATTAAATTTAATTTTTTTTTTAAATTATGAATACTTAGAAGACTTTCTGGAGGTATTTAAATGCAAAATGCGCCAATAATGTTACATAAATTGATGAAACCCCGTTAAAACCAATCAGCCCATATCAGAAAATAGTTGGTATGAATTATTATATTAAATAACAATAATATAAATAGAGGACTCTGAATTGATTACTTGGTAAAGTATATTGTACTCGTTTATGTAAGGAATAATTATTAGAGCAGTGCTTGGGAGACTCTGGGGAAGAAGTAAAAAGACGGTCTCAAAAGGCAATACAAAAATTAAAAATAAATTGCTTCTATTTAGAGCAGCCAAATTCGAAGGCAAACAAAAAGTGAATTGCGCCAACGAAAATAGCTTCATATATTTAAAATGCATTTCTTGTGTCTCATTTCGTTTGTTGTTCTGTTTATGCTGTCTGGTGGAGTAGTTTCTGTTAAAATTCTAACAAATCGTGGCAACAACGGCGGCGGCATGTTGCATGTGCAATGTGGCAAGCCATATTTAGTGGCGCAAATATTTACCAGAAAAAGCTGGCAGCCTATGAGCCGACCGCCAAATCAGCACAATTACGACGGGTATACACTCAGAAAAAAATCATCCCGAAACCTGGGAAGTCGTTAATTGACAATCAATAACAATAATTTTAGGAATCGTTTCAGTTAGCATGAAAATCATTTCTAAAAAGTGGCAATTCAAGTCCCCATTTTTAGAAGAAATTCTTTTTAAATTCAGAAACAAGTATTGAAATGAATATTAGACTTTAGTTTTTCTCAATCAGTTAGCTCAGTAAAATCGTAACATTTTTTCAAATTAATTTATACGAAATGTTTTTATAACTAAGATCTTAATATACTCATTTTAATTGACAACCAACAAAATAATTCATTTTAGAGTTGGAGGCACTCTAAAAATTAAACATATTTTTCAAAAATTTTCGAAAAATGCAATATGCTTTCTGAATAATTACGTGAATTACCTGAATTTGTTAAATTCAAGTATATTTTTGTTTAGAGTGTATTTATTTTGGACTTGTATGCCAGCGGGTAATCACGTCATTATCACGTGAAATTTCGGCATTAACGAAAATTTACGATTTGCACATGAGCACGACAGAGCGCAAGACAGAGCCGCATGAAAAAGCAGAAAGTGCCATGTAAAAATAAAAATATATGCGAATAAAACTACTAACGTGTATTCTGAGTCTCAGTCTTAGTTTCAGTTTCAGTTTCTAGCCAGGCTGGTTGCCGTCGACGCACATAAACTCACATTAAATGCGATTGCCAATTTATTTACTAAATGAACTAGCAGGAAAGGCTGGCAGGCTGAAGAGGCAGACAGGCTGGTAAGGCAGGCAGGCGGACCAGGTGTCAAAAGGTGGCCAGAAGGGAAGCACAGCTGGCTCAAAAACTTGCCTCAAATTTTAGAGCGGAAATAGTTGCTACTGTTGTTGTTGCCAGGCAGTAATTGAAGCAGCCACCAAAAAGTTGTTGCAAAGCATGTGCCACAAAATACAAAACAAATTCAGGTACACTTTAAAAAACATCTACCCAAATTTTTCTTGTTTTTAGATATAATTTGTAAATACAGGAAGAAAAAAATGTTCTAAAATATTGTAAGGCTTGCAGTAAATCGACCATAGTAAGATTTGTTAAATTTATTTATACGAATTTAAATTTCTAGTTTTTGATATTTGTTTTAGAAATAAATGTTGCTAAGCTTTAGAAAGGCTTGCTCTAAGTCCACAATTCCAAATATATGGTATTTTTTCTATTTTCTGGAAGTATAATGCAATTCCTAAATACGATTGTCTGGGAAATGCGCATTTGACTAAAGTATTTTATTTATTAAGTGAAAAAAAATTAAGTGAACGTCAAACTTTTTATGACTTCAATTAAAAATGTACAATATGCACTAATGGCCGAAATTATAAAAAAAAAAATAGAAGTATTAAATCACTCAAACTGAGAAACTTGGACTGTATTTTAGAAAATCGTCTTGAAAACTGGATATGTTTCTTGTTTTAAGAATTATTTTCTAGATGTAAGAAAAAAATTTATAAAAATTAGAAAGACTGATTTTTATATTTTTCAGAATTTTATTTCTTAAAATAGAAAATATTTCAGAGTGGAAATGCAAATAATATATTTAAGAAATATACTGTCTCGACTTTTATATTGGAGTTCAACTGTTGTGCCTAATACAAGGGTTCTTCTTATTTAGAATTAGGCATATTTTTCTAGAAAAGTCCACCCTAAAATGTAGAAATGTAAACCCTTCTTTTCAGAAATCTGCAAACATGAATTTTTGAAATTTACTTGCCGAATCGGCGCCAAAAGTATTTCTAAAATTCAGTGGCATATTTTTTTGCTGAGTGTGGCAAACAGCGATTGTTGGCAAGTTTTAAGCATACAATTAACGAGTGTGTGGCACACCTCCTATATATGTCCTATATGTATATGTATAAAAATATATATGTGTATATATTTAGTTTGCAGCATTAACCCATTAGGCTTAAGCTAAGTACGTAAGTGGTGGCAACAATTGGAGTGGCGAAAAGCCTTTCTTGGTTTTCTTGATTTTCTTTTGCTTGACTGAGTTTTTCTGTGTGGCAGACTTTCCGCATTGCTCTACAATTTTCCAAAGCATTTGCCAAATTAAATTATATGGCATATGCAGAAGCAGCAGAAACGGCAACATCAGCATCAGCATCAAGCACAAAAATCTCTGCCTTTTTTCTTTCCTTCTGGCTTAAATCATTTGAAAAACACACTTGAGTGAATTTTTTATTTTTTTTGTTATTAATCGTGTTGATTTTCACTTTACTTTTGCACTGCGATCTTCCATTTCGGACTTGTTGGTCAACAATCAACACCAATCAGAGTCGGAGTCAAGGCGATGATCTCTGAATACACTCACTTCTGATTTGAACACGAGCAACGAATACATTCGCAATTCGTAATTCGTAATTTCGATTCGCGCGACTCGCACGCGTTTCTTGCGATTGGTTGCACGCGCAAGCGAGCGTCCGTTCCACACGAGTCTTGGTCGCAAACTGTTTTGTCCTTATGCCTCCTTCGGCTCGGTCGGCACGGTCGGCTCTGTTGTCGGTCGTCGTCCGTCGTCGCTCGGCTCAGGCACAGCTTCGACAGAGTGTCGCTCGTGTCTCGGCACTTTGGCCAGCTTCGTGCGAGAGAATTTCGCTCGTTGCTTGTTTGGCGCCAAAATTGTTTTGTGTGTAGAGTTGGGCGCTAGGAGTGACTCTCAAACTGTACTCAGGGCAAATATAGCTCACAATGATGTCTAACATACTTTCAGGTGCTGTTTTTCTTTCTGATTGCAATTAGTTGTAGCTCGCCCGCAGGTTATCTTTTTCACATGTGATTTAAGTTTGATTTGGCATGCGTTCAGGCTGTACTTTTCTACGATCATACAAAAATGTCTAACATACTTTCCGGAGGTATTTTTGTGATGATATTACATTAAGATGTAGCATACCTTCCTGCAGTGTTGGTCCATGTGATTAAAATTATAACTAGCATACTCTCGAACGGTCTTTTTTGTCGGAGCTTACCATTTTGCCTAGCATACTTTCGAGCGCGTTTGCATTTCTGTATGAAAAATACAAGTGAGTAACAGCAAAAATTGAACTAATTTGCTTTGCTTCTGATGATGCATCAATTGCAATTATCGTTCGCTGCACTCTCAAATGTGTGTCAAGTGGTTGCCCAACCTGCCCCAGTACAGGTGGCCAAAAGTGGAGACTATGCAAGCGAAGTGGGAGTTTAACTCATGGAGAGAGAGAGAGCTGGAGAGAGCGCGTGTGTGTGGGAGAGTGTGTGTAGGAGAGAGAGAGAGTGTGGGAGAGAGAGAGAGCGCGTACAGTACTGCAATTATTCGTTTTGTTTTGGTATCGCATTCGTAGCGTGGAAGAAAAGCTTTGCATGTTGGCCTAGGACCTTAGCACGACTTTGCGTATGAGTAAAGCGAGTAAAGCTCCAACGATGCCAACAGAGACGACGACGGTGTCCAATAAAAATTACGCATATGCCCCGAGCGCCCGAAGCGATAACTTTATCCATGTGTGTGTGTGGCGCACGACCCTTGCGGTAATTGGGTAGAGTTGTAACTGCCACCGGTTGCCAACTGCCTACAACCAGTGCATGCACACACTCAAAAAAAAAAAGAATTTTGGTAAACACTATTCAGAAAATAAATTTATAAAATTTGGATTACTAAATTTCTGTATAAATTGTAGTACATTGTTTTTCGGAGAACATATTTGTAAAATTGTATTTATAAAGTAAATATAATTTACGGTTGAATTTTTCTAGAATTTATGAAAAATTCGGCTTATGTTACTTATTTTTTAATAATAATAATTTTTTTTTTGTTTAAGCCCATCTTTCATTTAGAAATTATTATGATCTCAAGTCGCACTGTTACATTTTCGACCAGTAGTATGTATTGAAGCCAGGCGGAGTTCAATTTCTAGTTTATCATTCTGCATTTAATAAATACTTCAATCAAATTGTGTATTTTACAAACAATCCAGTTAACAAATTGCATTAAAAATGTAAATGTAAGAAATATATTTCCAATAAATAGATAACAAATATATATTATATTTTCTGACATCTAGAAATTATTTCGAAGATCTAGAACAATTTAGTTGTGTTTTGGGGCTATTTACTAAAATGTAGGTGAATTTTTTGCTGAGTGCAGGTCAAGTTTTAGCAGAAGCATCAACAACAACGAGCCATAAAACAAAGAACACGAAATTGCCGAAGGGCGTCGAACCGGCCTCCAGAAATTGGCGCCGGCAAAGACATAAGGCTTGCTTTGCTTGAGGCACATACAAGTTGGATTTGGATTGGGGCATGCGGCATGTCAACGCGTCGCGAACGCAATAAATCCACAAAGCTCGACCGTTGAACGCACGACTGACCAGCAATAGCTGGAGTCACCCACCATCCACCCAAACCACCCACTCAACACACTGGATGACGCATAGCTGCACGTTATAATTATCACACGAAATCAAAGTGTTGCCCAACCCAACTTAAACCCCCCTCAACCGCCCTAAGTCCTTATGAAATAGCAACGACTTAAACATTAACGAGAGTACCTTTTTTTGTACCTACATTTGGCCATTTACGATTTTGACCACACACAAATATCAGCCACAATTATTTTAATACAATAATAATTAAGATATAATTAGCTTGTGAGCCAACTAACTTGGCTAATTTATTTGTACTCACTTCCAGCGCGCTTCAGAGTTCGCATTGAAGACTTACCTGCAAATAAACAATGGAAAATAATTCTTAATTACAAAATATATAACAAGCACTTTTATTGGTTTATTCAACTAGGAGATACCCTTTTATTTTTTTTATTTTACTATTATATATTAAATTATTTAGGCAATTCTTTGGCTCGCAGCTGACCATTTTGTTTTTAGGTTCCACAAGCGATCTTAAAACAGTGATTTGGGCAAAGTTGAATCCTGGTTGGGCACTGTGACTTGTTTAGATATTTACATGGATCACATTCCAAAAGACTGATAAAGCAAAAGCGAACAATCAAAATATTATTTTAAGCGCAAGTATTAATTTGCAAGAATTAAATGCAGATTTTATCTATTTTTATTCAAAATATATATGTACATACATTCATAGTTTGATGTATCAAGCAGATTTCTGTGCACTTATTAAAGCCGGATTACTATTCCATTTGCAGGAAACATCAAAGGCACGCTAACAAAATAAGAATCACACACACTTACACACACTCACAATCATACACACTCACACACACGCAGTTGTAAAAGCAGCGGGAGAATATGAAACAAAGGCGAAAAGAACTTCAATCGATTGTGTGGCAAAAATAAAATAAATTTTCGTTATAAACAAAGTGAACAACACGAATGCAAAGATACATTGCAAAACAGCAACAGAAACTGAAACAGACATCCCCGTGAACGAGAGAGAAGTGAATCACACACACAAAATACACACAGAAGAAAGGTCCTTCTGATTTTTAGAAAATCGGCCTGAAAACTGAAAAGTTTTTTTTGTTTTTTGCAATAATTTGTAAATATAAGCAAATAATTTCTTCAAATTATAAAGGTCTAAATCAACATTCCACAAAAAATTGTATTTTTTTTAATTTTTTTTAAATGTTTTTTAGAAAAATCCTAATCTAAAATTGAAAAACAAGTAATGAAATGAACTGGCTCGTCTTTTCATTAGAGTTAAGTCAAAAAAAAAGTTATTTCAAATTAAAATATATGAATTTGCAAAAGTATTTAAAATGTTCGTAGAAGTGAAAATTTAAAAGATTGATCATTATTAATAATGTAAGCAATAAAAAAGAAAATTTTTTAGTTGTAAATAAAGAACAATCTGAAAATTAGGTATACTTTTTCTAAGTTAAGGAAAGAAAAACTCTGAATTTTTGAAATATGCTTTCTGAACAATAAGACGAGTTACTCTTGGCGAATTTTTAAAAATCATATCTTTTTTCTGTGAGTGTACACAGAACACTCACAAGCCACACACGCACAAACCACACACAAAGACAACTACAGACAGCAGTAACTGCAAATGTTGCTGGCTTTGAAGTACAAAGCGTTTTTGTAAGTTTTTTGTGGTGCTGGTGGTGTTGGTGGTGGCACCACCAAGGCCCTATGGCAACACGCGGCAAACAGGTGCTGGAATTGAATTGAATTTGAAGCTGGGCTGGGCATAAAACACGAAACAGAAACCACAGGACGCCAGGCGCGAGATAAATACGTGAGAATTGCTTATTTTGCGAAAACATTAAAAACATCAGAGACGAGCAAGACTCACTCCAGAATATAAATATATATATATATTTATATATATGTGTATATATACAATTAGGCGCAGCTGCATGTCTTCAAGCTTGGAGTTGAAATCTCAACGGTAGGACTGTGACAGTTGCAGGCACTTAACGTGCCCCACTTGCCCCACCCACTCGCACCACTGCACTTAGAAAAACAATTACGCTTAATTTTTATTTCTAAAAACTAATTTTTTTCACTTTCTTAATTCCAGCTTTTCATAAAATTAAGAAAAGTAATGTCTAATTACCAAGGTTTTTTTTTTCAATATTGTTAGCATTAGTAAAACATTTTAGATAATTTGAAAAATAAATAGAATTTAAGCAAAAGCATAGCAGCCGAGAGTGCAAATTTCACATTTCTTATCGTAATTGCAGTTGGCATTTTTACTAAGAATCAGGTTTTGCATTTTAACTGTGTACAAATATTGTATACTTATTAAAAACATAATTCTGAAAATATAAAAAAGATTTTTTTCTGAGTGTCGGCAATAGGTAAGAGCGGTTTGTTGCCCTGCAGAAGGCGCATAATTAGAAGCAGCAACAAAAGTAACAGCAAACAACAACAACACGAACTGGGAACACTTGGAGCTGTGGTGGGTAAAAGAACCAGGAAACAGTGACAACAATGCGTATCCATGTCAGCGTCAGTCAGGACAATTGCACTCAGTCGCCTTGTCAAGTGATGCAAAAACTTAAAGTTTGCCAAGCCATCCGGGCCTAAGCTAATTGACGCGTACCCAACTCTCTGCTCAGGCCCCATCCCCCAATCCAAGTCCAAACTCAATCTCAGGCCCAAAAGCACAATGCCAAACCCAAAAGCTGGGCGCAATCATCTCTTTCGTTCGAGTAATGCATCAAATTGTGTGTGGCCCATGCTCAAAATGTTAATTTGCAGCTATAAACACACACGAGTCCCCATCAAAACCATATTCAAAGCAAATTGTGTGCATTTGGCCCAGGTACACTTAAAAAAAAATGTAATTCAAATTTAAATAAAAAATTTTATATTTTTAAAGAGGATGAAAATGATCGAAATAATTATACCACCCATTTCAAATGTGCACATATAATTACAAAATTTTAAATAAATAAAAGACTTCTACAAGTAATACGTAAGTTTAATTTTTGTTTCGCTACTTTTTGGCGATTTTCATTGTAAGGAGATTTTTTTCTGAGTGTACAAATGGTAGTCAAATGAGCACCTTTCAATAAGGGCAACTCATCAGGAGCGTTGCTAGTCCTCGTAGTCGTATTCAGGTAACATTGGACAATTTCTTTTGAATGGTTACGGTCAAAGGACACGTATAATAGAATGGAAGTTGGTTGGCCCCAAAAAAAAGGGCGCACACTGAATAGTTAACACCGTGCATGAACTACCTTGCGTATATGCAATGTTAATACAATGAAAGTGTCTCACATACACACGCAACCGTACCGGATAGAAAATTCATTTAAATACAATTTCATAGTAAAATTTGTTGCCCAAAAAAGGTTCAATTTACTTTGGGGGCAAAAAAGGGCTATTGAATAATTTTGAAATCCTAATGAGCTAGCGCTCTATTCAAGTGTAAACACACACGTTCGCAATTAGCCAACGTGACCTGACTAATGACACTTGCTGAGATAAACGTCTCAAGCAAAACTTTATTAGCAAACTTTCATAAAAACGGATTAAACTTTTATTATATTGGTGAAAGTTTGAGAGAGAACATATTTTATTGCTTCAAGCTAGCTTAATTTAATTAAACTATTATAAAATATGTGCATAACTTTTAACTTAAAGTGTTGCTATTTTTTCAACTTATTCTCTAGCTTATGTTGTGACAAGCGTAAAGCATTGATAAAGAAGTCTCCAACACCAAATGGTATATTAAGTTGAAAATATAAAACACGTTTTAGGACGAATGAAAAAATAAACCATTAGTCTTAAAATTTTTCAGATGTTTAATATTAATACATTGCTTAGTATTCCCTCTATAAATTAAAGTTAGCATTGCTCCTAGAATTATTTTGCATATATTTATATACATATATAAATATATAAAATTATTATTTTTAATTTGAAGTGAAAAGTATTCATTTCCAGTTTTCTGTGCGATTTTTTATAATATTATTATTTTTGTTATGTGAGCGTAACTCCCTCAATTTTAGAAATCAGAATTTTTGCTTCAGTCGCTTATGATGTCGCAGGCAAGCTGACCGGCCTATATCATACAGCTGTCATAGGAGCAATCGGTCGAAAGATTAGTTTAATGTTGTGGCATGGGAATAGTCGTAGAAATATATGTCTCCTGTTATTCCGGGGATGATGATGAAGATAAGTTTAAGTTGCAGAAAACTTTTGTAGATATTACTTTACCTTGTATTGCTATATTTTGTAACTTGTAATTTAGCAGCTGCTCTTAACAAGAACTTTAAGTCTTACAGTGAAGTGTCTAAGTGTGCTTGTTTTAATTAATTTTCAATAAATTTATTGAAAATTAAATTCAAATTTACAATGTCAGCAGCGGAAAACATATAAATAAAATTGAAATGTCAGTTTAGCAGGGTATTTGATGCCTTTATTACTATGCCAGTGTCATTTAGCTGTTTGGAAAGTGGTTGGGGAAGCGGTACAAAAATAGCTATTTGTACCTTTACTACACTTCACACTCACACACACACACACACACACAGACACACACCAATAGCCACTTGAGTCGAGTCTGTGTGGATCGGATCGGAGTGGGTGGGGGTAAATTACTTGACAGAACGCATGAATTCAAAACATTCGCCAACACCGAAAGCCGTCAGTTTCAGGCCAGCCACGATATGCCAGCCCCATGACAGGGCAACTCTAACACACATACACTAACACACATACACACACTCGGTATACTCTCATTGCCTGTGACTGTGACGAAGTGTTTGTCTGTGTGTGCAAGTGTGTGTGTGTGTGTGTGTGTGAGCTTGTCTGCTTCCGTTCATAACTTGACTCGACTCTCGACTCGACTCGACTCTTGTCGCCTCAAGTTGACTTGACGGACTTGGCTTATTGTTTCATTTTGGGCTGCCGCCTGCGCTTATGACTGCAAACACACACAACAGCAATTTATCATGACTTAATTGTGTGTGTATGCAGTGTGTTAGTGTGTGTGTGCAATGGTTTTGTCAGCGGCGTGTCAAGAAAACTTAAATGTACTCTTACACTCAGCAAAAAATAATCGCCCTGAATTTCAGACTAACTGTCTTAAAGTGAAACGAGAAGATGATTTTGTCTTTTTCAATTTTTTCCTCAATCTGCCAGTTTTTTTAGACTAAAAAAATAATTTCTAAATGTAATAAAGCATATAAAATCGGAATACCAAAAATATCTTGTTTTGTATACCTACTTTTAATAATAAAACAAAAAATATAAATGCAAATCGTGATTCTTATAAAAATGTGGAAATGAAATTAAATTTTCTTGCTCGGTTTTTATATTAAAATTATGATTTGCAAATTAAGTTATTATTAAATTAATAAATTATTAAATTAAAAATAATAAATAATAAATATGAATTTATACAGTGATTGTATATAATAGAGGCATCAAAAAGCTACGGTTGGTTTGGCTTTTTCTTACCTTAATTTCAATTCAATTTTTTTTTTAATTAGAAAAATGTCTAATTTTCAGGATGTGTGTATGTGTATGTGTAGAAATATGAAATCCACTACCCTGATCTGAAGATGAAAAAACACAGGCTTTAGCAAAATACTTTCTGAATGATAAGATGAGATACTCCTGGGCGCCAAAAGTATGATGAATTTCTAAAATGCAATGTGATTTTTTTAGAGTGTAGTTTGTTGCACTTTTAAGTTTGCCGCTTTCGCTTTCAATTTGCCAGCTGACAGTCTCCGAGCACTCTGGCTATCTCTCTCTCTCTCCGGGGTGGTTTTTACTCTTTAAGTCTATTGCAATTTAGTTGCCACTGGCAATTGACAAAAAATTGGATTGACACATTCCATATTCTCTTGGTTCTATTTCACATTTTCGCGGCACATTTCATGCACGCGGATAAAAAGCTATTAGGACTCAAAAAATTGACTCAAAAAAGGAGAAAAAAGACAGACATCGCCAGAGCAAACGACAGCTGTCTTCAACGGCAAGCCCAGTGCATAAATCTTGCGCCTGAAATGTCAGCCGGGGCGATGTGATAAAATGTGGCACTGTGGCAGAAACTGCAGCACTGTGGCATGGAACTGTAGCGCTTGCAACTACTGGCATTTCTTAAGCTGGCAGATTAACTCGGGCTCGGAAGCGCGGTTTTTGGCCTCGTCAAGTCAAATTGCAAATTGCATATTCAAATGCGCGGCGGCTTTTTACTCTCCTTTTATTATTTTTTTTTGCCCGTCTGTGGCTGTCTTTTGTACAAATAGCGAAAGATTTGCGCATGCAGCGCAAAAATAAATGCAAATGGAAAATGGCAAAAAAAATATATATTAAAAGGGAGCTTGACAGGCGCGCAGCGCAAATGTTTTGCTCCTAAATTGAAATTAAATTCACTCCGCTGTGCAACGCTGCGGCGGATCATATGCAACTACTTACATGCCTCATATCTGCAGATCTGACCCCAAAAATACAAGTGCATGCAAACGTCGCCCAGCTCCTGTCTAAGAATGAAATGTGGCCGAGAAGTAAGCATGCTGTACTCGAGTAGCACGACTACGATATACCCTGAAGTCAGCTGTTAAATGTATTTTAGTTTTATTGGCTAACCTCTCTTTAAGAGTTTGCACACTCAAATATAAGCACGCAGGCAATAAGTAAGAAGTGCCATACTTATACTTACAGAGAATCCGCTTTCCTGCTGATAACAATGAGATCAATATTATAATATATTTGGGACTATAACTTGGACGCCTCTTACCCGATCTTGACTAAATTTGATCCAGTTGATCAATAACATGTATATTATTACAATTTATTAATAAGTATTATCTTCTTTTACAAGGGTGGCTTTTATTGCCATCGGAAAACGATATGAATCAAACTTTACTAAACAGAGGCATTTATCGCTATTAAAGAACCGATATTCCAATTTGAAGATTTTGGCTCTTAGTCGCTGAGATGCGACAGACAGGGCTATATCGACTCGATTATCATATGTGCCTTACGTGTGCGGAGAAGCTTCCTTCTGCCTCTTACAAGTTTTGCACACAACCATTCTACTCCTTTTTAGTCATTCTTAATGGGTGCAGGGTATAAAAGAACAAGAAAGCCGACAGCTCAACATTGCCGAAAGCGACCAACAGACGGAAGACAGAAGACAGAGGACACTAATGCTGATATGACTTCATCTTCAAAAAGCGGCATGCCAGCGGTGCAAAGTGCACAAATAGAAGAAGCAGGTGGAGCAGGTGCAGCAAGCGGAGCGGGTGGAGCAGGAAGAGCGATTGCGCAATGTGTGTGGGAGCCTCCTTTTTAAGAGCAGCTGCTGCATGCAGTGTACGCTAATGATTCTACTCATTTTGCTGCTACCAGTCAATTTAATATTCCCATCGCTAAGGCAACAACTGCGACAAGGATAACAACGTCGAGAACCCAAACAGGCTGAGTCTGAGGCTAGATAGCTGGCTGTCTACACTAGCGAAAAAGAAATGGTGCCTGAAAAGAAAGAAAATTGCCGTGAAAATTATAACATTTTTCTTGTTTTTGGCAATAAATTCTAAATATAAGACAAAAATGTTAAAAAATTAAAAATGCTAGCCCTATATCGAAATTTCCAACTACATATTTTTTGAATATTTTTTTTTTATATTTTCTATTATTAAGAAATGCATTGAAATAAAATGTAAAGTAGAATTGATCGAAAATTAGAATAGAAATTTATTTTTTGAATAATCGATAGGAATCCTTGTCGCCAAAAGATGGGAAAATTCCTAAGATTCAGGCGGACTTTTTTTTCTGAGTGTGGCGGTGGCAAAAGCCAATACCACGAGACTATTTTAAGTTCCAGTTTTCAGACACGACTCGACTCGGCTCGGCTGGAGACGATGACTCCTGGCGACTGGGCTGGCAGGCAGGCACTGAAGGCACTGAAGCCAGTGAACCACTGATGACAACTTAAGAATGTCATTAAATTCTCATACAGCATACAAAAGCTGCATGTGCTTCATGGCAAAAGAATTGCCACGAGGATTTTAGGGACAATTTAAGTAGCACGGATTTAGAGACAGCATCAGCGCCCGCAAACAACAACAACAACAACAACAGAAATTACAACAACGACAATTCTGAGAACATGAAGGCAGGGCAACAAGAACAACAACGGCGGCAATAAATGCAACTAACAGAACAAGAGAGAAGCAACCGCAAAAGATGGAGGATGCGACATGTTGCATGTAGAATAGCAAGCAGTTCTTGTCTTGCTTGAGTCTATTCTGTGCCCCACTGGATTCGTGTTTTCGGCCGAAAGCAAAAACAAGAAAAACTGCCAAGAGTAAAAGCAAAAACACAAAAACAAGAAACAAGAAACCAGAACCAAGCTGAGAAGAAAGCGAGAAAAAAGAAAACGTTTTGCTGCAGGAGTCTTTTTTTCCTTCCCTGCTTTCATTTGTAGCACAACTTTTTCTAAGCGTATTCATGTGCAACGCATTCGCATTCAAAAAGTCTATTTCCCGTGCAATTGCAACAATGCTCTGTGCGCTCTTGTAATTGCGTGTCTCTGCCTCTCTTTCTCTCTCTCTCTCTGTGTGTGTGTGTGTGCACACTCTGAAATAATAGAGGCTATAAAATTAGAAATTCACCGTGAAAAGTACAAAGTTTTTCTTGCTCATGAAAATAATTTGTAAATATTAAAAACATTTTCTTAGAATTAGAAAGGCTTCCCCTATATCGAAAATCCCAAAAAAATGATTTTCGAATTTAGTTTTTTTTCCGTTACTAAGAAATGCATTTCTAAAAAGTATATAAAGTTTTTAAATTTTTTAGAAATTATTTTTTAGTCATAAAATGCATTTTTCAAAAAGTAGAAACGACATTATTGGTTCTTAGAAGAAATCTGAAATCTACAAGAATTCTGAAATTAAGAATATATGAATGAATTTTGCTCTTTCGACTTAGAGTTTAGCTGCTGTCTTTTTTCATTATAAGATAAAATATAAATATAATAACAAATATTTTTTAAATTAATTGATATGCTAATGTAATTAATATTTAAAACAAAACACACATTGGGAATTAGACATATTTTTATATATTTTTCTCTTTTAAAAATATGCTTTCTGAATTTTTTCTAAGTGTGTCGGTGTGGGTGTGTCTGCTAACATGTTCTGGCTTCGAATACTTCTTCCTCTTCTTGGTGTACTTGTTCTGGATCGCCTTTGGGCGCCAAAGAAAACAAATGAGTGGCGGCTGTCGACTGCAAATGTGAAATGCATGCGGTCTAGGTTTCTCCCCCCCGAATACGACGACGAGCTGGGGGCTTATTTAGTATGCAAGTGTGTGTGGGCGACATCAACTAACCAAAATTACATACACACATATACTTATGCAAATGCATATATGTGAACACAAACACAAAGATACTTTTATATCTTATTTATATTATTATGTTCGGCAGATTGTGACATGCTCCATTTGAATACCACTAGCAATTTGAGACTTAAGTGGTCGAGTGCACAACAACGCTTCAACATTTTTAATCACACCTGCAGGGGCAGGCAAGCATCGATCGATTGTTTCTAGCCCGATGTAGTTGAAGTCTTTTGAATCCTAAAACACAAGTACCTAGTTTAATTTTGGCTTTCGCCAAAAGTCATCCTTCTACTGCACTCAGAAAAAAATCGCCCTGCATTTTTTTAAATCGCACGAACTGAAAGAAATCCTGTAAACTAGAATGTATTGCATGTTTTTTTTAGAAATAATTTGTAAATATTAGAAACAAAATTTATGAAAATTAGAATAGCTTGACTTAAATTCACAATCTGATTTAAATGTGATTTTTTTTTTTTAATATTTGCAAATATTTTTTATTATTAAGAGATGTATTTCTAAAAAGTACAAATGCAAGCCCAGATTCTTTGAATAAATACTTTCTGAAATTAAGAAAAGAGAATTGCAATCAATAATATATTTTTGAAATTTTTGTTCATGAAATTATGAAAATAATACCCCTGATTATTTGAAATATTCTTTACTGGGTATACGGCAGCTATAACATGTAGATATAGATATAGATGATGACTACACAATCGGTAGACTAGAAGTAGACAGACGGACGGATCCAGAATATATATTTACTTTATGGACTCGAAGATATGACTTTCAGTACCTTTCAAACTTTACCTCTCCGCAACGCATACAAATTGGTTTCTCATGCTGAGAAAAAATCAAAAAGATAGCATTTAACAATTTTTTTTTATTTGCTATTCTTATTTCTGCTTGTATTTGAAATATAAAACAAGGACAATAAATAGTATTTGCTGACAGCAAGCAAACACATAATGGATGTGGTCAGTGCGGCTCAAAGGATATGGCAACAGTTACTGCTGCCGCTGTTGCAGTTGCAACGGATGAAAGACGTTGGTAATTTCTGTTTCTATTTGCTTATGCGATAAACATAAGTCGGCAATTGCAATCGGCAATGTCAAAGGCAGTGCCAGATCCTGTGACAGGACTGCCACAATATCGAACGCCTAGCAAAGGACAGCCCACAAGCTCAAAGCCAATGCGTGACAGCGGGCATTTATATTAGACATTAAAAGGAAACTCTGCCAGCAGCAACGCATATCCATTTCAAATGCTCAACATGTCGCACAGCTGGAGCGGATGCACCACTGCCAGCTCAACCTCAAGGTCTGGCTACACTTAGCAAAAAATAAAATCCTTTCTTAAATTCGAGAGCAACTACTTTACTGGCTCGGCTTTTATATAAGATATTTGCAGTGTAAACTATGTGATTTTTAAATATATCTAAAATGTTTTTATAATGTTTGTTAACAATTGTTTTAATAATACCAAGGCCAAAAAAAAAAACTAATTTAAGAATTCTTTTATGGTACACACATAGAAAGCAGCAAACTGGAAATTAAACAAATTTTTCTTAAATTTTGGAAAAACACCCCTTGAAATCAAGAAATGCAAGCCCTGGTTTTTAGAAAGCCACAACCAAAGCTTAGGAATTTACGTTCTGAATAATATGAAGACCAACCAAACAAAAATTTATGTCGATTTTTTTCAGAGTGTAGGATTGAAGCTGAAGTTGGATCTGCGGCTGAGGCTGAATAGTTGGATAGCTAACCGACTGCTGCCATTGTTGATTGCGCATAAAAATATTTATAAAATGCAGATTGAAAATATACAATGTTCTGCAGCTGCCACATATAACCAGCCACACACAAGCATAGACATTAGTTTATCCATCACGAACGACTTCTTCTTCTGTTGGGTATTTGTGAGCGTTTATTTATTTATGCATATTGATTAGTTGTGTCCCTCGTAATGGACATCGGTATCGAATTGTTAGCCATGCCCAGGGGCCAAGCGATTTTTCCGGTGTTGCTACCGCAGCAATTGCCAACGTAATTGAAAGCACACAGACACGTCACATCCACGCAAATACAAATACACCTTGGAAAAATTCGCACTGTTTTTTACATTAGCAAAACAAGAGTTCTCTGTGTTCTTAACTATTTTTTTTAATTTCATTTGGAGATTTCTCTAGGAAGCCGGTTTAACCTGTCTACTTTTTAAAAATGCATTTCTTAACAATAGAAAAAATTACTGAAAAATAAAATATAAAACAAGATTTTTTTATTCTCGATTTTGGGCACGGCTTTCCTGTTTTTAGTCACATTTTTTCATATATTTAGAAATTATTTCTGAAACCAGAAAATCTTTCTGGTTTTCACGATTTTTCGGGATTTTTCCAAAATGCTGGTCGATTTTGTTCTGAGTGTAGCAAAGCACTTGAAGATAAATGCCTGTGTTTTGCCTTCAGGCTGTGGCAATAGCCATGTTATTGTTTTTTTTTTGTTCGCACCGCGATTTTCATTTTATTTCGCACAAAAATTTTTTTTTTCATTTCACACATGATTTCTGATTGCCAGCCTAATGCGCAAGACAAGAGCGATGACAAGGAGGACCCGATGTGAGGAGGAGCAGTGGAGAGGTGGGCTCAATGAAAGCGAACATCTCGAGAAATACGAGAAACCAGATAAACGAAAGTGAAAGCAGCGAAAAAAAATTGCATGTAATGAATAAATTTCGACTAAAGCAGCAGGGACTAGTGGGAGGCTAGAAGGGATAACGGGGAGGAGAGTAAGGGGGCAAATGCCGTGTAAATGAGCCTTGAGTAAAAACGTGTAATGGAATTGCTGTTGCTGTTGAATTTTTCAATTTCATTCAATTTAGAATCAACGACGATGACGCCATCGAAACACACACGCCGGAAATTTTTAAAGTGGTTGCGGTCTGCGAGGGGGGTAACGTTTTTTTTAGCGGAAATGTGGCAATTTGTATTCTGCGCCTAAACGAATTTTAACGATATGTGAAATGATATTCGACTTGGGCACTGATCAAAAATGCCTTCGTATTGTGGCTTAGGCCACACACATACATATATATGCACTTAGAAAAATAAATTTACCAAAATTTTAGTAAGTAGCCCTAAATTACAGAAAGGTTTTCTATTGATTATATATAATTTGCGAATATTGTGAAAAATATTTGTAAAATTTAGAAAGGCTTGCCCTAAATCGACATAGAAAAAGTATGCAGATTTTGTCTATTTATTAGAAATATTTTCAATTATTAAGAAAAACATTTCTAGTTTTTGGAAAAATCGTCTCGTAAGCTTGTGTGTCGACCATGGTCGGCAACCGTTAAACGTAACCGAACCTAAGAATTTTCAAATTAATTGATTTAAATGAATCTAAATGTTTGTGTATATATGCAATTTTAAAATACAATTGCTTAATAGTAATATAAAAAACACACCCAATTAGGAATTTTTCCCAAATTTTAGAAAAATTTAGAAATTTTTTTTAGGACCATTGTGCTATTTTTTTTGTGTGTACACATGTGTGTGCGTAGTGTAATTTCACCTTTCTGCAAATTGCCCACACCGAAAGCTCATTAAAAAGTCAACGTATGGCGTTGAGGCTCTTAAACTTGTAATGCCATATAGCTGGTGGAGGAGGGGGTGAGCGGGGGAAGGAAGAAGGGGAAAGGGGGTGATAGACGTGACAGCAAATATGCATTGCTATGCCTGCATATTGCCCGGCACTCGGGCAACGCTGCGTGACACAGCCACAACCAAGCTGGCAGCTCAAATGCGCTTAAGACGAGCACAAGGCTGCAAGGATAGATAGGAGGAAGGGGAAGGGGAGAAATGTTGCCCATGGCCAGCAGCAGCAGTCGCCGCATTTAGCGGGGTGGCAACTTTGTTTTTGCTTTGAGTTTGACGCCACAAACTGTAAAGTGTCAACAACTTGTAATCACCAGGGTGGGCATCGGCATGGGTTGGGCAGTGGAATGTGGTAAGGGGTAAGGGGTGAGAGGTAAGCAGCAGCAGCCTACGCTTGGTCACATTTTAACACCTGCTCGTTATCAACTTTTGCTGGCAAAAACAAAATCCCGTTGCAAAGCAAAACTATGAAATAAAAATGAAAAACCAGTTGCAACACCAAAAACTTTCCCTTCTCTCTCTCTATAAACATATACATATATGTGTATATATATGTATAGTTATTTATATATACACTATTTTTTTGGTTACTTGTTGGCTTTGGGCCAGCAACTGTCAGCCCTGTCCAGAATTATGTCAAAGTTGCGGCAAACGAAAAATGAGTGGAAGCAGAAGGCTACACTCGGAAAAATCGAAAGAAAGAATCGTCATGAAATTTTCAAAAGTTGCCTGTATTTTTGTATTGCTTACAATATATTAAAACACAAACATTGCAAATTAAACATATTTTTTCTATTTTTTTTATTATTGTGCCTTGATATTAAGAAATGGTAAGCGCTTGTTTTCAGAAATATACTTTCTAAATAATAAGATAGGTTATCCTTGGCAAAATTCAGGTTGATTTTCTTTCCGGTGTATGTAAAAACTGCATAAAACAAATGCCATAAAGTTGCAAAAACAACAAGAACAACAGCAACAAACAGCAGCAGGCACTGGCTCATTAGTGTTGCCAGCTTGGCGCGCTGCAAACCAAAGGTGGCAACTCTGTCATTGGCATGCGGTAGAGCACGAAAACACACAACAGTTTTGACACTTTGGCTCCAACAACACAAAATATATTTGTGTACTTGTCTGGTCTGCCCTAATAGCAACCATAAATGTTAGTTAAGCAAATCGGGCACTCATGAATCAACCCATTTGGAATTTCAATCTGATCTCATTTGATATGTAGCTGGTATTTAAAGGACACGCATGTATGACTGTGCGTGAGTCATTATAAATACATAATTGTTCAAACATCAGAATTTATTATTTATTATTTATAAAGCACAAATTGGCTTAACACAATATGTATATTTTAAAGGAACTTAACTTTATATTTCTAAGGGAACTGACACAACTTATATCCCGTCTAGGAGGTTCTCTAGACCAATACAATATACAATATACAATCAAATACTCACATACTCACAGATATGTTTATCCTAGGCCAAGATTTAAGTAAACTTAAGTAATAAAACGCATATTTTGGGAATGATAACGGACCTCCAACTTTATTATCCCTCTTAATTTGATCAACTTTTAATATTACTAATCTGTCGAACCATTCATATTCGAATATTAAAAGTTATGAATAGTCAAATTCAATTGGTCGTTCGATTTAACAGAAATCTTATGACACATATTCAAATCTAGACAATATTGAATGAAGCTCAACCTAATTATAAAAAAAAATATTTATTCAGAGGCAAACATATGATAAGGAAGTCATTGCTCTTGAAAGTCGGCTTATACTTGAAGAAGTTGACAAACGTTATGGGACTATTAGACGTGAACAATTTATGGGATACAAATAATTTAAATGTAAGCCGGAAGATAAGATCCGCAATGTAAATGGAAATGGATGGAGGTAAATAATTCCTTCAACTCCAAATCGGAACTGGAAAATAACTTTGCTGATTAATTCGAATATTACACAGAAAGACAAGGAAGATTTATTTCCAAAATTAGTTTTCGAGTTAAGAGCCTGAACAGCAAAAAGTAGAAATTGTTTTTGTACAGTTTTCATTTTATGCAGATGATACACAGATGCAGATGAGTTAACAAAGAGTGATTAGTGATAGTGGATAACTTAGAGAAACCTCTATTGATTCAGATAACCTTAATTCAAACTTATTCAGTCGCATATAAGACTAAACTAAATAGCGTTCTCAGCGTTCTTGCTGAAAGAAATTGTGAAAAGTAGACGAAAATATTTGCAGAAAAAGAATGCGCATAGTGGAATGGGACATAGATAAATTAAACACCCTACTCCTTACACTAAACTCTAAAGTGAATGTTAAAAGAAGCGAAATCGAATCGAATTTTATCTGTTTAGCATATTTGGCGACAACAACAAAAACAACGGATAGAAGAAACGACTGCCAAGGGATGCCTGGGTGAAAAGGCATGAAACAATTTAGATTCAATTCGAGGGATATGCGTTGGATATAGCCAAAGGATATGGCGAGGAATATCCAATATATGAGTACACGATATGCATTTGCCAAATGGAGGCCAAAGGGGCTATAAATGTGCAAATTTTCTCAAGGCTCTCGACTGATTAAATGCCACTGAAAACATAAATTGCCACTGAAGAACAACAACATTAACATAAGGACGAGACACGAGGCTCAACACTCACTCCAACACTCACTCCAAAACTCACTCCAACCCTCACTGTGGCTAAGCCGCTTTTGACCTTAATTTGAATAAATACCCAAACATACTCGACACGCAGAGATTAGGCGGCTGCCAAACTGAATCGGCGAATAGTGAGTGAATCGTTGAATCGTACACTTAGAAAAAAATGCGTCCTGAATTTAAGAAAATCGCCACGGGTAACACTTTATAATTCTGAAAGTGTATTTGTAAGAATCAATGTTTTTCTTTTCTTAATTTCAGTTTACAATTTACAAAATTTATAAAACGATTTTACAGCGATTCAAACTGAACTCTAATATTAAAGCCAAGTCAGTAAATGTAATTCCTGATTTTCAGAAACAATTTTTTTCTTTAGAAATATTTTTTTTTCAAGTGTTGTTTCGTAACTTTTTGAGTAGTTCGTGGCCTCCAAGGCTTGTGTGTGGCAGGAAGCTATTTCAGACCAAATATTATTACCATATTGGTCGTTGACTGCAACCTTACCCGTGCCACTGCCACTGCCACATGCCTCCTTCTCGTTGCCATTGCCACTAATTACTTGGCACAAACAAAACGCAAATGTTGACTAAACAATGCGTTACGCATACGCCGTGTGGTTTAGCATTGGCTCCAGCTATGCAGCAATCGACACGGAATATCTTTATAACACAATAATAGAAAATGGAAAATAGAAAATGCAAACGGAATACACGTAAAAATGAAACACGCCCAGCCTGCCCCGCTCCGTCTGTTTCTCTGTCTGCTTTGATTAATGATCGCACACTTCTGGAAGTGGGAGTCGGGCATCGGGAGTCGGGACTGGGGATGGGGAGTGTGGAGTGGGGCAGGTCAAGCAGGTTGTGTCCTCAATGGACAGACGTCAAATGTCGAATGTCTCGTCGAAAGACGAGAGTGTCGAAAAGTGAGCAATCACTGCGAATGTGACGCGGCCAGCGACAAGCACGCAATTTACTTATTACCCATTAATGGCCAAACAACAACAATTCCAGGGCAAAGAGGACTTTTCTACACTCACAAAAAAATCACACCGAATATTACAACGTTTTTCTTGTTTTCAGAAATAGTTTCAAAATGTAATCAAATCAATTTCTAAAATTTGGGTGTTATTAATATGTTTTTAGAAACAATTTCCAAAATTCAGAAATAAGTAATTATATTTTCTGGCTCTCTTTTATATTAGAATTTTAATCAGTTCGCCTTAAAATCGTAAGTTTTTTAAATATAAATTATATGTGTTTATAAAATATATCAAAAATATTTGTATTTGAGAAATCTGAAAATACTAATCTTTACAAATAACATAGCCTACAAAAACGCTAATTTTGGAATTTAAAAAATAGCCCCTTCATTTTAGAAAATATAACCTAATATTAAGAAAAGAAAAATCCTGTTTTTAAGAAAAATACTTTCTGAATAATAAGGTGAGTAACCCTTGGCAAATTTGTTGCTGAGTGTAGCAGGACTTGCTTGCACCACCACCTCCACTTGCACTATTCCACCGCCAGCTGGTTGACATTGTCAGAAAACGTGTTGGGCAATCGATCAAAGCCGCAATCCACAGAGCCACTGAGCTGGAGGCCGAATACCAAATCGGGCGCTTCATTAAACGCGACTGAGGATGACAAATCATGTCGTTGACAATACTCGTTCAGGACAACAGTCAACAATGACGCAAGGACATTGAAATAAAGCGATGCCCATGTCTGACAAACTGCCCGACTAACAGACTGACAGACTGACGGACTGTCGGACTGACTGCCTGATGGTCATAATATAATATTTTAAATGCGTAGCTCCAAACGAATTTCAAGTCGCAATCGCATGCATATCCAAGCCAGCCTGGAATTGTTCGAGCACACGCAATTATAATTAAGCACAGCCCAAGACTCACGACAAATATAAAAAAGAAAAGCAGCAAAAAAACAGAAGAAAAATATAAAATCAGAAAAGCAGAAAAGCTGAAAACACAACACGCCAACTCAATCCAAGTGCTTGCAGCCGACTTCCGGTGACCGCAGGCGACAACTGGGCGGAGTCGACTTTTATTGATTGACTCGAATGACATTAGCTGAAAGTGGGTGAAAGTGACCCTTACAGATTAGATTAATAATGCATAATACAAACGATCAAGTTCTGAGCCGATAAATCTGATTTGATTATTATTTTTATAAGTTGTATTTTGGCATTCAGTTTATTGATTGCCATTGTTACTTGAAAAATGAAAAGCTCATTAAATCACTTTCAGTTTGAGTACAGGCAATTTCACTTCATTCACAATTATATGTACTAGATTAAAGTACGTTTTCTGTTAATTACTATTGTTATTTGGCGCTTATAGGTTGAATTATTGAAAAATAAAAATGATAAATTAGATTTGATTTCATAGGTTGTAATAAACCGTTCAGTAATTGAGCTAAGAATTATATTTAATTTGTAATCCGCTGGCTGTTGCTTTGTTACTTAAAGGTGTTTTGAAATCAAAGAAAAGCTCATTCCTGTTAAACACTTTGCTTTAAGTAAGTTAATAATTTTAAGCAATTTTCAGATTAGATTAATAACAAACTACAAAAGTGATCTAATACTGAGCTGATTAAGCTGATTTGATTTTCTAGGCTATAATAAGGCATTCAGCTTTATTGAGCTGATAATATGAATATTTACAAGATTAAAGTAAGTAATCTGCTAGTTTATATTGCTGCTTGAGTGATTTTCAAACTCTGACATACTAAGTTGAAGAGCACAAAGAACTTCAAGCCAGTTTCAGTTTCAGTTTTTACCAAAAATATATTCCCTCCTTTAAATACATTGCCTAAAGTACTCTGCCTGAAGTATTTTAATTATTTCCAGCAATTTTCAGATTCTAATCTGATTAAACTGATTTGTATTTATAGGCTTTATTGGTCTGGTAATGATATTAGGCAGATTGATCACTGCTAATCCCATTTTATACCTTATCTGCAACATACAGAGAATATTTTTTGAAAAGCCATTTCTTCCTTTGTATAATTTGCTTTGAGAAAGTTGACAATTTTCAGCAAATGTAATAAGGCATTTTGAGGACTTGGACATATAGAAGCGGGTGCTTGGCAAATCGCGTGTGTTACGTGTATTATTCAAGTCCGTCTGTAATTGCGTGGCACTTGCCGCCCTGAAGCACGAAGCACTTGAGTGCATTTTTAAAGTGCTTGACTGTACAGTATGCACCCAAGAAATGGGCAATTAAAAATGAGTTCATGTGTGCACCTCGCTGAAATTATGTCATAAATATCAATAGGTAAACAGAAACAGAAACTGACTGCAAAATCAACCACCTTACGCGGCCTTGTAAATAATTTTTTAATAAAACCTATAGGGGTAGTTTTTATGGCGGTGCATTGAACTGCAGCAAGGGGGAGAGGCAGGACAGCGGACTTAAAGAAGCGTATCGCTTTAAAAACTCTGCCAGGCTAAACAAATGCTGCTTATCATTATATTTTATGAACTTTGCCAGCGCAATGTGTTCCAAATGGCCAACGACGAGGAGCAGAAGCAGCAGGCGGGAGTCGAGTCCTTAAACTAACACAGACAACCCAAAGGCTCCGCCAAAAAATTTGCCGCGCTTTTCACTGCGTAGGCTTTAAAGGCCAAAGATGCCAATATAAAATGACGGAAAAAATCCAAAATAAAAAAGGGAAAAAGAAAAGAAAAGACACAAAACTTGAAGTTGCCATATCCCTTTGGGGGCGGCCACACGAGTTTAAGCAAATTGCCATAATGAACCCTTTTCTTCTGTTTTGGCCCACTCTTTGGTGGGTCTGACTAGCTGGCTGACTGGTTGACTGGATGGCTGCTTGAATGGCTGACTGGCTGACTTGACGCCTTGCCAATTTGATGTAGGCATGCCAGCTATGCGCTTGCCAAGGAAACGTAGCCCAGCAAGAAAAACACAAGCATAAAGCGAGAGTGGTAGAGTGAAGGAGTTGTCGAGGGTGAACAGTGGGGAGCAATGAGAAGCCGAGGGAAAGCAGAGGGGGGAGCTTACTACAGCCGTGATGCGTTTGCCTTTTCGGCGTTAAAATGAAATCTATAAAAATAAGTGTGGCATGTTCTACGCCATTTTTTGCTGTATACCCTCAACCCAATGAAAATGGCTAAAGAGGGCTATGAAAGTTTTATGCAAATGTATGTAACAGGCAGTAGGCAGCAGCTACGCACCTCCTGATCCGCAGCAACAGACGAGTCAATGTCAGAGACTACAAGGGCTACAGACTTCAGACTTGCAATATAGGCTCTCCTTTACCACGCGCAAATATCGATATTCATCGTTTTCGGACAGCAATAAAAGCCAATATTTTAAAAGCAATGGCTTTTTATTTGAATATAAAAATACATTGACATTTTATTTATATATTATTTTTTATTTATTTATTCATAAAGATCGAATAATAAAAATGTATTCTCATATTGATCTAATTACATTATCTGCAGGCGCAAGCTTCTATTGATCCTGCACAGACAAATATGTAGCTAGAGTAAGTTTGCCCAGGTCTTCGCATCAATTCAAATTAAACTTTAAAATCATCAGCAGAAGTTATCGACAAAAATTTTAAATTTTCAAACTAGCTTAACTTAATCAATCATGTTAGATATTTTTAACTAAATGTAACAATTCCGTTAAATTGTAACATATAAGAAAATCGCAAAGTAAATTTTTTTAATTATGATTTTTTTATTTGTTTCGTATGCGCTGCTTAAAGAATTTTTACTCTGCAGTTTTAATTTTGCCAACAACACGAAAAGAGAGCACTCTCAAACCAGCTTACATTTGAGTGTGCAAAACTGTTGAAGGGAAATTCGGCAATTAGCGTGTGCAGGGTATTTCGAACTCGGGTTCACTCCATAACAGCATTTTTACTTGTTTTTGCTTCATTCTTTTTTGTGTGTCTTGCTCAAGCTGTTGTGGCTCTGTTTGGGTATGTGTGTGCGTGTGTGTGTCTGTGTGTTTGAGTAAAGGCATTGCCTGTTTTTGGGGGCGAAGTACAGCGTCGGCATTTAACCAGCTCACTTTTGGGTTATTAAATGATGAAGCAGTTTGCCGTTAATGACTGCCAAAATGGCAATGGCAACGCTTGCTTTCCAGCCTGCCAGTCTGGTAGCCTTTGTGTGTTGGGGGTAGTTGAGTCTCTCGGCCAGTCTTTGGGTTTATTGGGCCTCTAAAACATTACCAGTTACCATTTTGGCAGTTAAGCGACTCTTGGCTGGTTTGCCTCGCTCTCAGCCTCAACTCTTGTCTACGATGTCAGTTTGTTTAATGAGGGTAAAATTAGCGCTGTCTCAAGCTTATTAGCCTCCTCCACTTGGATCTTTGGTTAATGCTACTCAACTTTATGGAAAGCAGCTTCTCTTTGATTCCGTCTCAATTTAAAGCGGCTTAATTGTTTTGATTTATTTTAGCCAGAAAATTGACCGCCTGCTGCTGCTCAGAAATTGATTTGTGCTCGGCTTTTGATTAGCCTAAATTAATTGGATCGATCAAGTCTCAAGAGAGATTGCCTTCCTCTCTAATTGTACTTGGATTATATTTACATTCGACAAGTGCTGACTATTAATTTGTCGAATCAAATCTCGACTCTTTACTTTACTCCCTTTAAGTTATGGCATCGAGGCAGAGGGAGAACTATAAGAACTGCTCACAGTGAATCAAGGTAATGACTTGCACTTTGATTTGCTTGTGTCACAAGAGTTATACATACACACACATATATATAAATATATGTATGCATAAATATACACATATACTGCTGCGGTCAAAATAATAGTGCTCCACACATATGTTGTGAAAAATGTTCACAAATTATCCGCTCAAAGCAAAAGTAGTGGAATAGTATTACATAATATAATTTCAAAAAACCAGATATACTGAGTGGATGTATTAGATTACGTTTATTATATGGAAGCCATGGAAATAAATTACCTCTTCACAGTTTCGAACGTACATGTTGGATTAACGTTAAAATTAGTCTTAGAACTCTGCCCTACATATTGTCAATTGTGTTTAAGCCAAATTTTGATTCCATTGATCTTGTTTCTGTAGAGACTTTGCTGGCGAGCTTGGATCCGTTTTCCTGTTAGAATGTCCAAGTCAGTGGGACTTATGGTAGCATAATTTAATTCGTAATTATAATACATAGGTTCCGATCCCAGATATCTTTTACCCGATTTCGATTATATTTGTACTTAAAATCAGTCTGGATGCGAAACCAATTGTTTGTTTTTTCCATATTTATATGGAATGCTTTTAAATAAGCAAATAAGTTACTATTGTATTATTTTACTCAGTGAACTCATAAGTACAAGTACCAAGTTTAATTTATAGGTGGATTACTAAGTAATATATTAAAAATCAACAATTGGAAAAATTGAAAGTTGAAAAAAAAAAATCGCATTGTAGTTCTATTATTTTATCCGCAAGAGTATATATATATATGTATATATATATGTATATATACATATATATACATTAGACACACATATTCCCAAGAATTGCACGCAAATGGCTTATGTTCTTAATTTCTTGTAGCATACTTTTTGGGGCAGCAAGAAATCAAAAACAAACTCACTTTTGGCGCCGACACACGTTCTAAATGCAAATAAAGCTAAGAACGAAAGCGCCACTTGACCACTGTGTGGTGCCTCAGGGTTCCTCACGCGACTCTGACTGCCTCTATCCTCGCTCCGCACTCTCGTTTCCCATGTAATAATAATTTCGTAAGGGCTGCTCGCTGGCTGATTGTTGTGGCAGTTGACTTTGTTGCTTTTGTTGATGTTGCCTTTGCTGCCTAATAAGAAACTTACGTCACGCAATATAATTAAGATAAACATAATTATAGTTTGCCGTTTGCTGTTCGCTATTTTCCATTTCTAATTTTTAATGGCGGCGTTGCTCAAGTTATGCTTAGTTAAAAGAGAATTTAGTTATGGGCTTATTACAAAGTAAATTAATATACATTCTTATGTAGCTATGTCATCAGATATTAATATTTTCGTTTTAATCTCCCATTTTATTCCTCACAAATACGGAACCAAAATCAAAATCAAATTCAAATTTCGACTGTTAGCCTTAATCGATGAGTGTCGATTGCTCATAGAAATTTATCGAAGTGGTTTGCGTATTGGTTAGGTTTGGGAAAAAATTATTTCCCTTGCGTAGTCAAGACACAAGCCGATGGGAAATTTTTAATGGGGGTTAGATTCGTCAAATAAGTTGCCTTCGTTAAATACATAGCCTCGTTAAAAAAATGGATTTCGATGAGTTCGGAATCCATGGAGTAAATTCCTTTCGCTTAGAATTACAATTCGTTAAGTGTGGAACGCATTTCGTTCAATGCCTAGCCATGACACACTAGGACATTTTTGTTTAGTAATTGGTTGCTCCGGCTGAAAAGTTAAATCCAGAAGGGTTGTTTCTTTGACTAAATACTCTTATACGCATATTATGGTTGAGGTCTAACTAGACGCACCGTTCGACAATCATTGTGCTTTTAACCGTATTAATTGGTCGTTCTTTTCCGGTTCGTCAAGTAGCTTGGTTGTTGCGCTGGCTGAAAAGTGAAGCCCTTTAGGGTTGTTTCATAAAGTAAAAGGTCTGTGATTGTTGTCTAACTTTACACACAGTTCGCGGGTCATTATGACTTTAATACCTGAATGGTTAATTGAATTTCAAACTCAATTTACAAATGACCATTAAAAAAGTAAAAGTAATGAAGTAAAAGGGATGTCATCGGCACAAATACAATCAAATATGCATTTGCCACAGATTCAATTTTGTTTAGCTAGCAACAAAAAAAGTTCGCTTAATGGCGAATGTGATTAATTCATTGGTCCCTCCCTTTAGGCATTTTTCGCATGCCGCATTTCAATTAAAGAAGTGTCATTAATAATGCTTCTCGATTTGGTTGTGGCGAAAAAACACACCAAAAACGACAACGACTCACCTAAATAAAAAATTCCAATAATCAGGGCTAACGGTTTCAGCATGTTGTCATCAGTTGTTTAACGAGTAAAATGTAGAAATCTTCCACAGCAGACTTCACCTAAAAATAAAATAAAAAAATAAGAGGAGAGTTTAATTACGCATTCGTTGAAACAAATTAAAATCGACATTTGCAAAAGATGAAATGAAAAAGCTTGACACGCTTGATAAATTAACATTTATGGAAAATTACAATTCGAACTCCCCACCCCAACCCTTAACTGAGTACACCCTTAATATACAGACGCAATCAAATCCAATTTGCAATTTACATTTTACGCAACCAAATGAAAAGTATGCAAAATAAACTGCATGTTATTTTGTTTTTGTTTTTTTGGGCCAATTTCAAACCATTTGGTTGTAGATTCAAACAAATGTTTGACTTTTGTGATAAAATGCAGAAAAATTATGCGCATTTTTAGCAGTCAAATGCAAACCAGTTGAGCCACGATGCACTTTGGACTACAATTGGAGACATGATAAAATGACAATCCAAAAGGTCTTCAGCCCGGAAATACATATATGAATAATTAATAGCTGTGTTTCAAGAGCGTCTGATAATTGAATACCCTATGCTTTTCGATACTACCCTGAAAATTAGATTAATAATAAGATAAATTAATTAACGTTTTTATGCATCAATAAAATATACAAAGGCTGACATTTATACTACAATTTTTATACTCTGTTTTGAACCCATTAAAATTGATCAAAGTCGATTTCCGATAGAAATAAAATTCACACTTTTAAGGTTATAAGCTTCCACTTAAAATATCGAAATTACCATATTATTGAACACCTTTAAAAATGGAACGAATATTATTATAGTCAACAATACAATTGCAATCTTAAAGTAGTAGGCTTTCAATTAATATTCCTTACAATACTGTAAGAATATATCACATATCATATCATATAAACAACACCCAAGGTGTGTCTCAAAAAGTATTCGCATATTGATTTCATTACATTTAAAACATGCACTTATATAATTTTTTTTCGACCCTTTGAGAACTGCATTTTTATTTTTTTTTAGGGTGTAGAACATTTTAGAGAAAAATGTGTCAATATAATTATAACATGTATTTAATATATTTCAAAGTATTTAATATTCGAGCTATTATGAATACAGCATTCTCACTTGCTAATTACCATTTACATAATAAATTCACAACGAGAAATTTACAAAATGCGAAAAATTAATGTTCTCAGTTATTGATTAAAATTATTGAAATCCTTTTAACCCTTGCTAATGGTTATTAATGCACACATAAAAACGGAAGAAAAGAAAAAAAATCTAAATAACGCCAACAGTAAAGTTACAGTAAAAAAATGAACAAGTCTATAATTGATGAGCCTTTTCAATTTGTTTTACACACTGAAATGCTGACATTTAAAAAGTCACACGTCCTAAAAATAATTTGAATTAGAAACGCTTACCTTAAATTCAATTTAATATATTTCAGAAATATTCTCTATTTTATGCAAAAGGTAAAAACCATTGCTTTTAAAAGCATTCTTTCCTATATTCAGTATGACGTCAAAGTAGAATGCTTTACATATACCCCTAAAACCTTTAAAATGAGTATAATGAAGTCATATTCCATAGTATATCCTTGATAAGAATCAGTTGTCGATCTATTCATGCATTTGTGACTATCGCTTTCTTGGTGGCTATGACAGATAAATATCTCTTACTTCCATAATACAGCATTCTTACTTGTTTCAAATTAATGTAAATGTAAATAAACCTGTCATGAAATAAACAAATTATTTGTAAATAGATTTACGCACTGTGTCATGCTTTAAAACTGACAGCCTTTAATTTCGTGGGAATATCCCCATAGCTGGGTACATTAGTTTGCACAGCTTGACGTGGTTTTGTCCTCGCCCAATGAGGTTGAGTTTATAATAACACTCAATTTATCTTGCCTCGTAACACATTTACAACCAGCTCAACTCAACTCACCTTATTTCACCCCCCTATCACTCCCCCATTTACCCTTTTTTACCACAACTTATTGTTGATGGACAGTTCGGTAAAGAGATGAAACCAGCAGATAATATGTTGTGCAAACATTTCAAGTTATTAAGTTCAACAAATCTAACATTGGCATCTTATAAATTGGCAATTAATCCGAAGATCTACAAAACATCAGAAACTACAACTATCTGATGAGACAATCAACAGTCAAAACCACAAAGCACAACAATAAATAAGTTCGATTTACATATGGTAAACGAGAGCTTTTTGAGATCGACTGGCTTATACAGAGAGACTTGGCTAAATCGACTCTGCTAAAGAATTGATAAAGAATTTATTGAAATTAAGCTCCAGATGTAATAATAAATATTATATAAATATATATATATATATATATATATATATGTATATACAAGTATTCCTCCCTGTTGACCTTCCACTAAACTAATCGTCATGTTATGCTTGGTTTTATGTTTGTAGATAAATTACAAAATGGTTTAATTGTGGTGGGACATCTTAACTAATTCTTAAAAGTATTTTTTGTTTGGCCTGATTAGATTTTTATGGTTTTCCTCAATTTATGCATCAAATTTTTGACCGTTGTGAATTTAATATAAATTTAAATCTAGATATGATGGAAATATTTCTAATTATTGAATATTTAAATATTTAATTATATTTTTAATTTCGTTTCATTTATCTTCTTCTCTTTCTATTTTTATGTCTCAACTGATATTAGTCACAATATTTAAATGTGTAAATAATAACAACCTTCCAGCAAACCATCTCGTAAAATTGAAGATGGCCAAAAATAATTTCTGTAAATAGTTATAAATACAGCTTAACTAAATGGCAATAACAAGATTAAAATGCATTTAAGCTGTGAACGGATGCTGCAATGAGAGACATAAATACTTTGTTACACACCGTTACACGCACACAACACCATTTTGTGGTTGTGTGTTTTTTGTGTGTTGTGCGGTCGACCTTTTTCAATTATCACGCTCGGTTTGCACTTTGATTTTTGCCGAATTCAAATGAGCGCAAATTGATTTCAAATTGTCCTTGCATGAATGCATCAAATGTGTAAGTAGCTCTGTGAGTATTTGTGCGAGTACACGTGACAGCGTGTGTATGTATGTGCTTATACAATTCAACCGAAATGCATTTATATGTCTGCCTAAATCCATTTTGTTGTAAATACTGACTAATGCATAAGCCATGTTAGCAAACGTTTTATTTGAATTATGGCCAGCAGTTGATAGTTTCAATTCATGGAAATGATGACACGGCTTTTAATTATTTCGGTCCAATTTGCGGTTCCACTACGAAAACCATTGGCACATGCTCATCAGCTACAATCGGACCATGCAATTTTCCCTGCGAAGGCCACCGACAATATGAAGCAATGTTCTCCACATACACTCAGAAGAAAAATCACACTGAATTTTAGAAGTTCACCATAGTTTAAGCGCTTTTTATTACGCAGATAGAATTTTTCGAAAATTTGTGGCCAACGTTTGCATTTCTGAAATTCTGGCTCGAATTTTCTAAAATTTAAATAAAAATGATGTATAATTTCCAGGGAGTTGTTCTCTATGGATGTACAGGGAAAAATAATACTTATGGTAGCTATTTATACTCTTATATTGTTAATAAACTATCGTATTTTAAGATTTCACATTTATAACCACTTTATATAGGATATAAAACCAAACAATTTAATTTGGAATGTGAACCCGAGATATTTCTTACCATTATTTGAATCTATTGTCTATATTTCCGAAAGGATTTTTTCCAAGAAGAGGTCAGTTCTACTTTTTAGAAATAAAATTCTTAATAATAGAAAACATTACTATAAAAAAATAAATAAGAAACACCACATTTTTGGGATTGTTGATTTAGTGCAAGCTTTTCTAATTTGTACAATACTTTTTTCTAATATCTAGAAACTATTTGTAAAAACAAGTAGAAACTTTCTAGTTTTCAGAGTGATTTTTGTTTTAGGCCGATCATCTAAATTACAGGTCGCTTTTTTGTTTTGAGTCTATGAAGCCACATTGTCCACCACAAGCATCAGTGGAACACTCACGTCGCCAATGCCATTCCGGCGGGCCACAAATACGCCCCCTTATAGCAATTCGGAATGTGGCAGCGGGGCAGTATTAAAGTTGAACGCCGTACACATTACGTCCTATGTTGCCCAGCAGATACGTGCGGCATTCACGCCCTCTAGAATGCAAAAGACGTCAGCAGAAAACTATCCCTGCCGCAGAAAAACTTCTTTGCCCACAAAACCAGCATGGGGCAGATAGTTAGATGCTGTAGATGAAGTGGTTGTAATTGTAGCTGTAGTTGTTGCTGTATTGTATTTGTAGTTGTTGCTGTTCTTTTTGATACACAAAAAAAATTCACCTAGAATTGTACTCTTTCCAAATTGTTAGACTTTTTTCATAATAATTGGAAATTATTTCTGAAAATTAAAATGTCTTGACTAAAATTTGAGGATATTTTTCTTTCAGTGTACTTGTGGTTATAGTTGTTGCTGTTGTTTTTTGTGCAGAGACTACGTGCAACTGAGAGTATTCATGAATTTATGCCTCGTCTGCTCAACTCGCTGTCTGGGGCTGTCAGTGTGCTATCATATTTTGTGTGACTGTGATGAGGAGCATAGCTGGCAAACCAAGTCAAGCATTTAAATTCAACTTTAATTGGATTAAGTCTGCAGCTCGTTCACCCAGCCAAAAGGGCGAGGTACGCAGTTAAAAGTGCACTAAGTTGCACACATAAATGTATATTCATACATGCTCAGAGCACGTTATATTCATTTGGTTTGCATAATTGAATCATTGCTTATTAGATTGTGACCAAAGATATATTTGATAAATGATCTTTTATTTAAAAGAATTCGAGAAGTGTTCTCATTAAATATCTGTTTACAAAACCTGTGAAAAGCTTTGTTATACTACAAAATAAAAAAAACCTTTTAAATTAAAACTTGTAACTGATTTATAAACGAAACCTTTAATGCGTCAAGCTCACTTGGGCTTAGTATTAATATTCGCAGTGGAACTTTCTTCTTGTTTCCATATAGTTAAATCGATTGCCTGCCATTTTCACATGCCCCCAAAATCAAATGTAGAACAGCATGTTTGGGATAAAGCAAAGTAAAAGTGATTTAGGCATATGCACTTGCCAAATAATGACACACCCTGTAAAAAGCCTTAAGTTAAAAGATAATTTAAGTTTCTTCCAATTTCCTGGATAGCCAAATGTGCAAAATGTGGCAGCTTCATATTCAACATCTATCGAGCCACCTCGAACAGGGAAGATATTCCAAAAACGGAGGTGTTGATATAAATAATAATAATAATAAACAGTTTCATTTAAGTTCGACTAATATACGACATAAAAACGACAAAAGTCAAGTCCTACATATTGAAGGAAGCAAAAAGTATATAATGTACAGTATGTACCTTAAAAGTGCAAATACGTCTGCCTTGTTTAACTGTATCCAACCCTTCTTAGCAATTTAAAATGGGAATTAAAGTAGAAACATTGGCCAGCAACTTGTATGAGCATTGTGGCGAAAATTAGCCTGCGAAACTGGAGGCAAACAAAATGTCATATTCTGGCCAAATACAAGTGTGTAAGTGTACGTGGGTGTTTGGGTGTGTGAGTTTCGGTTACTCAAATAGCAGCCCATAAACAACAGGGCGTATGGTGAACCGCCCCTTGCCCCTTACCCCTTGCTGAACAACTGTCAGGAACTTTACAACTTGTTTTTGTATTTTTTTGTATTTCTTCTGTGCCTTTTGGCACGGTCCTTTGCTGTGTTGATTCGATTAAAACGTCAACAGTGGCAACGAGAGTAGCAGCAACAACAGCTAAAACAGCAAATGGCAGCAAAAACAATTCACAGACGCCCCCAATTTGACTTTATTATCAAAAGCATAAAAGGGCAGCTGCCTATGTGTGTGGGTGTTTTGCGCGTATGTGTGTGTGTTCGCGCGTTTTTCGCGCTGTTGGCCTTGTCATATCCATCTTGATGCGTCGCAATGTTGTCACACCGCATTTTATTTAACTTATATTTTCCCATCATTATACCCTTGCAGACGTGTATTTAAATTTTGTTGAGGAGTTTGTAACTTAACGAAACACACTTCTCCGACGATATATAGGTATATAATTTCCTGATCAGCATTGGTAGTCGAGTCTATATAGCCACATGTTTCTATGCAAACTAGTCCCTCATTGTTGCAGTTATTTTAATGAAACTTGACATATATCTATCCTTCTGGAGCAAGTAATATAAATATAAGCGTCAGCATTAGCATCATTTGTCTTCGGAACAATCGACCGAAACATAAGTTTTTGTATAAGAAACGTTATTTTGAATTTCATAAATCATTTTTCAAGGATATACAATCTTCGGCGTGACTTAGTTAACCATTTTTTTTTTGGTTTCCGTATATTTTTGTTGATTTTCTCTCGTTTTGCAACGCACTTTTAGACCGTAGCTAGACCCCCAGCAGAGGTTATATGTATATGTATGTATACGACAGCCTTTTTGACATTTTGTCACAGCCGCAGGCCAAAAGTTGTCGCAGGGCAGGACAAAGTCCTCAACCTCGTCCTCGTCCTCATCCTTATCTCGTCGACGTCGTCCTCTGATGTCGTTTGATCTTTTATTGCGTTGGTTTTACGAGCCGCAGTAAATCCCCTTTAAATTGAAAATTCTTTATGTTCGAATTTTGGGCAACTCCCATTCCTAACCCCGACATCCCCTAAACAGCACCTAATCCATTCAATGTATGCGCGAGAGTGCCCCACTCGCCTTGACTTTTGTGTTCACATATGTGTTTGTTTTTCTATTTATTTATTCATCTTTCATCAATTTTTTTGTGCTTTTGTTTTTTGTTTTTATTTTTTATTTTGTTGCTCATGCGCTTTTGCTGTCAGCATCAATTTCTCACCTTGTTGCGGGATATTTTGCAACTGCCACGCCCATGTCATATCCCTTGACGACGCCCAACCTTATGTTTGTCACTCTGGTGTGGATGCGTGATAAAAATTTATTGAATCGAAAACAATAAATATTTGATTTGATTCATTTCACAGTACGACACTTCAATATATGTGTGTGTCTTGCCACCTATCATTGATTCCAATGGATTTCGTGCCTTGTCCACTAAGGTAATTGATATATACGTATTTTTAGCGTCTTTCCGTATACCCAAGCAGCTGAACTTTTGGCCCAAATCAAATTTAAACAATAACAGGATAACTTATTGAAAAGAAAAAAAAACATACACATACTATGGAAAGAGAGATTTGAAAGAGACTACATAAAATGTATGCCTTTTTTGGGATCATTCTTGACTTACGCCTCGTCGTTAGCTATATTTACAGTTCATAAACGAGACGCGGGGCTAGGTCAAAAAGAAAAGGAAGTGAAAATGCCGCAATGAAGATGGCCTAAATCCCTCACATTTTAACACCCATTACAAATGAAAATGAACCCGTAAACCCATTTAAGCAATGCCAATACCAAAAAAAACACGAAAACTTTCGCGACAACTTCCCGGTCAAAACGAGCGTCCAGCCTTTCTGATTATTGCTCAACACTTGAAAACTTTTCTTGCCCTTTTGGTCGGCTAGGGCAATGAGGGGCGGAGGGAGTGAGCTTAATTTGCCACAGCTTAGTTACTACTTACCTTTCACATGCTGTCACGGAATACGGCACAAGGCCTACACTCATAAAAAATCATCGCCAATGGTAAATGTCTAAAATGTATGAGTGTGTCTTTCTAAAAACTAGGTCTTACAAAAATATGTCTAATTTCCAGAAAGTTTTTTCATTTTGTGTATATTGAAGAATTAGTGAATTCCCTTTTTTGTTAATTATATTATTATTAAACATTTGTATTTAAATAATTCAAAAATACAAAACACTTCTCAGTATTTAAAAATTATTTATAAATAGCAGAAAAACTTTATATTTTTTAGTGCGATTTTAATTTGAGGGCTATTTACTAATTTTAAGAGCGTATTTTTTTCTGAGTGTATCAGGAAAAGGGGAGTAAGCGCAACTTTGAATAACAGATAAAAATGTTACGTGCCTGGGCTTCCTTCTATTTAGCTTTCAGTGTTTTGTTGTCAAGTAGAATGAAGGAATATTTCTGTTATCATCGCTGTAAAAAGATGTTTCGGTCTCTGCGTGTTTTTGCTTTGCCATTGTTGTTAATGCTGTTTATTATTTTTGTTGCTTTTGCGGCTACTCGTTTTGATGTTGTTGCTGTTGCTTGTTGCTGTGTTGGTTTTGACAGGCAACGTCAAAGTATCTGAAATTTTGGGAACAAGGCACCAAAGCAACTCAGAACAACCTTGGTAAATTCTATAGCATCCGAATGCACAAAGCTCGAGCGCTTTAAAAGCAAATGAAATTCTTTTGTGCAGAGGATATGCCGGAAATAGCAGCTGCTACTTAAATGAAAACCAAGATAAAACTGTAGATATGACTATGTCCACACACTAGGAAAAACTCATTATTAAATATAAAAATTATATATATATGAATATTTTATTTTAATTTTTGCCTCAAATCGATAATCCCAAAAAATATCTACATTTTTATTTTAGAAATATTTTCTATTATTTCTATTTGTAAAATGTATAAATGAAACCCCTGATTCAAAATCAAACCTAAAATTCAGCAACAAGATATGCAATTTGCTGGCTGGGCTTTTATATTAGAGTTTAGCTGGCGTCTGATTCGAGTCCTGTACAATCGTAAGTTTTTCAAGTTATTTTTGTGTATTTAAATTCTTAAAATACAAGTGCTTAATAATAATATAACAAAAAAGTAAGTGTTAGAGGTAAAAAAATAAAAAAAAAATAAATAAATTTCCACTGAACAATAACTTTGCGACTTCATTTCCAAAATTCAATGCGATTTTTTTGCTGAGTGTAGAAAGTCTTCGTGTCCAGTACCGTTGCCTTGCTGCTCCACTCAAGCTGTAAACAAAAGGATATTGAAGATGTTGTTGGACGAGTCTTTTGCCCGATTTCCATACGCAAATCCTCTGTGCCTTCTGTTTGCCCTTTGCCTGCCTTACTCCGTCCTGCTTCAGCTCCAGATCCCGGTTCAGCTAGTCAAGAAGCCTTTGCGCCAACACCATCAACAAATCGTCAATAACACTTGACACTCGTTTCGGATTCGGAGCAGGGTTGCCCAGCCGCTATGAACTTTCTAAGAAATTACTTTTTCGGTTGCAGATAAACGCAGAGCTGTATCCGTCCATCCATCCGTCCCTCTGTCCCTCTGTCTGCCTGTTTGTCTGTTTTTGGTGCGTCGTCGTCTTAGTTTGATCGGTTTCCCTGTGCTTGTGTCGCCTGTCAACTTTAGGCAGCTGTCAGTAGCTGAGGTAGCGGGGCCCAGTTAACTGAAACCTGACCTTATAGCCAGGACTGTGACTCGTCCAATCTAGTGTCAATATTTCTGGCCTTGATACAACTTTAAGTAATGCCCGCCTCCCCAATCACCCACCAACTCCTCCATTTTCAAGTGATAAGGCGGACTAACCGAATCAACGTACAATGAATAAAGCAAGAAAAAAGCATATCAAACATAATCAAAATCGAAAGAAGGAAACTTTTTTTCACTTTAATTATTTGTATCCATGTTTTCTGATTTCTTTTTCTTAGTTCGTTTTTATCTGTTGTCGTACGTAAAGAATTTTTTTTTTTTGTGTTTACATTGTTGATTTTGCTGTTTGGTTACTTTTTTCATCTGTCGTTGGCAAAAATTTCCATTCAACGTTCGATGTTTGGTGAAGAAGAGGCAACAGTCGAAGAATGTTTGAAATTCAGCAAGCGTTTTTCACGTATTTTTCATTTTTATGACTATACGTGTTTGTGTGTGTGTATGTGTGTGTGTATGTGTGTGTGTATGTCTATGTGTGTGGTTGCCAAAATGAATGACTCGCTTCACTGGCTTTGTGTTGATACCCATTGAACCCAATGAAAATTGGCTAAAAGGTTATAATGAAGTTGTGCGATATTAATTTGCAGACAGAAGGGGAGCAACTCCATATAGTATATATGTTCTCGATCAGATCTGTCTGTTTGTAATATTAAACCACACATTTTATTTTGAAATTAATTTAATTTTTTTTTATTTTCAATTTCTGTACTTTTCTGTGTAAGTTAATAATCGCAAGTTGCTGATTTTTAAATTTTTAAATTGAGAACACTCCCACTTGCTAGGGTGTTTTCTAGTCGATCTCTCTCTACTAGCGGTTTCCCACATGTTTTGTATTGGGGTTGGAGTTAGGCCACATATTATCCTGCCAATGGCACATGTATGTTAATATATGTTGTCACTGTCTCCGCACTTGTCCCTGTCCTGTCTGTGTCTTGCCTCTGTCTGCGCTTCGATAGTGGCACTCGTATCCGTGAAATGCAAATGTATGCGTGCCTCTTGAACATTATGAATAATTCCGGTTAAGATTCCATTTCTGTCATTTGCCATTTATTCTTATTCTCATTTTCATTGTCTGTTTCCTACCTGCGCATAAGTAGTTGTTGTTTTTTGCTTTTTATACGACTTGCTTTCCCCTTGTTCGCATTTAGCTCTTTTTGCTGTCCTTCTGTCAAGCACACTTTCATTGCCATTGTAGTTCATTCGCTCTGCTTGGCATGAACGTCAGCATTTATTATGCAAAACGTGGCATAGCAGGAGCAGAACAAAATTACAGTTGCGTAAAAAATATTAGCAACACTCCCACAATAAATGTTTACAAATTTGCCTTTTTTTTAATTTTTAACAGTTTTTACTTAAGATATTTTATGAAAAAGGAAGAAAATTAGGGTGAAGTAATAATATAAACACTTTTCAAATGTGCACTTAGAAATAAATAAATGTTTATTCTCGCTTTTCCTTCAGCATTACTAACTTTATTTGGGGAATACTAAACAGTATATTAAAAACCAAAACTTGAAAAATTGCAAAACTAATGGTAAGAAAAAATGTGGTGGTATGGCTATTATTTTTTACATAACTGTATCTGACTACCGGATTGACACAAGTTCAATCGAAGATCCCAAGGCGGTCCTCTTCTTCACCTGCTCTGATTAAGCTAACTGACCCGACGAAGAGCGGAACACATGCACTTTTCATAATTTCCGCCATTTTTGAATGCAGTTGAATGGATGCTAATAAAAGCTATTTGTGCACTTCACTGAGTGAAATCGTTGTCTCACTCTTATTGAGGACTTGAATGCGACACCTCGTATCTTCGAATTAATGACCAACCATTAAATCACACCACACAATAAAGTAGCGTGACCAATGCTCTATCAACCACTTTATTGGGCTGTCCGACAACATGAGCAAACATTGATGGCAAATATGTGTATTATATGTAAGTGTTGTTAAATGTTGATAGGCAATCCTTGACAACCACCTGCAGAGAATACTTTTATTTCACAGAGCAAGGTCACAATTAAAAGGATACTTATCTAAAGCAACTATTGAATATAAATATGAAAAAAGAACAAATTGAACATTTGTGCTACAAAAAACTTTAGTCTGCAATTGGGGCAAATTATTCAAATAAAAGGCTATTTACCTAAAAAATAACCAGTATTTATGAATTTATTGAAATAAATCTGCTAAAATTATTAATTTAGCAATTCTGCTAGCAACAACTTTAGCCTACAATTAGAAATATGGTAAATAAAGGTCTACTTAACTAAAAAAGAACTATTGAATATAAATTTACTAAAAATAAACATGTAAAAGAACCAATTTAACATTTCTGCTATGAATAAATCTAGCCCTCAATTCTGTAAGCCTATGAAAGGGGGGAGTATAATGTAATAGTAATGCCATGATGAATATTTGTTTGATTAATTTATCAGAATCATTACATTCAACAGAAATGCCGCTTTCTCTGATGATGACGTTGATGGCCAAAACAGGACTACAATTAATAATAATGCTAGACACACCATTGTTCCCCTATAGTGTGTGTCAAATGTGGCCAAATGTCACACGGATAATTGAAAATTAATTATGTTGACATATTTGGAAGTGATTGTTAAAATGGCGGATCGTTGATGATGCCTTAACATATAATTAGAGAATCAGGAGTAACAAGGGTCAAAACCCAAAATTAACAAAGCTACACTCGCCCTTAAAGAATTCTTATATTTGTTTTGTTTTTTACTTATAATATCGTTTAACAAAAGAATTTTAACATTTTACACAATCAGCTATGTATATACTATAACCCCGAAAAAATACTATATCTAGAAAAATGATTTCTTATATTTAGCAATTATTTCTAAAAACAAGAAAATCTTCCTAATTTTAGGGCGATATTTCAAATTTTTGAGCGGTGTAGATTTTTTTGCTGAGTGTGTCCACAAATCCGGCCTAGCTCAACGACAAATTGACAAGCTCTATAGTGCTTCAACGGATGCCTGTCATGTGACCATTTGTCTAATGTCCCCTTCTTTTGGACTGCTTTATTAAATCCACTTGCGATAGAAAACTTTTGGCTTTAATTAGCCGTTGGTATGGTCATTATAGTCTGACTTTCATTTGTCTGATGAGTAATGTGTGCTTGAGCTGATATTAACGTACGCATTCCAGTTCAGTTCAGCTCTTTAATACAATGTATGCAGCGGGAAAATGCTAAATTCCCCAACAATAACAAGAACAACAACTCAAAGCGGAAGGATGCTGGCCAAATGCTAGGACCGCTTATATGGCCAAACATGATGACGGAAATGCAAAACGCACCAACCGCCAACTACAACTACTGCAAGAGTAACCAGCAAACAGCAGTTGCAGTTGCAGTTGCAGCTGCAACAAGAACAACTCAAAACATTAAGACAAATGGCAGCAGCGGTTACACAACAGAAACAACAAAAAATAACAAGTAGGAAAGAAGTCAAGTTAGCTGGACTACGAGATACCCAGTTTTATTGCCTATTTCTCTCACTATGCCTTTTTGGAAATTTTTGGTATATATTTATATAGTTTTTATTAATAAATTAATTCCGATGGTCGAACTAAATCATTCATTTGCGACAAACGTTTTTCTCTTTGTAACTCTTTGTTATATAATCACCGAATGTATTTTATCTCCTGATATGTTATTTCTTATCCGATGTTTTCCATTGGATCAAAAATATGTCAATTTATATTAAATATCAATTAAAAGTCACCGCTCAAGAATCAAAGGCAGTTTCGATAAAAATAATATAAGCTTGAAAATCGAAAATGCCTCCTCTGCCTGGTACGTACATTTGCCCAAAACCATTATACTCATTTTCAGCCGTTTTCAATGGGTTGGCGGTATAAAAAGAGCCGTGCCTTGGATGGTGAAATAGGCGAATGCTAAAAGGCAAAATAATAATTTCTAAAGAGCAGAAGTTACGTTTGCATAAATAACGGCAGTTTTGTTCCCATTTTCCCATTCTAAGTGCATTCAAAATGCACTTCTGCACTTTAAGACAAAACGCGCCAAGGCCCCGTCGACGGGCCTACAAAGTGGAGACCGCAACAGAATTAAGTAAAGTAGAGTAAAGAAAATGTTACATTAAAAGCTCAGCACAAAATGAAAAAAAGTGTTCTTACTTTAGATGCAGCTTTATTTTATTTGCTGACAGCCGAATAAAGCAAGTGTTGGACAATTTTATAAATTAAACAAATTGCTGTGCCAAGTTTTCATTCACAATATAAAAATGGCGTGTTCTCAAAAAAATTAAAATAAAAAAAAACAGACAAACAACTAATCAAGCGCTAAAAACAAAGAAGCGAATCAACGATATTAAAATAAAAAACAATTCTTAATAATACGTTTCATTTTTGGTCGTCTCTTCAAGCAGCGCATTTCAGAACAAACGCTCCAATAGCACGCGAACTTTGTTTTACTTCAAGCCGCAGAGAGGGAGAAAGTGAGTGGGGGAGAGAAGAAGGGAAAAGAGATACACACATACTTATACCCACTTGATCCGGATACGGATCCATGACGGTGACGCTATCAGGCGGAAGTGGCACATGTCACGCTCCAAGTTGCCTGCTCATTCAATTGCGAATGTGTTTGTGAATACGAATCCGAATAACTAAAAAGAATTCACTTCCGTTGGCCCATAACGCGGCAATTATGCCTGAATAGTTTTCACCCCAACACACTGTGTGTGTGTGCGAAAGTGTAATGCATACTTGCGAACAAAAAAATAACATCACATCGACATTTTTTATTACGAATCAAAAAAAAATCATTAGTTTTGACATTTGTACAAATTTTGATTTTTAATATATTGCTTAGTATTCCCCCTGCAAATAAAGTTAGTACTGCTCCTGGAATTATTTTTAATATTTATTTTTTTATTTGAAGCGAAAAGTGCCAAAGGTAGCGAATAAATAATATCACCTCTTATGCATTCTTTATAGAAATCGCTTGTTCATTTATAATATTCGTAATTATAAGTGTGAATTCGAAAAGTGGTGCTATTCATTTTATCGTTAATTTTCTTGCTTTTTCAAGAAAATGGCTAAAATAACATTTTCTTCATTAGTTCCTTAAACTTACAAATTTAAAAAAGACACATTTGAAAACATTTCTTGTGACAGTAGTGCTATTATTTTGTTTTCAAGTGTAAATGCAATTAACATTTATGATTACACAACAGCAGTCCAAGCACATTTCATAAATATTTAACAATAATTTACAGCTTCGACTTTACGCATTATTTTGTGGGTGCGCTCGCACACTAATAATTATGTGGGTTACACTAAATGCTTCCCCAATGGCAGAGGCGTGTGATGTGTGTGATGTGTGCTCTACAAGAACAAACACAAGACACACACAAAACAAACACACACATAAAAGACAACTAGCTACATACAAGCGTATTATGACCTGGGACACAGGGACAGTGTTTTCTTTTTAAAAAGTAATTCCATTTCCTGGCTTCCTAGCTCTTACGTACACTCGGGAATAAATCGCCCGAAGAAATAGAAAGGTTTTCTTGATTTTAGAAATAATTTCTTTTTATTAAAAAAATGTTTCTTAAATTCAGAAATGCTTGCTCTAAATATACAAATCCAAAAATAGGGTGATTACGGTGATTAGGGTAACAAAATCTACTGACTCGGCCAAAAAGCTAATATATAAATTCTTGTATGGTAACAACAACCAGAATAAATATATTTTCTTATACTTTACAAAAATTCACCCTGAAATTAAGATTTATAAGCCCTGAATTTTAGAAAGAAATAACCATACATTTTATAAATTTTCTTTTTGAATTATATGGTGACCAACAACTGTCGCCAAAAGTATAGCGATTTACTAAAATTTAGGACGATTATTTTTTTGGGTGTAGACGCTGGCAGTTGTTTAGTCGACTGGCGCTGACTATCTGACGTCATCGGCAGATAGCATGTAAAAGGGTTAAGTGGCAGTCTCCTTCACTCTTCCTTATGTTCACTTTTCATTAGTAAATAAAAATCAATAAGCGAGGCAGCAAGAAAGACGATGGCACAGAATGAAGGAATCATCGTCCCTGATAGAGTATGCCGAAATTGTGTTATTTTCTAAATAAACATAAAAGAAGAAAAATTTATAATTCAATACTCGAGTATCAACAAGAATCTATAGATTCCAATCAATTTCTTTACTAAAGCATAAAGGTTGAAATGCTCTCGTGTATTTGTGCGTACAAAGCCGCCAAAAAATAACCAAAACTATCATTATTATTAATTCAGAGCTTAAAAGCCTCTGAGCTTTGCTTCAATGTTTTATGTGTTTTTGAAAAAGGCTCTTATGTCTCTTATGTAAAGTGATTACCGAATGCAAAAAAAAAAAATCATAAAATCCAGCATTAAGCTGTGGGTTTGAATTTCTTTTTATGGAGCAGGACTAATACATTGGGTAAAATCAGTATTGAATCAATATATAATGATGTGATGTGTTGTTGTCTTAGGCAGAAAATTGTATATTCTTGTTTAGAGTATTCAAACAGTAAGATAATACCAGTAAAAATAAAACCATAAATTGGCTATCATCATGGAATGTCCTGCATAGCTGTCAGAATAAAAACCAATCTACAATTGATCATTGACCTGATGTTAAAAAGGCACTATCGCAAGCCAAATCAATTAATAAAAATAATAATTATAATAATGTTGTAAATAACGTGGAAAATTAAGATTCAAACGCAGTTTCTGGTTGAGGCTTATCTTTATTATGCGCGAGCGCGTCTTTACTTGTTGAAGAATTGAGAGCAACTTAACTTACAAGAACGCAATGCGAAAGAGAAACACAATACATGTGTGACCAGGGCTTCGATATTATAGGATGTTGCGACACATAAGTATTAATCATTTCTGCGATATTTGAACTTACGTAACCAAATAACAATTAAAATAATTAAAATAGTGGAAATAGTGATAATAACAATAATAATAATGAAAATAATAATTATAATAAATAAAAATAATAACAATAATAATAATAGTATCATCATCGATTTAATTTTTATAAGTTGTTTTAATTGGTTTATTGGAAGGTGAAATCATCTAATATATTCAGGCTCTTAAGACTGAGCTATTTTCTTACTCTCAGATTTTTGTGTATCTGGATAATATGCTCGAAATCTTTTCTTTCAAAGTGTATATACATATATAAATATCATAATAATGAAAATAATAATAATCGGTTTAATTTTTACAAATTTTGATATTTTGATTATTGAATGGAAAACGAGCGAAAAAACATTTTAATTTTGCCCGCATTTAGTTTGGAATACATAGTATTTATATTTATAAATCGTAAATCATCAATGTCGTCTGGATTTATTTGCGAAGTTAATAATAATAATAATCGTTTACATTTTTACAAGTTGAGTAAATTGGTTTATTGAAAAAAATATAAATTCCCTAATAAATTCAGTTTGCCGCTATTTCTTCATTCCCAACTTTTGCTTTCAAAGCAATGTATAGTTTGTATATTTATAAAACTAAATCATCATTATGGTCATTGCCTTTGGCTGACTTGGTCATCTTGCTGATTGTTTTTTGTATGCCTCAGATTATTATTATTAGGGTGAACTAAAGTCATGGCACAGTTGACATCTGTTGACATTTGTTTTTAATGTTTGTTATGTTTCATGACTTCATGATTTCTGCTTGCGACTGACGCCTTGGGCAAAAATGAATTTATAACAACATTAAAATCGAGAGGCCTTAGCACAATGTGGCTGTTGGCTTTTCAACTTTAATTTGCTTGGCTACACTACACTCAAAAAAAAACCTCCATTAATTTTAATAAGTCGCCATACTTTTAAGGCTAATGGTTGGTCACCATATTTATATTAATCACAATAAAACTAGGAGTTTATGTATTGAGAGGCTTAATATAGTCCGCTTCATGTGACTTAAACTACGCAATTCAGGCGACCAAAAGCGACTGCCTTGCAAGTAGTTGAAGCCAAGCATCGATTAAGGCAACGAAACGAGATTGCAATACAAGCTGCGGTGCATATAGGCAAATTCAGTTATTTCCCACAATTCAGAAACTAAATTTCTAAAATTTATGGCTGTTTATTTCCAAAAATTAGTGTTTGCTTTTCTTCTTTTTATAAAATGCATTTCTTAGTGTTTTTGACGTATGCACAATATTATATTACACAAGCTCAAACATAGTCAACACTTACATTTGCCGCAACGAAGGCAAATACTTGCATTCTGCTAGAGCAAAAACATTAATTAATTATGTTGCACAGTGTTTGGCTGGTAGACCAACTGTGCTACGCATTCGAATATTCGCCAGTTTATTAACTGCACCACAATGCTAACTAAAAGATAGTCAAATGCCTGTGTCCAGTGTGTAACTCCCGCCCGCTCCCTTGCCCCCTCCCTGATATCTTAGTAGAGTGCAAACATTGCGCATTTCTTTTGCGGCTGCGTTTTCCCAGACTGCCTTTTGCTGTGTGGCTTCAAGCCCGGGATTTTCAACGCGCATAATGTGCCGCATTGCGGTTTTTCCTGAAGTCGCGCTAAAGACGACGCTGCGCCACAAGACACACACTCATAGACTCAAAGACATTTGGCTCAAGTGAAATTTCAAGTTTTTGCGCTAGTCACCCATACATACACTCAGAAAATAATCGAAATAATTTCTGAATATATGAAATGAAATTTATAAAAACTAGGCTTGTGTAAACTGATAATCCCAAAAATATGGATGTTTTTTCTATTTTTTTAATATTATCTATAAGTAAGAAAAACATTTCTAAAAAGTACAAATGAAAATCCACATTTTTAGAAAAATTCCGTTCAGAAACAACTCTTAACCGGCTTTTATATCAAAGTCATGAAATTGGATTTAAAAAAGAAAAGATTCGACGCCCGTATATATTAATGCCCAAACGAAGTGCCATGAGCAGTAATTATTTTTTCATAAATACACATTTACACATTACACTACTAATTTGTATCGGTTATAATTTAACAAGTTGTGTTAAAGGTTAAGAAACTAACAACCTTCAATTTTAGAAATATTCTTACTAAATAATAAGCAAAGTTACCCTTGGCGAATTTCTGCAATCCAGGTCATTTTTTTCTCAGAGTGTATGGAGGAGGAGGACGCGTGGCAGAAAGCAGCATGTTGAGCTAAATTTTGAACATAAACGGCATAAAATATGTGCGCAATAAAACACACGATTGAAATGCTCAAGTCAAAAACTTTGAGAAATGCCTTTAAGCGCCATTGGCTTGTGGCAGCTGTGTGTTCATGCGTGTGTGTATGCGTGTGCTTGATTTATGCCACATATTCGCTTGCTTAGTTCGTGTGTGTGTGTGTGTGTGTGTATATTTAAGCCGCTCATTGGTTGGCATCACCATGGAATAAACCGATGCCTATGCTTATGAATTGCTTCTTTTTAAGCCTCGTCTCGACTCTTTACTTGAGCCTGTTCAACACATTTATTTCACAGAATTTTTGAAAAGCTTGTGTGTAGATTTTGATTTTAACAGAAGAAGAATCTGAATTCGTAGAGAATTGAATATGTCTTTCACACGCTGCTATTTGCCAATATTTCAGCTTTCAGCTTATTTTTGTTTTAGGCTGTCCAATTTCCATGACAGGCATAACATGCTTTACAAAGAAAATGGCATAAGCCGCAGGTATTGAATCCCCTGATTGTCTATATTTGCCTGTTCATTACATAAGCATTTTGTATTTGACAAGCAGCAGCAGAAAATTACACGTTTTGCTTTTAAATGAAAAGCGGCTCGGGGAATGGTCTCAATCCAATATTAAATAAAGTGATTAAATACCATGCATAGAAGCATAGATAATTTTCCGGAAAATTTATTGCCGGAATTATTGAACAGCAAAAGCAACTCTCATTTAATTAAAAATATCAAGAATTGCTTGACCTATTAAAAAAATAAACTTTCAGAGACTTTGTTGCAGAAAACGAAAAATTAAAATTTTCTGTGTTGAATAAAAAAACTTACTAGAATAAGTAAGGTTTTCTGAATTGGACCTTGCCCAACAACTTTCCTGTCAGTATATTTATATTTCGATTCATAAAAATAAAAAACGTAAAAAATAAACGAAAAAAAGCAATATATAGCCAATTGGCTTAAATTGACTTCTTAATGAGCTCACGTTGATCAAATTGGATTTTGCCAGTTGTAAGTTAATGTAAGAATTTTATGTGATGCTAGATTAATTTATACAAAATGTACATTATTATTATACCCTGCCTGAGACTTAAAGAAAGCATGATTTGAGTTATGATAATAAGATGCATAGCAAAACTATTTTGTACAATGCCAGATCAATTTATACAAAATCTACATTAGATTTAGCATTAACTTCAAGTTTCCTTCATTCTCTTTTGTAAATTTTAAGTTTTTCAAACTCTTCTACATACCGATTTATAGCCTCCCAAAGATTTTAAGTAAGAATGATTGGAGCTCTGATAATAAGTTTCACACTTAAGGTACCCAATCAGCTGAGAACAGTTAAATGTACTTCAATAATACAAAAAAATAGGTGTTGTATACAAAATATGCATTATGTGACTAGAAGTTCCTTTCGTTCTCTTTTCTTCGATTTCCATTTATGTGAATTTAAAGTTGTTCAAGCTGTTACATGTACCGATTTATACCCTTCTCGTAATTTCAAGTAAGAATGATTTAAGCCGTGATAATAAGTTGCACCGACCGTTACGGTGCTCAATCAGCTGAGAGCAATGTGTACTTAAGGGGAAAAAAAATACAAAAGATAAACATAAAAGAGAAAGGCAAGAAAACTTACTTGAAATTAATCAGCAACATTGGCTGCATGGGTTTCTCAGAGGTATCCTTAGCGTAGCTGTAGCTGTAGCTGTAACTGTACTTGTGTCTATATGTGTCTATAAGTGTGTATGTGTGTGTAAGAGCGGCTTTTAAGTACGCGTCATCGTTAACAGCTTAATTGTTTGGCCATTTGCACAGCGCGCTGACGTCACGATAGGTGGGCAAAGCTGAATTCCAAAACAGGAAGCTACCTTTTTCTCTTCTCTGCTCTCGTCTGCTGCTTCTTCTTGGAATGTTTACTGTGAGGTTGTGTGAGTGTGTGTTTTTTTTTCTTGTTTGGTTTTATTTATTTATTTTTTATGTTTGGCGGCTAATCCGTTTGCGTATACGCGGCTAAACTTCTGCGGCTTCTTCTGCTTCTTCTTGTTCGCCTCGGTTCAACTTATGCGCGTGTGTGTGTGTTTTGCCTTATGCATATAATTCTATAGTAGGCTTTTACTTTGCACTTAAGCACTTGATCCGTTCTGCGACATAAACATTTTACATGACAAAGCGATTTACACACAAATACACATACATACACACACATGTACACACACTCTTCGAGAAGTAAAATTCACTTTCACGTTGCAGGAAGTTTCGCGTGTTGCGATTTTAACGACTAATTTCGAAGCGCTGTTTTGGATTTAATTAACTTGAACGACCCTTTGATATTGTTATTTATTATTATTAATATATATATTTTTTTATTCGAATAACCCTCCGGTATTAGAATGGCTTTATTTGGATTTTCTTAGTTTATTAAAGAGATCGTTAAAAATGTGGCATATATTTTAATCTCATGGATTTAATAAACACTCGAAATATTATTTTGTTTTTGCTGATATGCTTTTCGATAATATTAGCTTAGCTTAGGTTAATTTTTCTATTGGTTTCTTTGTAAATCAAAATCAGACTAAAATTGATATGTATCGTTTACAAATTGAATATTCTTATATTATGTTTTGTGAGTTTTAATTTTTGCTGATGCTGTGTTGCACCACATTCCGCTTCAATTCAAAATTTCCGAGATTTAATTTGGCATTCTGCAAAATAGAAAAGAAAATTCATACATTAATTAGCCTAAAAGGCATATCAAATTTATAAATTATATTCAAGTAATAATATATTGGCATATTGGTGATATTATCTCATTCCCAACTGTTAGTATGTGCGTTAAATGTTCAACTTTTTGTGGCTTCGCGTAAATGTAATTTTGCCTACGTTTGTGTCTCCATTTTGGAGCGGCTACATTATCTGGCTGCGTCTGCAAAGTTTTTACCTGCCACTTGGGCTTACAACTTGAATTAAGCCTCGCCCCACCTACCCACCAGCCACTCAAGCCTTTGCCACGTTGAGTTGTAATTACATCAACGCCGGGATTTTTATTGCCATTCGACAGAGAAACACATACACACAGAGGTCATATAATTAGAGTATAATTACGGCTCGACTAATACTCGAGTAGCAGAAAAAGAATTAGCTGCCAGAAGGGGGAGTATGGAGGGGATGGGTGGAAGGCTTCTGTCGGTCATCTGTTAACTATAATCAACGCCAAGGCAGGCGGAAATAGACAGATTTCCGGCTATTAAACACTCAGCAACGCGGCAAAAGCCTTCAGGACGCAATTTCACTCGACTACACTCGAAGAATGCCAAACACAATTCAACTCAGGACTTATTTTAGTCAAGCGCACTCAACTGAAAAAAAATTTTGAAGACACTTCCAACAAGTGCACATATTTCATTGCTTTAATAAGTTGCCATTTGCACTCATTTTAGAACTGCATTTCTAAATAATAAAAAATATTTATAAAAAATAAATAATTGACATATATGTGGAATTGTAGACTTAGGGCATGCCTTTCTAAGCTTGTGAAAATTTCTTTTCCTATATTGAATAATTATTTCTAAAAAATAAAAATAATTTTTTAGGGCTATTGTCATTTTAGGGCTAACGTAGTTTTACCATAATTAAATTCAATTATCTTATGAAAACAAGTATGTTATTTACAATGTTCTTTTAAAATAAAAATATATTTTTTAAGAGAATTCGAAGAACTGCAAATAATTTGCAGCCTTAACAATATAATTATGTACTAAGTATATTCAGCATTATATTTGGTTTTATTAAATAATTCAATTCAATGGCGGTCAACATTTAGCTTTAACATAATTAGATTCGCAAATGCATAATTCAATTGAATTATTTAATAATAACAAATATATTGTTTACAGTGTTTGTCTTCTCCTTCGCCGCAATGGCAAATTGTGTGGAATAAATTGAAAAAAATGTTAATTAGCCGTAATTTGCCTGCCTGCCTGCAACTTGTGGATGCGAGCGGGGCGGTTGTTCCTCAACTGACATTGACACACACAGCAGGTGATGCCAGCATGCTTAATTTAGTAATGAGACCATACCCCCTCCCCTCCTTTAAATATTACTCCCCCATCATCCACCTTCTTGAGAATGAGCTCATATATTAACATAAACAGTTCATTTATATCAAACAAGAATTGAGGTGGCATGGTCGTCAGGGGCGTGCTATAGAAAATGCGTATATATATGTAGATATATATATATATATAGCAAAGTTCGATTAGCCGAAAGTACACACAATTCACATGCCTAATGTCGGGTATCAAATATGGTAAAACGACAATAAACAATTGGAAACTAACCTCTCTGCTGAGTATCGCACACAAAAACCTATCAAGTTTCTTGTTAGCAACAATTTACACATTTTCTGTGTATGTGCCACGCCTCCTCCTCCTCCCCCTCCCCAAAAGACCAACCACCTCCGCCTCCGCGAAAAATATGAAACAACGACAACAATATATTATTGCTTGCCACAAATTCTGTTGTTGTTGATGTTTTTTGTAATATTTGGGGCGGCTGAGCACGCGATGTGGCAATTGATAAAACGCCGGGAATTCGATACTTCCCCTTCCCAATCTCTTTCCCATTCCAATTCCCGTTACTCGGATGCCCCTCAGGCACAGGCACATCGAACAATAAACAATCCTCCACACAAAAAAAAAAAACGCACTCTTTTTGCCATGCAGCATGTTTTATTATAGCGTTTATAGATATGTGTGAGTCGTACATTTATGGCCGATTGTTTATTTATTTCTTTTTTTGCGTATTCTGGTAAAATGATTAGCAAGGACATGTAATTTTCCTTTTTGCTAATTTTGAGCAGCGGGAAGTGGAACATTGATTTATATTGACAGCAGCGTAAAGCCAATACGAAATGGATGTCATCTATTTGTTTATTGCACCTTGAAGTATGCAACGAAAATTGAATTAATCCTTGAAATGTTATTGTCAATGTTGACGTTACTGTTGCTGTGGCCGTGACAAATAATGTCTATAACGCTATCGTTTCCTCTTTTTCGGTATAGTGACACTAATATGTAAAAATTCTTTATTATGTATTATTATGTATGGATCTGCTACAAGCTATTTAGCAGTCAAAATAAGCGTTTTTCGATTTGTTGTTTAGCTTACCTTTCAATCCAATCTTATTTACTTTCTATCATAAATATTTGTGGACTTGTTTATTGAACCTAGAAGTATGCATCAAAAAGCTAATTGATCTTCGAACTTTTACTGTAAATGTTAACATTACATATGTAGTAGGCTAAGTCGTTTGCTTGAAGAGACTGGCGAGATGAGTACAGAAATATCCTTTCACGCTGTTATTGTTAACGTCACTAAAGCTATTACTGTTATTATTTATAAAACTGTTAATATTTCTTATGTTATAGCATAGTTACATTAACTTCCCATAGTTTCAACATAATGATTATTCGTACTGCTACAACCTATTTCACTTAAATGGATAAATAATTTCGATCTTGGCTTGCAATCAAATCTTGTAGAATTTTAATTACATGAACTTGTTAATTTGTTTTCAGTCAATATAGAAGTAGGCAACGAAAAATGATAAATTCTTACTATTATTGGTAATGTTAACGCTACTTTTGCTTTATTTATAAAATACAGTGTAAGCAGACACAATCACCTTAACGACTTTTTAATCCATTAAAATGTTAACTCACCCCAAGCTTATCATTCGCCAGAGGCCTTTTCAGCCAGAGCTACAAGCTTATGAAGAGGTCTGACTTTATTTAGTTCTCGAATGTCTAATACATAATAAGTACAACCCATTAAACTTCTGTTTATATTCGAAGTGTAATCAAAACTTGAATAATTTCAATCAAATATATATATATGTAGTTATATTGTTCACTAAGCAACGGTACAGGCGTAAAAATGATTGAGAGAGGTCAACAGCAATGGTAGCAAATGGTTGCCTTGAACTGGGATATATATATAGGATACATATCCCATAAATACATAAATCAACTCGTCCATTATATGTTCTAATAGAGTTTCTTTTTGCCAATTTTTCAAAGAGAAAAACGAGGAAAAACGGCCCGCGGCTCCTGTCGAAATAGCTTTGTTATTATTATCGAACTGAACTGGATGGATGATGGAAAACCAAAGTGAAATGTGGCACAAGCTGCAGCTACAACTGCACCTATTGCAGCGATTCGTTGCATCAAAAAGCGTCACAGAATGCTGCCGTAAATTTGGACATAATATCTGAAATTTAATTACGGCTGGTCAGCTCAGAGCAGCGCTCAACTCAGCCTCGACATGCTGCATAGCCATGAATGGATCTGCTGGCTGAAAAACCATCCAGGTAATTTATATTGTGGGCCACAGTGCATTGTCCGTGGCAGGCAACGTCAGTGCCACACATTGCAGCGACCAAAACCAAAATTCCACACTCACAAAAAAATCTAACTAAATTTAAGTAAATGGCCCTACTTTCAGAGCCAATTGTTGGTCACAATATTAATCAAATAGTAAATTACTACAAATTATAGTTGTCGCTTTCTAAATTTCTTGGTGAATTTTTTAAAATTTTCCTGGTAGCTGTTTTCTATGTGAATAACGTAAAAGAATTCTTATATTAGCTTCTTTTATTTATATTTTCTTAATAAACATTTGTATTTTAAGTTAATGAAATTAATAAAGCTAAAATTCCAACAGGACAACAGCCATATTTATATTTTAGAATGGTTTTTTTTCGAACAGACAGCAATTGTTTTTCTACTTTTTGGAAATACACTTCTGAATGAAACAATTTTTTTAAATTTCAGAAAATGTTTTCTAATATTTAGAAAATAATTAGAATAACAAGAAAAACTTTGAATTGTTTCTCTGAGTGCACTTAAGTGTGCTGGGATATCACTTACCCGGCTAGAAATGTGTGCAAGTGTGTTGGCTGCATTTTCAGTTGGCGACACGTACGGACAAGTGTGGAGGTGAAGAGCGGGAGTCGCGTTGCTTATAGATATGTATATAGGTTGGAGATAATGGCACAACTAAACCGACATTTTTGGGCCGCCAAACGAAACGCGACGCGAAACGCAAAATGCGAAATGCGAGTAAAGGGGAGAGGCGAAATGGTTGGGGCAGGTGTTTTTTGCGGCTGCTGCGCGACGTTGCAAGTGGCACGTTGTGAATTTCGGAATTTTTAAAACCAGCTGAATCTGAAACTGTGGCAAACGTTGCGCCTCTCAGCTGCCTAAATTGCGTGGGTCATTTTTTGGGCAGGGACAAAAACCACGAAAAACAAACACACATAAGACACTAAAGCACACACATATAAAAACACACACAAGGTGTGAAGTTGCGTGTCCTTGAATATGCCACAAAAAAACTTTTTGTTTTCCTTTATTTTTGATTTTTTTCGGCAGCTCAACAAAAATTACGTTGAGTTGTGTTTAACTTATTTTTTGAACTGCTCACAGAGTATTGGAAAGCGCCAAATGATATCCTTAAATATCCGCGTAATACGCGTTCACTGCTGGACTGCGGCAAACTAAACAGGCAACATCGGAAGGCAACGTTTGTCAGTAGCTAACGGCTCACGCAGGCCGGATAAAAGTGAGACGAGAGCGCTTTCACCTAAGAGAGCGCGCTGAAAAGTAAAATTTCGCTCTTTACTTGCATTTAATGCTGTCTATTCTAATCCAGGCTGAAGCTGCGACATTTAATGAGGGACTGGTTTTGATCTGCAATGCTGCTTGAAATTAAATTTTCTACCTCTCTTTGTGTACTGCTGCGAACATACGTTTTGGAAAATGTTTAAAAAAAAAAAATACTGAAAATGTAGAAAAAATATGCAAATTTGACTTAAACACAAGCAATCAACAATTAAATAAGTAAATTATAATATAAATTGGTATAGCTATAAAAGTTAATAGCTAAAAAATTAAAGTCTTTAAATGGATTATTATTTTTAATTATTTTAATTAAATTATTATTTTAGTTTATCATTTTAAAGGTACTGGAATAATAGTGAAGTTTTCACAGTAATAATGTTTATAAAAACTAGATATGTTGGGTGGTTATATTTTATTATGTTTATATGGAAAATAATAGTATTTTAGAGCTTTCACAGATAAGAAACCAAGCATGTTTTGTTGTGCAGAATGGAATTCTTCTTTCATATTGAATATTTTGAAGAAGTCTCCATTTTAACACCTTAAATGAGTCGTATTTAAATTAAATGCTTTTAAAATGAGCAATACAATTATTTTGACCGCAAGTGTATAATTAGCAGCTACCCACTCAAAGAGCGAGAACTGCAAGCGAGAGAGCGCTGAAGAGCATTATTATTCGCTCTTTGCTTGCATTTAATGCTGGTCGCAAACTTTTACACTAGACTGCAGCTGCGACATTGATGAGGCCCTGGTTTTGATCTGCAATGCAGCTTAAGATTCAAATTGGTACCTCACCTTCTGTCTGTCTGTCTCTCTGCCTCTCTTTCTCTCTCTCTCTGGATGAAGGTATGTAATTGTATAATTACCTGCTGCTCACTGAAATTGCTTTAATTGGGTCATTTGGTCAGGGTTAAGCTTTTGCCATGCATCATTTGCATTGTATCATTTTATTATAATTTGTTTAAGTCCCATATTCCATAACTGTTGTTGTTTGGCTGTTGGAAATGTTGCGTGTGTTGCATGTGCAGGTGGCAATTTCCGTCAGAGTCGCGTGCTTCCGTTTATAAGCCGCACACACACGCATCGAGTGCCACGTTCTGTGGCACTTAAGTATATCTTTTGGCCCAACGAATGCCTGCCAATGAATGACTCCAGTGATAATATCCCCAATTCGACTGCAAACCAAAGGCAACTATTATAAATGGCTGCAACACTGTTGTCGGGCTTAACGTATTTGTAACAGCACCAACATATAATTTGCATAAAATCTTTAGATAAATGTAATACTCTGTTGGTAATTTAGAGTTGATAGAAATTTATGCTTAATGCTGTTAAAAAATATACTTTCCTTCCACGATCAGTTCAGCTTTAAGATAGATAGGTGGGGAATGAGCGATTGGGATGCGTCTCTGCAGCTGTGGGTTGTGCTAAATGTTATTTATTATTTAACTTTTAGCAGCCATATTTTTTTTCTTTTTGTTTCGTGCTGCTTGCCACATATTTCGGCTGTCAATAAACCAACTCTCTTTTCACTTTCATTGCTGTTGTGGCTGTGGCTGCTGTTGTTGAGAGCTTGTTCGGCAGCATGGAGCCAGGCTGAAAGGGGGCATAAATGGCTAACAGTAAATTAATTTACGTGCGTCACAAGTGCGCTTAATGGGCCAGTGAGGACATTTGAAGGCGTGGTTACTGCAGCTATTCACTCGCAAAGAGCTTAGAAATCTAAGTCGGTCACATTTTTCCAGCTATACTCAGGAAAAAATAGCGCTAAATTTGAGTAAATCACCCTAAAATGCATATCGCCCTCATAAACATACAGTTCATCCAATTCATAGGAATAATTTTACGGACCAATTAGCTTTTCCATTTAATTTATATAAAATTATATACTATGTAAAATGTTTGTAAATTTAAAATTTTAAAATACAAATATATATTAATACAAAAAGTAACAAAAAGATAATAGAATTATTTTTTATGTTTGCAAACACAGAAATCACATCCTGGAAATAAGACACATTTTTCAAAATTTTTTAAAAAACAACCTTGAATTTACGTCGATTTTTTCAGAGTGTACGAGTAGTGCTCTATCCATCCTTTCGGCATGTGAAATGAGAGAGTGTGGTGTGTGGATGTGTGTCCGCATCCTGGCAAACAGAGCCTGTCCGTCCCATATGCTTTGGCCGTTTGGAGAGTCACGTCCTTTGCCCCAAAGAGCGCTGACATTTTAATTGCATTCAGACAACGCTACAGCTGCAGCAAAAGCTACAGCTACAGTAGCAGCGTCCAGCAATGAGTACTGACAGCCAAACAGTCAAAACGTCAAACAGTCAAAGGGACGGTTGTAAAAGTTTCAGCTCCTGGGGCCACTGACTTTGTGATTTGCTTAATCCGCCGCGACTGAGAGAGCAACAGAAACGAGAACTATTAAATATTTTAGAAGGCAGCGAGTTGTGTTTTTGTGGCACACACCCACATATACATACAGACACATACAGCAAACCCAAGCAATGACCATTAGGCGCTTTTGCCTCATATTTTGGCTTCACATTGCAACGCCTGTTTGACTGCTGCCCCTGGTGCATGAACCTTTTCCTCAAAAATTCATCTAACTCAAATGACCTCTTTATACCCAGCTCTTGGCTCGGCCAGACAATGCACTTAATCTTTAATAAGCTCAAAGGCTGCCTCGAAGATAGGTAAAAAAGCCGAGTCGAGAGACAACCATTCGCCATATAAATAAATAATTTGTTGCTCAACAAAAAAAGAGGAAAGAAATTGAATTTTAAAAAAATGGGAGTAAGCGTCAAATAGGAATGCACATATGTTTGCACATACACATGTGGATTTATTAGCTAGTAAATATTCACGTTTGCTCTATAAGCAAAATTAAGTGATTTTAAGACATACCACGAAATCTTACCATAAATTGAATCCAATTAGCCATGAAATATAGTTGTTCAACTAATCCTACATTAAATATATAAAATATTATATTTTTAATGGATACTACGAAATTTAATAAATTTAACAATTATTTAATTGTTCAGCTTTCATCCGAATACTTAATTCATCTTGGAAGATCCTTCGCATTACGTATCTAAACTTACCTATATTTATTATTATTTAATATCTAGTAGCTATATTGTATAATATATATGTATCTATGATAAAAATCGATTTGCAACTTATACTTATGTTTTCTGTTATATTTTATATATCATATATGTAAAAATATTATATATATCTGTCATTTCTAAATAAGTAGACAGTTTGAACCATGAGGAGAATACTTTCTGAATTTTACTGTATATTACTATATATACTATATATTCGCATTATACAACCAATATTTTCAAGTATATTCTTAAGCTTATATTGATAAACTATTGAGCGGAGTCTAAGTTGAATGAACTAAAGAGAGTTGAATAACCTAGACATATGTGCTTGCAACAAAACATTTTCTGTGCTCTCAATGCTTGTCTGTTGGCACAAAATTCTGTCACGTATTTCGTTTCTTTACGTTTCGGCAAAGTTTTGAACTGAGCAAAAGGCTCAGGTTTCTAATTTAATTGTACAGCTAGTCAGTCACGAAAAAGTAGAAAACAAAGTTACATGTGTGGACAAATTTGATGTAACATGTTTTATTTTTTATTTGCTGCCAACTTAACAGAATGTCTGAGTGGCCAAGCAATGCAGTTGAGCACTGACCTATGCTTGATTTAACCTTTCAATTTGGCACCAAACTGAAAAGTGTGCTCACCCATGCCTGTCATCGCACCGCCTCGATAGGGTCCACTCCTATTTTTAGCTCATTATCCGCTTGAATCGAATTAAGTCGAGTCAGTGAACAACCGCTAGCGGTAATTTGTAAAATGGCAATTTGAATACCAAGAAAGTTAAGTTCCTAATTTAGGAAAAATTCCGCAAGTTTCGATTTTTTTTATATTTACATGTTGACCAAGGTTTAAATTAAAGTACTCCACATTTGATAGCCTCCTCATTGTGAACCCTAGAGCCTTAGCAGATGATGGCCGAAAGTCATGCTTGTGCATTCCCAATTGTAAATTACAGGGTATACTTGTACAAAGCGAAATGTGTCAAATACTCACAACGTATTTTCTCATTGCTTACCCAAAATTTAAAGAGAAAAAGGTTTTAAGTGGACCAAAGTTCTCTACTTCCTGTCACACCAGAGAGAGAGACAGAGAGAGACATGTATGCATCCTGTGCCTTATTTTATTCACTGATCAGCTGGCAATATACTTGGAGCGAGCACCGAAATTAACACACACTAATCCGGCAGTTGAAAACAGAAGTGGAACTGCTGTTAAGCGTCAGTCATGGGTCCCCAAAGTGAGCTCATTGAGCGAAGTGAAATTGTAATTTGTGACCCTGGACAACAGTCGTCTGTGTTTTGTATTTTATTTTCCTAACAAGCTGCGTAGTTGAACTCTGAAACCAAACAACATGCTTTTGGTGCCAAGGCTTACTCATATTATTATACAGAAAGTGTATTTATAAAAGGAAAGGTTGTGTCCTTCTAAAACCAGTGTTTGTCTTTTATTAATTTCAAGACACATTTTTCTAAAATTTATAAAAAATACGTGTCTCATTTCAAAGCCACTTTTTTCTTATATATATGCACTCAGAAGAAAAGGCCCAATTTTTATCATTTTGACATTTTAATTAGGAACTGTGTGTGCTTTAGGCAACTTGAATTGTTTTAAATTAAGTAATTTACTTGCGTAAATCGGAATGGCGATGTGCCACATTAATGTGAAGGTCATCGACTGAAGTACGTTTTGCACAGTCAAGTCATACAGCTAACACTCCTTGACCGTGTGGGGGCTAGACGTCAAATACAATATTTGCCTAACCAATTTGTACAATTAGATTGCCAACACAGGGACCAACGGCTTTTGTGGTGCCTTGTGTTGCATTAATTAGGCAGCTGCATTGTTGTTGTTGTTGTTTTGTGGCTTATGCAAGAAAACGTACAACAGATTGAAGTAGATGCTAAAAGACCTTAATAGGACGTGCAAAGTAGCAAAATAATGCAGGTTGCAGAGCTGACAGTGTCAAGCAAAATATTACAGCTTTATATTTCTTATTCTAATTATTTATCTAATGTCAACTAAAGTCAAACTACACAGAAAAATAAAAGAAGTAATAAATAGATCAAATTGAATTCAAAATCAATATTAAATCTAACTACACAAATAATACATATCTACAAGATTTCTGCGGGTATGTAAATGCAAAATAGTTCAACATTTAATGCCTGGGTTGGATAAGACCCAGAAGAAAAGAACCTAATCAGACCAAAAAAAAATATAGTTAGTATGTTGGTTGCAATCGAAATTATATTTCTAGAGAAGGCGTTTAAAATTGAGTTCTTAATTATAGAAATAGAGGATTCTAAGTTGAGTAAAAACCAAATTGTATGATTACATTACAGAGCACTCGAAGTGCTTTAAAATATCACAAGCCCTGTTTTAAACTGACTAAGGCATTTTTAAGGCAGTCTTTTTTTTATGCTGCGCCAGCTTTAAAGTAAACACATGAATAACAAGTTAAACACCTGCGCCCAAGCTCTGAAATAATCGTTTAATTACCAGCTGAAAGTTTAATGCTCAAGGCTCGCCGATTGGCTCTGTGCCAGGGGACCCAAAAAAAAGAAAGAAAACCAAAAAACAAAACAAAAACCAGGCTCAACAAATTGGCTCGCGCTTCGGATGCATTTTGAGTGAGGAGCATTTTGAATGGGCAACAAATTCAGGGCATTCACATCCTCCACCTATCTGTTTCTGCTTCATATTTCTGTCTTTTGCTCTTCGCAATTTAAATAGTCGCACCCACCCACAACTCTACCCCCAAGCGGTTTCCCAGCAACTCCAACGAAATATGAAAATTTGAATGCTTCTGCCGCTGACTGTGTTTGTGCTGCGATTTTGTTTCGCACTGGCGGCAAGTGAATGGGCGTAAAAACTTTAATTAAAATGGAAACCTTACAATTGCATTGTGACTAAGTTGAGGGCCGTGCCGACGTTTTAATTAAATTAAAAATGCCACAGCCAGCAAAAGGCATCCAAACAGCGAACATCTTAAAGCTTCTCGATTGAAAACTAAATAATTTTTTTTATGCCAATACTTCAAGACAAGTAAATAAAGCGGGTCTGAATCTGTAATCGGACACCCTAATGAAAATCAATAATTCACACACACAATGAGAGAGACTGAGGCGCTTAAAGTGACTTTCATGACAGCAACAACAACCAAAACAACAACAACAGCAATAACTAAGTCTGTGCAGGCCATTAATATAAAGGAAAGTATGGGGTAATGAGCCGAAGCACCTTGTGCACCCTAAGCTACAGACTCGCCGCCTTTGTGGCAGTAGACTGCACCAAAAAAAAAATCATCCTAACAACGCCCTAAAGAGTCTTTCTATTTTTTTTAGAAATTATTATTCAATACTATAAATTTTCAATATTAGCGTTGCTTGCGCTAAATCGGCAATCTCAATAATAGCGATTTTTTCCATTTTTAAAAAAATAATTTCTAAAATTCAGAAGCAAGTTGAAAACAAAATTTTTTTTTATTTGTTTTATTATTTGTAAGCCATGTGAAATTATAAAAAATAAACAAAAAAAAAAGGGTAATATAAGAATTATTCTATAATACACACATAGAATTCATAAAACACCAATATACATATATTAATAATATAAGAATTATTCCATAACACACATATAAAAATGGCATGAAATTAGAACATTTCACCTGGAAATTTTGAAATGCAAACCATGGTTTCAGAAAGCAATCATAAATTTCACAAATTTACTTGCTGAATAATTTAAATTTTTTTCTGAGTGTGGTCCTAGTACATGTGTACATAGAAGAATATACGCCTCAGAACATTAGGTACACTATCAAAAAAAAGAGTGCAGTCCAAAGGCGTGTCTCTGATAGACAACAAGCGGTTCAAAGGTTATGCCAATGTCAGCTTTTTAATTGCTGCATTTGCTTTTGTCTGGCACTGGCTTAAAGCCATTAAAGCCACCCACTCCGACCAAACAGATGGCTGAAGTTGGCTTACTCGTCTAGTGTATTAAATAATTGAACATATAGATATGTAGCTGACTTGAGTATTCCCCACACTGACTGCACAACAAGAGGAGTTGTAGCAGCAGTTTCAGCAGAATTTTCAACTTTCAGCAACTTATAAATAACATTACATTTTTGATAAACAAAATAAATCAAGGCAAAAATAACAAACAAGTATGCCACAGATGTGTATTAAATTTACCTAGCAGTAGATGTTGCAACGTCCGCCGGTGTGTATAATTTTTACTGTTACAAAAATGCTACACCCCCCGAACACACACTTACACACATAGCTCCCTCTTCCATCACATTGTTTCACACTTTGTGACCCAGGCATAAAAAAGGTTGCGTTAAAGTGAAGCAGCTCGAATGACATGCCAACTTTTGCCATGTGCCAGTGAGTGTGGGTGTGTGTGTTGTACGTCTGTGTGGGTGCAAGCATTAGCATTTGTCAAATTACCAATAAAATACCATTGAACGGACTAAATAGACTTTGGCATGACAAACAATTCTATGCACACAGTCCAGTCAGACTCTGTATTAAAAACATTTTCATCGCATGACTTGGACTATCATATGTATAATGTTACTCGATATGTGAGTAAATGTAAATGAGTACTATGTACACATATATATAGTCAGTGAGTTGCTCAGTGACTTATGGTCAATTTATGAGCAGTACTTAGTAGTTCGTAATGAAACAAACTGCACCTAGCTTGTAGTTTTCTCTTCAAAATACATATATTTAAAGTAATTTGACTTACATTTTAAGGTCACGTAACAACACAACAAAGTCATTATTACTTCTAAACACAGCAAATCAACATTTGAAAAAATTGCAAAATTATTGGATTGTGTTTTGATTGGTAATAAAAAGTTGTAGCTGGTGTTTTTTTTACAACTGTATAAAAAATACCAAAATTAATTATTCTTTTCCTACTACTTATTTATAAAACATTTATAATCAAATAGGCTTGAAACATTATCCGAGAAAAAAAAGACATTGAAACTTTGCTTGAAGCATTGCTTAAGTAAGTTTTAAGGATTTTATAAATGAGCTTAAGTTACTAAATATAACATCCTATTAACTTCCTCCTCTTTGTGTAGAAGGCCGTGTAAGTCGAGTTCTATAATTTTGACAGTAATGTAGGAAACACAAAAAGAAAAAAGAAAAAAGAAAAGAAAAACAGGCAGCCAACAGGGCATTATTTACCTTTGTAATATTGATATTCGTTGCCAGAAATTGAAATTATAAGAACTTATTAATGACACCTGCAAATACGAAATTATAATTTGGTTTTTTTGGCCGTTCGGTAATTGTACAAATGTTTATAAGTGTTATCGTTATGGCTTACACGAACATCAACAATAAATCCATTCAACAGAAACCCACCCACATGGCAAACAGCTTTCGTTTGTGAACATGTCCGAGTGTCTGTGATTAATGGCTGGCCATATTTTTAACACTGCAAACAATTAGTGCAAACGAAATCAAATTTAACCAGCTCTCCCCAACCAGCTCGAACCTTGTGTAATTCACTCGACAGAGTTGAGGTTAACTTGAGTCAAAGTTGAAGGAGGCCTGACCAGCAGGCAGTCCCTGATATATAATAATGATGTTTAGGCCGTCAGAGGGAAAGAAGAAGGAAAGACGAGCCCCCCACCATCACATAGTGTTGCCATTTTATTTATGACACTTGCACGTAACGCCCAGCAGCAAAGATAATAACATACACATACCAGCACACACACACAGAAATTACACTCGCACAACAAGTCTCTGGGGCACAACTTGCCAACAGGCGCATGGAGCATAAAGCGCTGCCACATGAAAGTAAAAGTAGATGTGGATGTGAATGTGGATGTGGATATGTAAATGGAACTGGCAGGCAACGACCACTTCGGAGTAGGCCACGCCACGACACGCCAGGCCAAATAATTATCTTGGCGCATAATCTCAATCTGATGTTTTTGGCAAACCAGCAGAAGCAAAAGTAACCCAGGCCAAGTCAAAGTGGCAGTCAGGGCCAGATCTTTGCCTGGACAATGCTACTGGCTTTTGTCTTTATGTCTCGACCTCGGCACGAAAATCTCAGATTTGCTGTTGTATGTTTTGCCTTTGAAAATTATGCTGATTATGAGATTGTCCTTTGTCACAATAGGCAATAGGCAGACACGCCCACTGGGCGTATTTTGAGCTAAATACAAAAAGTAGCAACTTCAGCGATTTGCCTCCGGGCCCCAGCAGCAGCGGCAGCAGCAGCTTACAAGCCTTATACGATGTGTTCAAAAAGTATCGCGAATTTTGAATTTTCGTGGGTTACGTATATTCGAATTTCGATTTTTTTGTAGCGTTATGTTGGTACTCATGTCTCTCACTTATGCCGACAAGCTCGGCCATTTTGAATGTTCACTTAATTGTTGACAGCTGCTTTGCTTGCACGTGTTTTGGATCGTCTTCGATTTTTACCTATTCAAAAAAATGGATCAAAGAACCTGTATCAAATTTTGTGTGAAAAACGAAATTAAGTGCGCGGATGCATTCCGAATGTTGATTGTGGCATACGGAGAAGCTACCTTGGACCGAAGCAACGTTTATCGGTGGTACAAAATGTTCTCAGAAGGCCGAGAAGATGTGAACGACGAAGAGCGTGCCGGACGCCCGAGCACTTCAACAACAGACGAAAAAATTAATGAAGTGGAGAAAATGGTATTGGCCAATCGTCGAATCACCGTTAGAGAAGTTGCTGAGGACCTAGACATATCGATTGGCCAATACCATTTTCTCCACTTCATTAATTATATACGAGTATATGAAATATTGATTTTTATTTTCATAGGAGCTTGCTCCACCTCTGTCGCGGGTTGGCCTGGTATTTCAGTACCGCCAGGATTCGGCCCAACTTAATAATAAATGAAACCGTTGTTGAATGATAGCTGCGATCATCTGACTGCCGAAGTGTTGCACACTTTTAGGCAGTTCGATTTAAATGCTAAATTGAAAAGAAATTGTCGCATTCCAGGTAAATCGTTTAACTAAACGTTTCTGTTCGCCTGTTATTTTAGTGGGGGAACAATACGAAAACTCGAAGAAAAAAGCGCTCATATGTGAAATATTGATTTTTATTTTCATAGGAGCTTGCTCCACCTCTGTCGCGAGTTGGCCTGATATTTAAGTACCGCCAGGATTCGGCCCAACTTAATAATAAATGAAACCGTTGTTGAATGATAGCTGCGATCATCTGACTGCCGAAGTGTTGCACACTTTTAGGCAGTTCGATTTAAATGCTTAATTGATAAGAAATTATTGCATTCCAGGTAAATCGTTTAACTAAACGTTTCTGTTTGCCTGTTATTTTAGTGGGGGAACAATACGAAAACTCGAAGAAAAAAGCGCTCATATGTGAAATATTGATTTTTATTTTCATAGGAGCTTGCTCCAGCTCTGTCGCGGGTTGGCCTGGTATTGCAGTACCGCCAGGATCCGTCCCAACTTAATAATAAAAGAAACCGTTGTTGAATGATAGCTGCGATCATCTGACTGCCGAAGTGTTGCACACTTTTAGGCAGTTCGATTTAAATGCTAAATTGAAAAGAAATTGTCGCATACTTTGAATCATGATCAAAAAACCCTCGCTTTTTAATCTGAGTTGAGTTTTGACGAAGTTATGGCATTTTGAAGTTTCGACCTATGCCCATATACCGATATACCGATTTTCAGGCTATAATTTTTACTTGTCTTCTGACTCAAAATCACGTTTTCAACTTTAAAAGTACGATGGATTTAGAGGCAAAACCATGATCAAAAAACCCTCGCTTTTTAATCTGAGTTGAGTTTTGACGAAGTTATGGCATTTTGAAGTTTCGACCTATGCCCATATACCGATATACCGATTTTCAGGCTATAATTTTTACTTGTCTTCCGACTCAAAATCACGTTTTCAACTTTAAATGTACGATTGATTTAGAGGCAAAACCATGATCAAAAAGCCCTCGCTTTTTAATCTGAGTTGAGTTTTGACGAAGTTATGGCATTTTGAAGTTTCGACCTATGCCCATATACCGATATACCGATTTTCAGGCAATAATTTTTACTTGTCTTCCGACTCAAAATCACGTTTTCAACTTTAAATGTACGATTGATTTAGAGGCAAAACCATGATCAAAAAACCCTCGCTTTTTAATCTGAGTTGAGTTTTGACGAAGTTATGGCATTTTGAAGTTTCGACCTATGCCCATATACCGATATACCGATTTTCAGGCTATAATTTTTACTTGTCTTCCGACTCAAAATCACGTTTTCAACTTTAAATGTACGATTGATTTAGAGGCAAAACCATGATCAAAAAGCCCTCGCTTTTTAATCTGAGTTGAGTTTTGACGAAGTTATGGCATTTTGAAGTTTCGACCTATGCCCATATACCGATATACCGATTTTCAGGCTATAATTTTTACTTGTCTTCCGACTCAAAATCACGTTTTTAACTTTAAATGTACGATTGATTTAGAGGCAAAACCATGATCAAAAAGCCCTCGCTTTTTAATCTGAGTTGAGTTTTGACGAAGTTATGGCATTTTGAAGTTTCGACCTATGCCCATATACCGATATACCGATTTTCAGGCAATAATTTTTACTTGTCTTCCGACTCAAAATCACGTTTTCAACTTTAAATGTACGATTGATTTAGAGGCAAAACCATGATCAAAAAACCCTCGCTTTTTAATCTGAGTTGAGTTTTGACGAAGTTATGGCATTTTGAAGTTTCGACCTATGCCCATATACCGATATACCGATTTTCAGGCAATAATTTTTACTTGTCTTCTGACTCAAAATCACGTTTTCAACTTTAAATGTACGATTGATTTAGAGGCAAAACCATGATCAAAAAGCCCTCGCTTTTTAATCTGAGTTGAGTTTTGACGAAGTTATGGCATTTTGAAGTTTCGACCTATGCCCATATACCGATATACCGATTTTCAGGCAATAATTTTTACTTGTCTTCTGACTCAAAATCACGTTTTTAACTTTAAATGTACGATGGATTTAGAGGCAAAACCATGATCAAAAAACCCTCGCTTTTTAATCTGAGTTGAGTTTTGACGAAGTTATGGCATTTTGAAGTTTCGACCTATGCCCATATACCGATATACCGATTTTCAGGCAATAATTTTTACTTGTCTTCCGACTCAAAATCACGTTTTCAACTTTAAATGTACGATTGATTTAGAGGCAAAACCATGATCAAAAAACCCTCGCTTTTTAATCTGAGTTGAGTTTTGACGAAGTTATGGCATTTTGAAGTTTCGACCTATGCCCATATACCGATATACCGATTTTCAGGCTATAATTTTTACTTGTCTTCCGACTCAAAATCACGTTTTCAACTTTAAATGTACGATTGATTTAGAGGCAAAACCATGATCAAAAAGCCCTCGCTTTTTAATCTGAGTTGAGTTTTGACGAAGTTATGGCATTTTGAAGTTTCGACCTATGCCCATATACCGATATACCGATTTTCAGGCAATAATTTTTACTTGTCTTCCGACTCAAAATCACGTTTTCAACTTTAAATGTACGATTGATTTAGAGGCAAAACCATGATCAAAAAACCCTCGCTTTTTAATCTGAGTTGAGTTTTGACGAAGTTATGGCATTTTGAAGTTTCGACCTATGCCCATATACCGATATACCGATTTTCAGGCAATAATTTTTACTTGTCTTCCGACTCAAAATCACGTTTTCAACTTTAAATGTACGATTGATTTAGAGGCAAAACCATGATCAAAAAACCCTCGCTTTTTAATCTGAGTTGAGTTTTGACGAAGTTATGGCATTTTGAAGTTTCGACCTATGCCCATATACCGATATACCGATTTTCAGGCAATAATTTTTACTTGTCTTCTGACTCAAAATCACGTTTTCAACTTTAAATGTACGATGGATTTAGAGGCAAAACCATGATCAAAAAACCCTCGCTTTTTAATCTGAGTTGAGTTTTGACGAAGTTATGGCATTTTGAAGTTTCGACCTATGCCCATATACCGATATACCGATTTTCAGGCAATAATTTTTACTTGTCTTCCGACTCAAAATCACGTTTTCAACTTTAAATGTACGATTGATTTAGAGGCAAAACCATGATCAAAAAACCCTCGCTTTTTAATCTGAGTTGAGTTTTGACGAAGTTATGGCATTTTGAAGTTTCGACCTATGCCCATATACCGATATACCGATTTTCAGGCAATAATTTTTACTTGTCTTCCGACTCAAAATCACGTTTTCAACTTTAAATGTACGATTGATTTAGAGGCAAAACCATGATCAAAAAACCCTCGCTTTTTAATCTGAGTTGAGTTTTGACGAAGTTATGGCATTTTGAAGTTTCGACCTATGCCCATATACCGATATACCGATTTTCAGGCAATAATTTTTACTTGTCTTCCGACTCAAAATCACGTTTTTAACTTTAAATGTACGATTGATTTAGAGGCAAAACCATGATCAAAAAGCCCTCGCTTTTTAATCTGAGTTGAGTTTTGACGAAGTTATGGCATTTTGAAGTTTCGACCTATGCCCATATACCGATATACCGATTTTCAGGCAATAATTTTTACTTGTCTTCCGACTCAAAATCACGTTTTCAACTTTAAATGTACGATTGATTTAGAGGCAAAACCATGATCAAAAAACCCTCGCTTTTTAATCTGAGTTGAGTTTTGACGAAGTTATGGCATTTTGAAGTTTCGACCTATGCCCATATACCGATATACCGATTTTCAGGCAATAATTTTTACTTGTCTTCCGACTCAAAATCACGTTTTCAACTTTAAATGTACGATTGATTTAGAGGCAAAACCATGATCAAAAAACCCTCGCTTTTTAATCTGAGTTGAGTTTTGACGAAGTTATGGCATTTTGAAGTTTCGACCTATGCCCATATACCGATATACCGATTTTCAGGCAATAATTTTTACTTGTCTTCCGACTCAAAATCACGTTTTCAACTTTAAATGTACGATTGATTTAGAGGCAAAACCATGATCAAAAAACCCTCGCTTTTTAATCTGAGTTGAGTTTTGACGAAGTTATGGCATTTTGAAGTTTCGACCTATGCCCATATACCGATATACCGATTTTCAGGCAATAATTTTTACTTGTCTTCTGACTCAAAATCACGTTTTCAACTTTAAATGTACGATGGATTTAGAGGCAAAACCATGATCAAAAAACCCTCGCTTTTTAATCTGAGTTGAGTTTTGACGAAGTTATGGCATTTTGAAGTTTCGACCTATGCCCATATACCGATATACCGATTTTCAGGCAATAATTTTTACTTGTCTTCCGACTCAAAATCACGTTTTCAACTTTAAATGTACGATGGATTTAGAGGCAAAACCATGATCAAAAAACCCTCGCTTTTTAATCTGAGTTGAGTTTTGACGAAGTTATGGCATTTTGAAGTTTCGACCTATGCCCATATACCGATATACCGATTTTCAGGCAATAATTTTTACTTGTCTTCTGACTCAAAATCACGTTTTCAACTTTAAATGTACGATGGATTTAGAGGCAAAACCATGATCAAAAAACCCTCGCTTTTTAATCTGAGTTGAGTTTTGACGAAGTTATGGCATTTTGAAGTTTCGACCTATGCCCATATACCGATATACCGATTTTCAGGCAATAATTTTTACTTGTCTTCCGACTCAAAATCACGTTTTTAGCTTTAAATGTACGATGGATTTAGAGGCAAAACCATGATCAAAAAACCCTCGCTTTTTAATCTGAGTTGAGTTTTGACGAAGTTATGGCATTTTGAAGTTTCGACCTATGCCCATATACCGATATACCGATTTTCAGGCAATAATTTTTACTTGTCTTCCGACTCAAAATCACGTTTTCAACTTTAAATGTACGATGGATTTAGAGGCAAAACCATGATCAAAAAACCCTCGCTTTTTAATCTGAGTTGAGTTTTGACGAAGTTATGGCATTTTGAAGTTTCGACCTATGCCCATATACCGATATACCGATTTTCAGGCAATAATTTTTACTTGTCTTCCGACTCAAAATCACGTTTTCAACTTTAAATGTACGATTGATTTAGAGGCAAAACCATGATCAAAAAACCCTCGCTTTTTAATCTGAGTTGAGTTTTGACGAAGTTATGGCATTTTGAAGTTTCGACCTATGCCCATATACCGATATACCGATTTTCAGGCAATAATTTTTACTTGTCTTCCGACTCAAAATCACGTTTTCAACTTTAAATGTACGATTGATTTAGAGGCAAAACCATGATCAAAAAACCCTCGCTTTTTAATCTGAGTTGAGTTTTGACGAAGTTATGGCATTTTGAAGTTTCGACCTATGCCCATATACCGATATACCGATTTTCAGGCAATAATTTTTACTTGTCTTCTGACTCAAAATCACGTTTTCAACTTTAAATGTACGATGGATTTAGAGGCAAAACCATGATCAAAAAACCCTCGCTTTTTAATCTGAGTTGAGTTTTGACGAAGTTATGGCATTTTGAAGTTTCGACCTATGCCCATATACCGATATACCGATTTTCAGGCAATAATTTTTACTTGTCTTCCGACTCAAAATCACGTTTTCAACTTTAAATGTACGATGGATTTAGAGGCAAAACCATGATCAAAAAACCCTCGCTTTTTAATCTGAGTTGAGTTTTGACGAAGTTATGGCATTTTGAAGTTTCGACCTATGCCCATATACCGATATACCGATTTTCAGGCAATAATTTTTACTTGTCTTCCGACTCAAAATCACGTTTTCAACTTTAAATGTACGATTGATTTAGAGGCAAAACCATGATCAAAAAGCCCTCGCTTTTTAATCTGAGTTGAGTTTTGACGAAGTTATGGCATTTTGAAGTTTCGACCTATGCCCATATACCGATATACCGATTTTCAGGCAATAATTTTTACTTGTCTTCCGACTCAAAATCACGTTTTTAACTTTAAATGTACGATTGATTTAGAGGCAAAACCATGATCAAAAAACCCTCGCTTTTTAATCTGAGTTGAGTTTTGACGAAGTTATGGCATTTTGAAGTTTCGACCTATGCCCATATACCGATATACCGATTTTCAGGCTATAATTTTTACTTGTCTTCCGACTCAAAATCACGTTTTCAACTTTAAATGTACGATTGATTTAGAGGCAAAACCATGATCAAAAAACCCTCGCTTTTTAATCTGAGTTGAGTTTTGACGAAGTTATGGCATTTTGAAGTTTCGACCTATGCCCATATACCGATATACCGATTTTCAGGCAATAATTTTTACTTGTCTTCCGACTCAAAATCACGTTTTTAACTTTAAATGTACGATTGATTTAGAGGCAAAACCATGATCAAAAAACCCTCGCTTTTTAATCTGAGTTGAGTTTTGACGAAGTTATGGCATTTTGAAGTTTCGACCTATGCCCATATACCGATATACCGATTTTCAGGCTATAATTTTTACTTGTCTTCTGACTCAAAATCACGTTTTCAACTTTAAATGTACGATTGATTTAGAGGCAAAACCATGATCAAAAAACCCTCGCTTTTTAATCTGAGTTGAGTTTTGACGAAGTTATGGCATTTTGAAGTTTCGACCTATGCCCATATACCGATATACCGATTTTCAGGCTATAATTTTTACTTGTCTTCCGACTCAAAATCACGTTTTTAACTTTAAATGTACGATTGATTTAGAGGCAAAACCATGATCAAAAAGCCCTCGCTTTTTAATCTGAGTTGAGTTTTGACGAAGTTATGGCATTTTGAAGTTTCGACCTATGCCCATATACCGATATACCGATTTTCAGGCAATAATTTTTACTTGTCTTCCGACTCAAAATCACGTTTATAACTTTAAATGTACGATTGATTTAGGAGGCAAAACCATGATCAAAAAGCCCTCGCTTTTTAATCTGAGTTGAGTTTTGACGAAGTTATGGCATTTTGAAGTTTCGACCTATGCCCATATACCGATATACCGATTTTCAGGCTATAATTTTTACTTGTCTTCTGACTCAAAATCACGTTTTCAACTTTAAATGTACGATTGATTTAGAGGCAAAACCATGATCAAAAAACCCTCGCTTTTTAATCTGAGTTGAGTTTTGACGAAGTTATGGCATTTTGAAGTTTCGACCTATGCCCATATACCGATATACCGATTTTCAGGCAATAATTTTTACTTGTCTTCCGACTCAAAATCACGTTTATAACTTTAAATGTACGGTTGATTTAGGAGCAAAACCATGATCAAAAAGGCCTCGCTTTTTAATCTGAGTTGAGTTTTGGCGAAGTTATGGCATTTTGAAGTTTCGACCTATGCCCATATACCGATATACCGATTTTCAGGCAATAATTTTTACTTGTCTTCCGACTCAAAATCACGTTTTCAACTTTAAATGTACGATTGATTTAGAGGCAAAACCATGATCAAAAAACCCTCGCTTTTTAATCTGAGTTGAGTTTTGACGAAGTTATGGCATTTTGAAGTTTCGACCTATGCCCATATACCGATATACCGATTTTCAGGCATAATTTTTACTTGTCTTCCGACTCAAAATCACGTTTTTAACTTTAAATGTACGATGTTTAGAGGCAAAACCATGATCAAAAAGCCCTCGCTTTTTAATCTGAGTTGAGTTTTGACGAAGTTATGGCATTTTGAAGTTTCGACCTATGCCCATATACCGATATACCGATTTTCAGGCAATAATTTTTACTTGTCTTCCGACTCAAAATCACGTTTTCAACTTTAAATGTACGATTGATTTAGAGGCAAAACCATGATCAAAAAGCCCTCGCTTTTTAATCTGAGTTGAGTTTTGACGAAGTTATGGCATTTTGAAGTTTCGACCTATGCCCATATACCGATATACCGATTTTCAGGCAATAATTTTTACTTGTCTTCCGACTCAAAATCACGTTTTCAACTTTAAATGTACGATTGATTTAGAGGCAAAACCATGATCAAAAAACCCTCGCTTTTTAATCTGAGTTGAGTTTTGACGAAGTTATGGCATTTTGAAGTTTCGACCTATGCCCATATACCGATATACCGATTTTCAGGCAATAATTTTTACTTGTCTCGACTCAAAATCACGTTTTCAACTTTAAATGTACGATTGATTTAGAGGCAAAACCATGATCAAAAACCCTCGCTTTTTAATCTGAGTTGAGTTTTGACGAAGTTATGGCATTTTGAAGTTTCGACCTATGCCCATATACCGATATACCGATTTTCAGGCAATAATTTTTACTTGTCTTCTGACTCAAAATCACGTTTTCAACTTTAAATGTACGATTGATTTAGAGGCAAAACCATGATCAAAAAACCCTCGCTTTTTAATCTGAGTTGAGTTTTGACGAAGTTATGGCATTTTGAAGTTTCGACCTATGCCCATATACCGATATACCGATTTTCAGGCTATAATTTTTACTTGTCTTCTGACTCAAAATCACGTTTTCAACTTTAAATGTACGATTGATTTAGAGGCAAAACCATGATCAAAAAACCCTCGCTTTTTAATCTGAGTTGAGTTTTGACGAAGTTATGGCATTTTGAAGTTTGACCTATGCCCATATACCGATATACCGATTTTCAGGCTATAATTTTTACTTGTCTTCCGACTCAAAATCACGTTTTAACTTTAAATGTACGATTGATTTAGAGGCAAAACCATGATCAAAAAGCCCTCGCTTTTTAATCTGAGTTGAGTTTTGGCGAAGTTATGGCATTTTGAAGTTTCGACCTATGCCCATATACCGATATACCGATTTTCAGGCAATAATTTTTACTTGTCTTCCGACTCAAAATCACGTTTTTAACTTTAAATGTACGATTGATTTAGAGGCAAAACCATGATCAAAAAGCCCTCGCTTTTTAATCTGAGTTGAGTTTTGGCGAAGTTATGGCATTTTGAAGTTTCGACCTATGCCCATATACCGATATACCGATTTTCAGGCAATAATTTTTACTTGTCTTCTGACTCAAAATCACGTTTTCAACTTTAAATGTACGATTGATTTAGAGGCAAAACCATGATCAAAAAACCCTCGCTTTTTAATCTGAGTTGAGTTTTGACGAAGTTATGGCATTTTGAAGTTTCGACCTATGCCCATATACCGATATACCGATTTTCAGGCAATAATTTTTACTTGTCTTCCGACTCAAAATCACGTTTTTAACTTTAAATGTACGATTGATTTAGAGGCAAAACCATGATCAAAAAACCCTCGCTTTTTAATCTGAGTTGAGTTTTGACGAAGTTATGGCATTTTGAAGTTTCGACCTATGCCCATATACCGATATACCGATTTTCAGGCAATAATTTTTACTTGTCTTCCGACTCAAAATCACGTTTTCAACTTTAAATGTACGATTGATTTAGAGGCAAAACCATGATCAAAAAGCCCTCGCTTTTTAATCTGAGTTGAGTTTTGGCGAAGTTATGGCATTTTGAAGTTTCGACCTATGCCCATATACCGATATACCGATTTTCAGGCAATAATTTTTACTTGTCTTCTGACTCAAAATCACGTTTTTAACTTTAAATGTACGATTGATTTAGAGGCAAAACCATGATCAAAAAACCCTCGCTTTTTAATCTGAGTTGAGTTTTGCGAAGTTATGGCATTTTGAAGTTTGACCTATGCCCATATACCGATATACCGATTCAGGCAAATTTTACTGTCTTCCGACTCAAAATCACGTTTTACTTTAAATGTAGGATGGGACCATGATCAAAAAGCCCTCGCTTTTTAATCTGAGTTGAGTTTTGCGAAGTTATGGCATTTTGAAGTTTCGACCTATGCCCATATACCGATATACCGATTTTCAGGCTATAATTTTTACTTGTCTTCTGACTCAAAATCACGTTTTCAACTTTAAATGTACGATTGATTTAGAGGCAAAACCATGATCAAAAAGCCCTCGCTTTTTAATCTGAGTTGAGTTTTGACGAAGTTATGGCATTTTGAAGTTTCGACCTATGCCCATATACCGATATACCGATTTTCAGGCTATAATTTTTACTTGTCTTCTGACTCAAAATCACGTTTTCAACTTTAAATGTACGATTGATTTAGAGGCAAAACCATGATCAAAAAGCCCTCGCTTTTTAATCTGAGTTGAGTTTTGACGAAGTTATGGCATTTTGAAGTTTCGACCTATGCCCATATACCGATATACCGATTTTCAGGCAATAATTTTTACTTGTCTTCTGACTCAAAATCACGTTTTCAACTTTAAATGTACGATTGATTTAGAGGCAAAACCATGATCAAAAAACCCTCGCTTTTTAATCTGAGTTGAGTTTTGACGAAGTTATGGCATTTTGAAGGACTCAAAATCACGTTTTACTTTAAATGTACGATCACCATGACAAAAACCTCGCTTTTTAATCTGAGTTGAGTTTTGCGAAGTTATGGCATTTTGAAGTTTGACCTATGCCATATACCGATATACCGATTTTCAGGCAATAATTTTTACTTGTCTTCCGACTCAAAATCACGTTTTCAACTTTAAATGTACGATGGATTTAGAGGCAAAACCATGATCAAAAAACCCTCGCTTTTTAATCTGAGTTGAGTTTTGACGAAGTTATGGCATTTTGAAGTTTCGACCTATGCCCATATACCGATATACCGATTTACAGGCAATAATTTTTACTTGTCTTCTGACTCAAAATCACGTTTTCAACTTTAAATGTACGATGGATTTAGAGGCAAAACCATGATCAAAAAACCCTCGCTTTTTAATCTGAGTTGAGTTTTGACGAAGTTATGGCATTTTGAAGTTTCGACCTATGCCCATATACCGATATACCGATTTTCAGGCAATAATTTTTACTTGTCTTCCGACTCAAAATCACGTTTTTAACTTTAAATGTACGATTGATTTAGAGGCAAAACCATGATCAAAAAGCCCTCGCTTTTTAATCTGAGTTGAGTTTTGACGAAGTTATGGCATTTTGAAGTTTCGACCTATGCCCATATACCGATATACCGATTCACAGGCAATAATTTTTACTTGTCTTCTGACTCAAAATCACGTTTTCAACTTTAAATGTACGATGGATTTAGAGGCAAAACCATGATCAAAAAACCCTCGCTTTTTAATCTGAGTTGAGTTTTGCGAAGTTATGGCATTTTGAAGTTTGACCTATGCCCATATACCGATATACCGATTTTAGGCAATAATTTTTACTTGTCTTCCGAGTTGGCATTTTGAAGTTTCGACCTATGCCCATATACCGATATACCGATTTTCAGGCAATAATTTTTACTTGTCTTCCGACTCAAAATCACGTTTTTAACGTTACAAAGTTACTTTATATTTTTAGTCGATGTTGTGTTTAATTAGTTGTTGCTGCCTCCGACAATCGCTTTTTCCCAATCAAAATAACAGGCGAACAGAAATGTTTAGTTAAACGATTTAATTGTAGAATAACCTTAAATACACGACCTTCAAAGTATGCAATAATTTCCTTTTAATTTAGCTTTTAAATCGAACCGCTTAAAAGTATGCAACACTTCGGCAGTCAGATGATCGCAGCTATCATTCAACAACGGTTTCTTTTATTATTAAGTTGGGACGGATCCTGGCGGTACTGCAATACCAGGCCAACCCGCGACAGAGCTGGAGCAAGCTCCTATGAAAATAAAAATCAATATTTCACATATGAGCGCTTTTTTCTTCGAGTTTTCGTATTGTTCCCCCACTCAAAATAACAGGCGAACAGAAATGTTTAGTTGAACGATTTAATTGTAGAATAACCTCAAATACACGCTATTCAAAGTATGCGACAATTTCTTTTCAATTTAGCATTTAAATCGAACTGCCTAAAAGTGTGCAACACTTCGGCAGTCAGATGATCGCAGCTATCATTCAACAACGGTTTCATTTATTATTAAGTTGGGCCGAATCCTGGCGGTACTTAAATATCAGGCCAACTCGCGACAGAGGTGGAGCAAGCTCCTATGAAAATAAAAATCAATATTTCACATATGAGCGCTTTTTTCTTCGAGTTTTCGTATTGTTCCCCCACTAAAATAACAGGCGAACAGAAACGTTAAGTTAAACGATTTACCTGGAATGCAATAATTTCTTATCAATTAAGCATTTAAATCGAACTGCCTAAAAGTGTGCAACACTTCGGCAGTCAGATGATCGCAGCTATCATTCAACAACGGTTTCTTTTATTATTAAGTTGGGACGGATCCTGGCGGTACTGCAATACCAGGCCAACCCGCGACAGAGCTGGAGCAAGCTCCTATGAAAATAAAAATCAATATTTCACATATGAGCGCTTTTTTCTTCGAGTTTTCGTATTGTTCCCCCACTAAAATAACAGGCGAACAGAAACGTTTAGTTAAACGATTTACCTGGAATGCAATAATTTCTTATCAATTAAGCATTTAAATCGAACTGCCTAAAAGTGTGCAACACTTCGGCAGTCAGATGATCGCAGCTATCATTCAACAACGGTTTCATTTATTATTAAGTTGGGCCGAATCCTGGCGGTACTGAAATACCAGGCCAACCCGCGACAGAGGTGGAGCAAGCTCCTATGAAAATAAAAATCAATATTTCATATACTCGTATATAATTAATGAAGTGGAGAAAATGGTATTGGCCAATCGATATGTCTAGGTCCTCAGCAACTTCTCTAACGGTGATTCGACGATTGGCCAATACCATTTTCTCCACTTCATTAATTTTTTCGTCTGTTGTTGAAGTGCTCGGGCGTCCGGCACGCTCTTCGTCGTTCACATCTTCTCGGCCTTCTGAGAACATTTTGTACCACCGATAAACGTTGCTTCGGTCCAAGGTAGCTTCTCCGTATGCCACAATCAACATTCGGAATGCATCCGCGCACTTAATTTCGTTTTTCACACAAAATTTGATACAGGTTCTTTGATCCATTTTTTTGAATAGGTAAAAATCGAAGACGATCCAAAACACGTGCAAGCAAAGCAGCTGTCAACAATTAAGTGAACATTCAAAATGGCCGAGCTTGTCGGCATAAGTGAGAGACATGAGTACCAACATAACGCTACAAAAAAATCGAAATTCGAATATACGTAACCCACGAAAATTCAAAATTCGCGATACTTTTTGAGCACACCTCGTATGTTTAATAGATTAATTCAGAGCGCACACAAACACTCGGCCAACAAAAGGCACACAAATGAATAATTCGAATGTAAAATGAACTCACTTTCGCAGCATATGAGTGCCCGGCTTGTCCTAAGCTGCACTCGTTTGAAGACCACTTTCGAGGTGCTAAATTAGCGCACGCATTAAAAGCATATTACTCATACGAAGCGTTGCTCACTTGAATGCATAAGCAGCATAAGCACACGGCCACTTCAACTCAAAGCCCCAAAGGCTTAAAAGAGCCATCAATATATATAAGTTTGTGGTCCATATATACATATATATATATATAAATACATTCATATACATATATATACAGTCAGGAAAAAATCATTTTATTATAAGACTTATAAATATTTTTTAATAAATATAATTTCAATAAATAATTTTTTTCAAATTCAATTTAATCTATTTTGAACTCTATCGATTTTTTGCGCGTCGATTGACTTGCATTAATAAAAAAAAATTTCTAAAAACAAAAAAGGCTTTATAATATTCAGGGCGATTTTCTAGAATTTATTTGATTATTTTGCTGAGTGTATGCACATTTACGGCAAAAATCATATACAAATACCCATAAATCCGAATGTAAACTACATAAATTAGAAATTTTGTATTTAGACGAACATTTTCGCATACGGGATGCGGATCACGTTCGAAACTTTATAACCGCAACTAGGCGAAACCTTTTGCTGATTACAACGTGACCAACGCAACGCCAACCGGCAAAATATTTATACACTCAAATAAAAGTGTACAGCTTGGTTGTGTGGTAAAATTATTTTAAATTATTTTTGATAATTGAATGAAACACACGAGCATGGAAACGATTTACGACAATCGTACATATTTCGAAATCGTACCAAAGGGATAAGGAATTGTTGACACGCTCTTTAGATATTATCCGCGCATGCTCCAACGCCAAACAAAATGGGCGGGTGGTCTTAGACTTACTCGATGGCGACAATTGACACGTGCCTTTGTTTACACAAAGTAATGAAATTTAAACAGCATCTAAGTTCCTATATATATATATACTTATATATACACATATATGTATATACATATGTTTATATGTATATATTGCCGGAAATTTCACAGAAATGCGTCTAATTTCATTAAGCAACAATGCTGCCAATAAATATTACGAAAGCATCAAAGTGCCATTCAAACTTTTGGAAATTCAATGCATATTAATGAGTTATCTATAGGTGCGAATATTTGAATTTAAATTTCGTTAAATTCTTAGCAAATCTCTCCTCTTCATCGGTGGTACTTACAACATCTGTCTGCATGGTACATATCTGCTGGGCTTGGCCATTTCGCATACCTTAACTTGGCATTTATTTAGCCAACTTTCATAGCATTTGTTTTATTTTTGGTATACGGCAAGCAAAATAATATTTGCCTCTCACAGTGGCATGTATTTATTTTGGCCATACACTTGGCTAGCCTTGAGTGCAGCAGATGTAAAAACCAAGCAGCTGCAGAGATAACTAAAAAATAAAAATAAAAGCAAGTTAAAATATGCAGCTAGCCGCACGCTTCACAGCATCTAAAGTTTTGGCCATGACAAGGTTATTCTGAGGAGGCCAACAACAAAATACTTTTTGGGGCAGTTGCATTTCATGCTTTAAAGTAATTAAATGGCAATTTAAGAAGATGGTGAACAGTAAGCATTCATTGCCAAAGTTTCTACTCAAAAATACATACAAAATACTTGTAATCCCAATTTACATAAATATTTATGCTGATGGTGCTGAAATTTGCTGTCCCTCACACCATTTGGCGTTAATGTGCCTTAATCTTTAATGAGCCAAGTTTCGCTAGTCTTGGCCAAAGTTCGGTTTCGGTTTTAGGTTTTGGTTGCGGTATTTGTCTGGTTTCCCTTTGGTTTTTAGCTTCTTGAGTACGTGTTGCCATTTTAGTGAGCTGTTTTGCCGATGGCGATGACTGAAATTTGACATTGTAAACTACTCTGGCAGCACTTGGCAACGTAGCTATCAACAGAATGTCGGCTCAAAGATACAGTTACCAAGATCTAATTATAAAGATAAACAGTTATAGTCTTCAGTGTGTGTGTGGCATTTAAATGCCGTTTTCGCAATTCGCGAAAATGTATTGCCAAGGACGTCAACGAAAACTGTCTTCATTATATAAAGGCCAACTAGATTCAAATATATATGTAACGAAATTTAATCAAGAAAATGAGTGCAAGGCAATTAAGCCGACCTCAAATATTGTATTAATGACATTAGTTGAAACGCCAATAAAAAAATATAGTCTTAAGAATACATATATATAATATAATAACATTTTTATTTACATACTTGCCAATGTTACCTTGCGAATTCATCCGGTACACAAATTCGCTTCAGAATAAACTTAATTTACTTATGTGCCATTTTAGTCTAGAATGTCGTGTCTAGAGACCGCTGAGTATTCTAATTCTGTTCTCCCCCATTGGAATATAATATATTTTTTATTGCTTTGTTAGTCCGTTGTTATTATTATTAAGCCACTTGCTTAATTAAGTCACCCCCTGACAACAACTTTATTTTTATTCAGTAGATACCGCGTGCGGAAATAATCGTAATAGGGCCAAGTTAATCGAGAGACTAGAAGATACCCTGAACCTACATAGCTGTTTAAAACATTGGTTCACAAAATATGAAAATATGATTTTGGTTAATAAAATCAGTATTTATTTTCCAATCTTATTAAAATTTGAACAGTTCATTAAAACTATGTGTGCATTGAAATTGTGCCACTTTTTGAATTTGGATATTGATTGATTTGAATCGAGCTTCGCAAAACGTAGGCATTTATCGATAAAAATAATGTAGCTTGATCTTCGCTACGAAAGCTTTTATTATTATAATGGATATCTATATAGACTTAATAGGCTCAGGCATACATCCTTTTGGCTGTTAAATACTTTTACGAAAGCCTTCAGAAATATTTATTTTCAACGTTATTGCGCTCCTGTAAAATATATATAATTCAAAGATCGGATAATTTTTGGAGAAGATATGGGAGTGCGAATTTTAACTTATGTTAATGTTTTTTCCCGAAATGTAACTTTAACCTTTTCCCATTTATTATGGGTTCAGTAATTGGTTTATTGTAATAACAAAATAAAATTAAATAAATAAATAAGATGCTTAATCTGAATAAAATGAAAAACAACAAGATGCTTAATTTATATCTTTTGCCTATGTTACATTTTCAGCCACTATCATTGCGCATTGAGAGAATGAATTTGTTAAGCGTCATAGTTTTTTTTCGCAATTTACAGTTTTATTTTCATTAAAGAGCCGTGTACTTTGGGCTAACAGTAATATCCACACGAAGATAAGAAAATGCCCGGACTCGACTCACTCCTACGTGATACGCTTGCTACTTATTTTAATTGCAAAACATTTATCACAACTCCTTTTTTGGACTGCATGTGCGGGTGTGTGTGCTGGTGTGTGTGCTGGTGTGCGGGTGTGCGTGTGTAGAAATTGTCTGGGCATGCTTTTAGTGGCAATTCGCATCGTTCGCAACTCGCAGCTCGCTTAATCGACTGATTTAGAAGTTTATTGCATTTCCCATTCTCGAATTGGCCAGGGAAATGGCGCCGGACACGAAGGTATTTAAACGCAGTGTGAGTTCCGCCGCGCTGCAACTGGGGCCTCTTCAGTCCCTAGTCTTCACTTCTTCAGTCTGGCACTTTATTGTCTCTCCAACTGCGAATGGACTTCCGTGCATAGCGGATAATGTCGGCTCGGAAAATGAGCGGCAACAGGACATAAAAGCGCCAGTTAAAAATGTGCTTCAATTTATTGGCCTGCATTTAAATTACTAACCTTGGCACTATATGTAGCTACTTTTACCCAGTTTGTGGAGTCGCAATTTAAGAGCTCAATTTTGTCATAAATATTTAAGTAATTTTGCACCCGCATCGCTACGCCTTCTATAAGCTTGTTTGTCTGTCCTTGACCGTTGTTTTAAATAATTATGGTCAGTGCATCGTCCTGCGTCCTTTGTCATTGTCATCACCCTTGCAATCGCAATGAGTTGGGCAATTTGGCAATCCCACAGAAATCCTTCGATTTCGCATCTTAATGGCCCAACATTACACATAGCTACAAAAAACGCGTTAATGTATACATATATATATATCTGAATAAACAAAACAAAATATGTAATATTTATATATATATATATATATATAATTCCAAAAGGTTTTTTTCAAAAGAATGTCAAGCACACTCAAATTATCTCAAATTCATGTGCCAAAAACTGTTATATCAATTATTTATAAATTTTGAACTCGTTCAAATTGAATTCTCTTAACTGAGTCACGTAGAGTGTATTGAATTATTGTCGTGATTATTTCATCAATAGATATACCAGATATACTAGCTTTCAAAATTTAAATTAAACATAAATGTCTCATAGTTTGACCCAGAAAAAATTAAATACACCCCTGGAAATACACACTTATTATTCTAAATTTGATTTTGACACAAAAGGTTTTTAACACACATACTGCATTTGGTTTATCGAGGACAAAGTGGTGTCCGACTACTACTTGTCTTCGGGCAAATATCCAAAATGTTTTCGAAGGAATTCGAGCGATAAAAACAATAATACCGTGTGCGGTCCCAGACGTGCAAACGACGGAATGGAACCCTTAAAAAATGCCATTGGTCCCTCCATTGCAGTCTTCAAGAATACATCTGTCATGCCGGAGTATTCTCCGGGACGTGCGTTCATGCGACGCGTTTTGGCCACATCGATGGGCTGGGTAAGTGCCGTTGCCGCAATCGCCGATATAACCGATGCCAAAATGTACGTGTCCATTCGACTCGGCAAACCAGCAGCAACGAGGAAATCCTTGCTCTGCTCATAGAACGCAATTTGACCCACAGTCATTAAAGAGCCACGCAACGCGGCAAATGAGGCACCGTTGAAGAGATGTGTACAACCCTCCTCGCGACAGACTCGCGCCAGTCCGTCAAATGCATGATTGTAGCTATAAAATGTATATATGTAATATATATTTCTACTGATCCCAAGACAAAGCTACTTTAAAAACTAGTATTTACTTTCTTCGTTTTTCTGGCGGCAATTTCACATCATTCTGCATCCGCACATTGAGCAAATCGGCCGGCGCACCCACAAGACCCCCAACTCCGCCCCCAAATGCGGCGAGCAGCACCTTGTTGGTCATCGTGGTCGTGTCCACGATCCTAGCACCAGCCGTATAAAATCCAAAACGAGTTAACGTATAAGTGTACTGGCGTAGTAGTGATGCTGAAATGCCATTGTACATCGCCAACATGCCCTGTTCTCGTATTATTTTGCGTGTTGTCTCGGCCATGGAGACTTTCTCCTTTTGCGTCTGGATGAGCACTTTCATCAAATCAAGCGGATGCGTGATCATCGCTGCCATTGAACTGGCCACGCCTCCAAAATACCAACGGGCAATGCGATGATCGTCTACCGACATTTAAAATTTTGTACTACCTATACAAATCTATTATAAACAAAATGAGAGTCTATTACTAAATAAACTGTTAGTAAGACAAAAGAAAAATTGAATACGAATAACAAATGCAAAGTGTGTGTAAATGACGAAAATCGAAAAGCAACTTGACGTCATCGAAATGAATACTAATGAAAACTAGCACATTCCGCCAAGAATTAGTCCTTGCGTGACTCTTGGCCACTTGGCTGGACCCCATCTAACTGTTGAGCATTGCAAAGCCCAGAAAGTTCGACCAGTTTTCAAAAATGTCGAATATTCGTATAAGGAAATTTATTTTCAAAACTTATTAGTAACCTTTTGCAAAATTTCATTAGAAAAGTAAATCTACAACACGTCATAACAATTAGCTTGTTAAATTATAAGCACCTCAGCATAGATTGATTAACCATTCCAATATTAATGCTATATAGGAAAAAATAATAATAATACACCTGCTTTAAATTTGAATGGCCAACATGAGCTGATAAACTGAGAATTTAATACAATTCATTTACTCATACTTTACAAGCAACAAATTAGATTCCGACTAATGGCTCAAATATAGTAGAGATTTGAATTATTGTTTGACAAGTCCTGTGGAAATTATAACATAAGATTTTACAGGTTGACTAAGTTATTATTACATACTCCACAGCGTATTAGCCATATAATAATCGTGATGCCAGTGAGGCAACAAATACCATCGGTAACTTGAATACGTTGCTCATCTTGCAAATCGTTGACAAATTTGTAACAGATATAGCCAAAAGACGACAAGCACAGGTTAATCATAACGATACAGGTGGCAACCCTTATAACGTAGAGGGTGGAGACGGAATTTGCCCGGTTTTCTGTAATTAAATTGACTTAAGTTGGGTGCGATGCAATTAGAGAGACTCACCTAAAGGCAAACTATTATCATCAACTCCCCTTTCGCAGGCACTAATCGAATATGTCGGTAACTTATTCATTTTTTTCTCAATAATCAGCCAATATTAATACTAAGTTTTATATTTTCGATAATGTGTTTTTATTATTATTATTATTTATTTTTATTTTTTGAATGAGAATTCAACGCACGCCATAATTCGATTAGCTTGTGCTTAGTTCAAAATACCTGAATGCCAAATCATTTACACCTGATTTACCAAAAACACAGCAGCAGCTCCTATAAAAACCTTCTCGGACTGGTTGGAAACAAAATGCTAGCAAAACGCTTGCGACACGCAACTGACGCAAATCTAAACGCAAAACACGCACATTTTGATTATGCTAATGATTTACGCGTTGTTCTTATTTTTGTTGTTATTGGCCAGGCCAGCTTATAAATATTCGAACATCCCGGAGAGCGGAAACGGATGCAAAAGTATGGCATGTTCTTCAGGTGTCAAAGCTTGTAGAAGTGTCCCCTTATTTTATTACCAATTCTGTGACCTTCTTATGTTATGCATATAAATTTTCGAAATTGTTCGACTGCAAAATAAATACAAATGTTTATGGCAAATCATTAAATAAAATCTACGACATTTAGCAGAATTGCTTATCTATGCTGCGATTTGCAATAAAGATCACTCATTTTATTTCGGCGGAAATGCATGTCCGTAATGATGACAATCTCAATGTGAAATTTCACTTATTATATTTATATATTTATTTATAAATGTATTTCTGTAAATTTTGCATGCATACTGACTTCCCAATTACAAATATTGGTAATATGTGGTTTGCCCAATAATCTGTAATATTTTTAGGAAATATGTTGCTTGTCCTTGCCTAGCCACAACCTTAGCAAACATACATATTTTAAACTTATAATTGTTTGCAATTCAACTTCGAAAAATTACTTTATAAATATAAAAATTTGTGTCTATTTGCGAGCAAAACTGAAATTGTTTAATTTAATTTTTTAATAAAATAATTTAAAGCCTTTTATTTGCTGCATTTAACTGTTGGTGCCATGAGAGCGCACACATAATATATTTAAAGTAATTCCAAATGTAAAGGTGAGTGCAAAATTGATTAACAATTGAACATCGAGCGCAGCTAAGGGCCTTATCAGGCTTATCAGCAGCTCGTGCGCATAATGCGTCTATCAATTTTTCACATTTTACAAACAAATTTTTGCGAGCATTCAAGTTCAATTTGATTGGCCGTGCTGCACACGGCGCTCTTATCAGCTTATCTCTTGAATGTGTTTCACTCAGAAAACAATGTCACTGCTTATTAGAAATTCACCGTATTTTTAACGTCGAGGGTAACTCACCTTATTATTAACGAAAATTAATTTCTTAACAGCAGGGTTTGCATTCCCTCAATTTAATTTCTAAAATTTAAAAAAAATGTGTATAAATTTCCAGAGTGCTTTTTCACATGTGTATCAACACACTTTAAAATGAGCTTATTTGTTGCTTATATTAAAAATAACTGTTTGTATATTAAGAACTCCCACATACACACATTTAACATGGTTTATAAATTCATTTAAATTGGTTATTAAAACTTCAGATCTCAGAGACTATAAGAGCTAGAGACTCAAATTTGGAATATAGGTTCTCGTATACCTGGCGCAGATCCAGTTTGATTATCTTATTGATAACTGCCTCCGTTTCTGGAATATCGATACATTTGCAAATGCCACAATTTTAGAGGCAGAATCTTCTAATCAATACAGAATATACATATATGTATATAGTCGAATGTAGATTTTCTGTATGTATAAATATGCATGATAATCGCCGCGAGCGTTAATATGTATGTGTGTGTGTGTATTCTGGAGAGCCCCGTTACCTACGATTGCGTGTATGTGTGTATGTATGTGCACGTGCCAGTCAGTTCGGGTCAGTTCGAGCATGTGAATAAAAATATGCGATGGATTAGTCATTTTTTTAATCGGCAGTCCCTGCCATAAGTCCCTGCCATAAGAAAAGAGTGCACTTGAAGACCTTCTCACATTTGGGTGCAAGACTTTGTAAAGGGACTTTTGCCAATAAAACTAGAATATATTTAAGTGTGGGTTCAAGGTAAGAATAAAGAAAAGCCACCATATTTTAGAGATTGTCGACTTAATGCAAGTCTTCCTAATTTTTAGAAATTTTTTTTTTCTATTTAGATATATTTCTAAGAATACGGAGCTTTCTAGTTTTCAGGCCATTTTAATTTTATTACTTTATTAACATATACTATATACTACGACAATTTTCCCAAAATCAACGACATTTTATTCCGAGCGTGCACACACAACTCAAACAACAGGCGAGGACGTTGGCATAAAACACATTGCTGCAAGGCCACGCGTAATTAAATATTTATGCGTATTCGTACGTATATATTATGTAAGTACACTGGAAACTTTGCCATTTAAGGGAAAACTGGGAAACTGTCGTTGAGTTACTCAACGAATCCGTTCAAATCGCGTGAATTCGCTAAACAAATAAAACTTCAATCAACTGAACAATTGAACTATAAAATGTTTAAAGCACTTTTGAAAATTTTAATGCCAACTAAACCAATTTTGTATTTAATGTACAAAATAATTGAAAAGTTATTGAATCAAGAATTTCAACGCTTTTCAAAAATATTGTAGCATACTCTATGCCTGCCATTAAACATTTTATTGCTCATCGAAAACATTTAGACAAATTCTATGGCATACTATTTGGGTTATAATAGATAATTGCTTGGGAAAAATTATTCAAATTGTATAGCATCATTTATATTTCAAATAAAAACAAACTCTTCCTTAAATGAGTAGTACTTGCGTAGGCACTAGTTCCGCAATGAAAATAAGTAGACGAAAATCGAATTTGTATCCTCCACGACACAAAATAAAAATAGACAATTATTATAAGTATCAAACACACAAACGCATTTTCATTAAAGGTCAAATTTGGTACTTCTCCCTTAAGGAAAATAATTAGCCCAGAACTGAATTTGTATCCTTGACGACAAAAAAAGAAATCAATATCAAAATCGTAGATTGAATAAAAGAAACTTTGTTTATTCTGAAATGCACTCGCTGCGAGTGCACAAAAACAGCACAAATAGTCAATGAGCGCTAAGATGAATAAAGCCCACTAACAAAGGAAGGTGCTAACAATATGGTACTGTGAATGGAATACGAGTATAAACTAAACTAAAATGTGTCTATGGTATTTGGTTGCTGTTATTGTGGTCGTTGAACAGTTCGAACACAAATTTTATCGTTCTGCCTTTTAGTCCTTTAGGTCGGCCGCCGTGTTCACAAATCCGGCTCGCTGTGTCAGTTGCAATTGGAGTTTCTCGTCGGCCTCCGCTGCCTTTTGCTCGGGCGACTTGGCCCACTCCTGAAGCTCTCCGGAGGCATAGAACCAGTAGACGACGCATCCAATGAGATAAATGCCAGCCGATATAAAGAAGACCAAACGCCATTCATGTTGATCCCCGCTATCGCCCACAATATAACCAGTCAGCATCGGACTGACAATGCCGGGAATTGTTGCAAAAGTGTTGCCAATACCCATCAAGACACTGGCATGCTGCGGTGCAATATCCAGATGATTGACACTGCAAGTTACAAGTATTAAGACCTCTGCCATCTGTAAGGGGTATGCAACATGTTGCAACTTACGCGAATCCCGACCAAGCAAATGCGCCCAGGCCCACAGCAATTGTAATGAATACGACGGACCAAGTGGGATCCATAATGTAAGCGGTGAGCATCATGAACACAGTTTGAGCCAAAAAAGCGCCACAGTTGAAATTACGACGCACTTGTGTCGTTGTCCAAATGCCCTTCACTTGCATCCAATCGGCCAGGTAACCGGATACGCCCAACAATATGCCCATCGCCAAGTACGGCACAGCCGACAGGAAGCCAGTTTTGCCCAGATCGAAGTTAAGCGTATCTGTTGTAAGAAAGTAATTTGTAATAATTCCATCATTGGCTAAAGCTCTCAGAAAAATAGTAAATCGGCATAAAAAAAAGATGTTCTTCATTCCAAATATTAGGAAAAAAAAAAGTCTAAAATTTAGAAGGGCTTATTCTTAAAAATAATATCCAGTATTAAGAAAAACATAGAAAAGCAAATTCTAGAAGAAATCCTTTCTGAAATTGAGAAACAAATATTATATCAGAGTTAAGCTGTCATCTTTGTTAGAGGTCGAATATTTTTAGATTTGTATATATGCATTTTTAAACTATGTAAAATATGTATATGTAAGTTCTAAAAATACTAATATTTATTAATAATATTAGCAAAAAGAAAACTTACTATCAATGAATGAACACAAGAAACAAGACACTGGAAACACATTTTTTCTAAATTTTTTAAAAATGTATTCTGATATTTAGGAATGTGAACCTAAGTTTTTAGAAATTCACTTTCTTAATAACAGGCTAACCAATCATTGGCGCCAAAAGAATGACGATTTACTAAAATGTAGACTGATTATTTTTCTGAGTGTAGCTAAGCACTTACCCTTTAGGAAACTTGGCAGCTGGGTGAGCAGCGTATAGAAACCCCAGTTCTCCGAGAAATGCGATGCCACAATTGCATAAAAGGCCATCGAGGTGAAGATGGCCTTCCATGGGTGTTTGATATTGGTTTTTGAACCCGTATAGCCAATCGTTTTATGTATGTACTCGCACTCCTCCTTCGAGCAGAACCGATCCAATTCCGGCCCAGCGCGCACAAACAGCAGCCAGATTACCAGCCAGATCACGCCAATCGTACCGAAGACATAAAATACGCTCTCCCATCCATAGCGGTCTGCGAGCAAGCCAGACGATGGCATCGCTACCACCGTGCCAGCATAATTGCCGGCAAAGGCAATCGATGCCATGCGGGAGCGCTCCAAGGGGGGCGACCATCTCGCCCACAAGGCATGACTGCCCGGAAATGTAACACCCTCAAACACGCCCTCAATAATACGCACTGCGATGAACATTTCCAAACTATGGTTGGCAGCCAAGGGCGTCAACAGCGTCAGGATGGCAGTCATACCAATGCCCAGGCCAAAAACCTGCAAGTTAAAATTGAATATATTAAAAAATTGTTGGTTAAAAAAAATTAAAATTAAAAGAATAAACGACTTTTATTCTACAGTTGAAGTCCATATCTCTGAAATCATTGTGTTCATAGAGACGGACAAACGGACATTGCTAAATGACTGATCCTGATCAAGAAAATATAGACTTTATGGGGTCGATACTTCTTTCTGCCTGTTACATACTTTTGCACACAACCATATTCACCCATTATTAATGGGTTATAAAATAATATATTTTTGTTTATTAATTAAAATAACATTTTAATTATAATATAGATTTACTATTTATTTTAGTGTTAACTGGAACTTACGAGATTGCCGCCAACTTTGGTGCCAATGTAGCCACCGAGGAACTGTGTGAAAATGTAGCCATAGAAAAATGAACTCAGGATCAAGCCCTTCTGCTTGGAGTCCCAGGGAAAGTCCTGCTCGTAGGACACGTTGCCATCGCCGTCGACAATGGTGCGATTCTCAGTCATCGCCACAATGGCCACAGACAGATTCACGCGCAGCGAGTAAACATTGAAGAATCCAAAGAATGCCAACAGCACCACAATGTAACGCTGTTTGCGCCAGAATCTCCATGTGAGTGGTTCGCTCTCAACAATCTCATTGCTGTGGCCAAAACAAAAGAATACAAGAACACATATTGTTACATAGTTGCTACCAGGGCCGATAACGATGCAAAATTAGTCAGTGGCAACACCACTTTCGCTGGCCACAAATTAATGGCTGTGGTTGTTTATTTTTTAAACAACATTTACTAATTATTTTTTATTTATTTAGTATCTTTGTAGTAAACGGGAACCAGTTTTCAATCTGTTAGCAACTGGTTTCTTTGGTGCGGGTTATTTGGCCGCTGGTGTTGCAGCTCGCGTTTATTTTACATATTTGTTTGCGTATGCATACACTGAGAAAAAAAATCGCCACGAAATTTAGAAAACTATAATCATTATCTTGTTTTTCGAAATATTTTTAAAATATAAGAAAACAAGAATTAAATAAAATGCTAAAGATTTGTATACAAACATTTTCTTAATTTTTAGAAAAAATAAAACTGAAATGATTCAAAGTTTTTTAGAAAGCCAACTTTATAAGTTAACTTTGACGCCAATCAGTATTGCGAATTTCCAAAATTCAGGCCGAATTTTTTTTGAGTGTATCCCACTCAAAGATACTTTGATATGCCTTTGCATACAAGTGGTTGACATTGCTTAAGCTTTGAGCAATACGGAACTATTTTGTGATTTATTTTTTTCTACACGTGTGGCTAGTTTTTGCATCAAGTTGAGGTAGTTACTTAACTAATTTCCACTTACTTGTTGTGATGTGGCTGATGACCATTGTGTTTGTCGTTTTTCGGTGACTCCAGGTCAGTCATTTTGCGGATTTGTTTATGAGGTGTATGATGAATCTATTTAGTCATTAATGCCTGCAAATAAATTGGATAAACACAAAATTAAAACGAATCCAAGTAAGCAATTTAAATACAAAAACTAAATAAGCAGCAATCACTGCCTGACTGTGCGTGCTGGCATTAGATTAAAATCAAATTAAGTTAAAGTGGAGAGGAGACGAACTCATCTGTAGAGCAAGTTCAATAAAAAAATTGCTCACAAAACACGGACGCGTGTCATAAATGTGCAATTTTCTATTTCTCTGTTCGCGCCCAGCTATTAATAAACAAATCTACAGCAATTTATTGTTGCGTGCTGGTCACAATTGCCATTGCCATTGGCATTGACATTGAACGCAGCATTCTTCTGATTTGCTCCGAGCATCTTAATCCGGATATGCACGGAAATCTCAAAAAATTTGCTTTGCCTTAAACAATTGCCTCGCCTTATCGACAGCGCTGCCACACATTTGGACGACACAACGCCCCGTAACTCAATTATCCATTTAACTTATTAAGCAAATACTTTTGCAAATTGTGCCACGCGAAATACACATTGTAGTATATAATAGAACACACAACTATAAATATTTAAATGTGCCTGCAAGTGAGCAGGCGGGGACTTTCACTTAATTCGCTTGTCGCTATGCATGAATATCATCCAAATAGCCAATCGGTCTCCAGATACGTGATTTAATATTGTACACTTATTTGCACGTGTGTGTCAGAGCGTGAAGAGTTTAGTTTACCATTAGACGCATAGAATGCTTTTTGTTAATAAAGATATGATAAGATACAATGAAACCAAATTTCATGATTGTTATACTCAAAAATTAAAAAAAAAAAACACACCAAACATTCCCAAATGTACTTCAGGGGGTTATTATTTTTTGTTGCTCTGAAACGAGTTTATAACATGCCTTAATTGCTGCAATTTTATGACTCTCTTCAAATATCAAATTTATTAAGATATACAAAAATATTTGCAAACACTAAGATTATCTATTCTAAGCAAGTTGCTTGTCTGCAATTCTAAACAAATTGAAAGAGTTACTGATAAGAGCGCTGCTTATCGCTACTACATCAACTAATCAAATTTTAGCGTTTGCTCCAATATTAAAAATGAATGCTAACAACAGTGTCTAGATTTTATGAAAGTGGTTAATGGGTTATCACAATCGTGGCTATATAGCGATTTATATTAGCTGATACTTACCTGAAAAATATGAAATGCCATAAAAGTATTTAATGGAGCTAGTCAGGCAATCTTATGAGCATAACATTTTTGTATTGCTTGTCAAAAAATTGATAATTGATAATTGATTGACAAATAATTAATCGAAGACTTTTCCTTTTATTATTATAATCTAATGTTGCTACAATTTGAATCGAACACAATTACAATTGAATCTAATGTGCTTTTTAAAAAGAAAACTAAATGAATGCACTCAGTACGTAAGCTCACGTAAAAGCTAATTTGAACTGAATTGAAAATCTGAAATATTGTACCTGAAAATGCAAAACTTTTGACATTTACGATACGGCAATAAATTTATGAATAAACGTTAACATTTTTAACCGCTTTTTTTAGCGGTCAACGGGAATTTCTCGAGAACGAAAACAGTTACATGTGTGACAAAAAATAATTCACAATAGCAATTACAAAATAATGAATTGAACTTAGTCTACAGAATTTAATTTTTCACGGTGAAAATAACAGACAGTTTAATTATACAGATACAGTTGTGCAAATAGCAAAGCAACTCTCAAAACAGCTTAACTAATTCGCACAACTTTCTATATATTGCCAACAGTAACATTTACAATCACACATGACACACACGAGCATATTTCAAGTTAACCACAAAATTTGAACACACCAAGAAACTTTGTTAAGGGTCTTCGGTCTCTCCCTTTGTATCTCGACTGTTATCGGATGCGACTGTTAGATGCGGGGCCAGGTGTTTAGTCGCCGGTTGCTCGCAGCGCACTGAAATTGCAGCTTTGCTGCCGGCGTCGAGCAAAACGCGATCGGCTTAGCTGCGCTCTCAATTAACACGCTGAGCTCGGCGCCGTTGATCGTGCATTCAGTTAACTTCAATTAAGGCAACACAGTGGCAGAGGAAACACAGAGACTGCGACAGTGGAGAGGCAGATACTGATGCAAGGGCTGAAGCAGAGATAACGACTGAGGCAGCGCAGAAGGCAACTGGGATTCAAACCTTGAGTGGAACCAAACTAATCACATATATTGCGGTGGGCAATTTACTCTTTGGGGAGTAATCGTGGTGGTAATCGACATAAAGCTTATCGCCTGATTAGGCACGTAAGGTGCCCACAATAAAGATACTAAATCTCTGATCTAAATCTAAATTTCTGGCGTCTTATTAAATTAACCAAGATTCCAGTTTTTTGCAGTGAATTTTTTTATGGCAATAAATTCTTAAGTGATAAATAGAAAATTACTTTAGATGCTGACTAAAAGCAATAATATTCACATATAGTAATACTAATTTAAAGTGATATATAAATTCATCAGCTGTTAGATAATAACCAAAAAGTTTATGCTGTTTAATGCTAGTGTTATTCACATTTCAGAAGAAAAGTGAATGGCATATTATAAAATTTTTGCAATCAGTAAACTTGTGGCACACGTCTCGATCAATTTGGTTTTACTTGTATATCCTACTCTAAAAATGTATTTTTTTCACTAATTACTGGTGATAATAGTATAATAATAGTAAAAAATAATTTTTTTTACAAAAATAGCTAATAGACTTGAATCCATACTGATGCCACGTGCCGCACAGCACGCAGATTAAGACAAGCACTTCTTGTTTTCTTAAGAAACATTTTTCGAAAGCCGTAACATGTCAGCCCAATTTGCATTGGCAAGTGTAAATTAAACAGCATTTGAGCAAAATTGCAAATGTAAATAGACGCTCACATAACACACTAGTTGAAACCGGAAAAGTAAATGGTCGAGTTTGTTTTGATTTTTTATTATAGCTAATATACCATGACACGAAATCCTCATTGAATTCTAATGATAAGCAAAGTGTTGACAACTATCAACTGTTAACAGCGGACTCGTAGGTTTACCAGCGCCAAGCAGTTCACATTAACAGCCCAATTGTTAAATAATAATAAATAATACATTTACGTCATGTTAACCCTATAAAAATGAAATAGTTGCAAATGGTGCTGCCAATAAACAACAATTGTAATTAATACATGCAAATAATGTACGTTTGTTTGCACTAAAATGAATACCTGTGTCCCTATGGTGGCAATAAATTGTTTTGCTTCATGTCGCAAGCAATTGAGAGAGTTTCGCACGTGCAACCAAATAAATAAACAATGTGCTCTGCACAGCCCAACTCAATTTGCATTGGCAGCGCAGGTAACACGTGAGAAAACAACACAACGCCAATATAAACAAAGTGCCGAAACTGCTGGACGCACAAACTCAGCCCGAAAGCCGGAAACAATATAAACAATAACAATCGCATGTGTGAAAAGAAATTGATTGATAAAAACACCGTTGTCATCAAATTGTTTGCAATTGCAAACGAGCCTCCAGGCAAACGGTAACATGTGTCTGCTGCACCAGTTAATTGTTTTGGCCTCGGCGAAACTCAAACGAATAACCAACATCTGCTTTTTCTGAGAAACATGTCACACTCGTGAGTAAATATGTCCATTAATCGTTATTTTCAATTTTGTACCTCCCCCTTTGTAGCTACTCCTCTTAATATTATTATTATTATTATTATTATTATATTCATTATTATTATTATTAATGTTATTATTATTATTATTATAGGATCTATAATCTGAAGAAAACAAAAACAAATAATATAACAAAATTAATAACAAAGCATATGATCTTTGATGATTATCTTGGTTATCTTAGCCATATAGAAATCCAAAATAAAGTAAATAAATGCCCCTTAAACAAGTAGAATTTCTTTTTAAATTACTTTTAGTATTATATCTATAATTTGAAGCAGATGGTCCCTTTAATGATTGTCATATTTATCTTAGCAGTTGAGAAATCCAAAATAAATCATATTAATTTATATAATCACAATAAATTCAAAATTATGTTTAATCGACAGAAATAATTGAATCTTCAAGGCTAGGCAACCTTATTTGCAGCAAAATATTTGTATATCCGTAACCGATTAAAAATGGGTAAGTAAGATATAATTATAAATGTTGCATAAGTATGTAACTGGTAGAAGGAACACCTAAAACGTCATAAGGTATATTTATTTTTAACCAGCATCTGCCAGCATCAGCAACTGCCGACTCGATTTATAAATAAACAAGATTTATATTTGTTTACCCATTTTATTATTATTTATTTATATAAGTTTTCGCATACTACGCTCAGATCAAGTTAATAACATAGCTTCCCTCATCTTGCGCATTTTGATGAAAATCGATTACTGAAAACTACAAATTTAATTATATAACTTTTTAATCCGCCAGAGATTATGCCTTAGTCAAAATCGAGTTTTCAATTAATTAAACGACTGGGAGACTTGGATTCAGGGTATTCCCCAGTCGAGTTCTGTCGACTACAGCTTTCTTATTGTACATATTTTTTTTGGTGCATGCTAGACTGGCACACCGGCTTTTTGTGTGCTCCCACTTCTGGCTCCTCCGCATTTTGTGTCGTTGTGCGCTTTGTTTGTGGATTTCATTTGCCTCAGTTATAAAAGGGCTGTCGCTCTCGACAGCTCTCTTTTGTAGCTTGGGCGATGAGGTCCTTCTCTTTATGCTCCACAAATTGTTTTTTAATTGCGCACCGTTGGCGCAGTTCAAAGGAAAACTTAACTGAGTGCAAATAATTGCACCTGAATGCACAACAAATAATGCTCAAAAGATTTTTAGCAATATAAGCTTTAAGCCGTTAAGTTATATGACTTGATGACGTATTTTTTCTTCTATTCTTCTCTTTCAGTTAATTGTCTTCAGTTTCAATTGAAATTGCATTGTGCGAAATTCGTCGTTTGACTTCGTCAACGTAAACCTTTAATGGCATTTTATGCGCAACTTTGGGTAAACTTGAAGCTTGACTGCAGCTCCTTTGATTTCAGGTTTCGCAAAACTTGCCTCAAGTAGAGCGCATACAACAAAAGCCTCAGCATGGACACAGCCTCAGATTCTGAGGTTCTAATGGAAAGTTTTCCCGAGCTGCCTCTTCCTCATTTTGCTCTTGCTTTGCTTGCCTTGCCGCATCGCTATTTACTCGACCCAGTTGTTGGCCAACTACTTGAGATTCAGCTGCGACCTGACTCTGCACCTGGACATTTGCATTGCATTTAGACACAAGTAAGTCCCCAAAGTGGGAAGAGGGGGAGAAGGGAGGAGAGATGCCACAAACGTAGCACAAAAATTCAACTCGTCGCTACTCAAATATTTAAGCTGATCAAATACACAAAATGGCAAAAGTTTGCCTAATCGCCACGCCCATAAGTATGCAATGACAAACACTCAGCAAAAATAAATCGCCCTAAATTTTGTTAATCTCCCTTAACTTTTGTAAAATTTCAAATGGCAAATAATAAATTTTAGAAAACATTCTATCTTAAATAACGAAATAAGTAATGAAATTTACATATATTTTTAAATTTAAGAAAAATTCACTCTGAAATTTAGAACTGCAAACTCTAATGTTCTACGTTCTGCATAATATGGTGACTAACCGTTGGCGCCAAAAATATGGCGATTAAATAATATTTTTGCTGAATGTAGTTAGATTTCCGAAAATTGAAGACTAACCTAACATAGGAAAACCGTCGAGCAGAGGAAGCTGGCCAATTGAGGGGGCGCACTATAATGAACTAATTAATGCTATTTAAAACGTCACACGCCGCACGCGGCTTTAGTCACGCCCCGGGGAATTAGTGGCAAGTGAAAGTGTGTACAACAGTAAAAGCGATGAACTCAAAAGCGAGAACTGTATGCAATTAGCGATAAAAGCCTTCTGATGTTCAATTTGCATACACATGCAAAATAGCATAGTGTCAAGGATGCGCTTCGTCCTGCAAATCAGTTGAATGTGTGTTGAGCGTAAGCCAAAAGCCTTGCAGTCTCATTAAGCCCCAAACATGCAGCGACCGCAGTACGAAAATAACATCTGCATGGTTAATCATCCACCATGTTGGCAGGCCGTAAAGAATTCAACAAAGTATCCATGCAGCACTAACAAGAGGCTATAAGACACAAGGCACTCCATTGCACACACACACACACTTGTACACTCATGAAAAATTCGACCCATATTTTAGTAAATCGCCATACTTTTCGCGACAAGGGTTGCTCACCAAATTATTCAGAACATAAATTTATAAAATGATTTTGCGGGGATTTGCAAAAGACGAGAGCTAAATTCTTATATGAAAGCTGAGCCAGTAAATTTCAATACTTTTTGAGAATTTTAGAATTGATTGGCAATCCTTTCTAATTTGTACATATTTATTTTTGTATTTAGAAATTATTTCTATAAGTTAGGAAGACTTTCTATTTTTTAGGCTTACTTCCATTTTAGGGCCAATATTTTTGTGAGTGTACCACACATACACACACCCACACCCACTTTGACGTAGACGTAGAAAGACAAAGAAGGGACGAACCACTCGCAGTGTAAATATAAAATTTTATAATAACAAAGCACGTCGCAGGTGCAATTAGTGTGCAAATAAGCGTTTATTTGCCTTACGCAAACAAAAACACTGCCAAAGATATACAGAGTAAAAGCGAGAGAAAGAGAAAGAGACGATACGATATCTGACCTCGTTTCATGTCAAGGTGTTTCAACTCTGCAACGTCAGACGACTTAATTTCTTAACTGCTTTTTCCTGCATGGCTCAAATCAAAATTCAATTTAGTCTCACATCAATTTTGGACCAGGAGCTGAGCTCTTGGGAGCACATGCTACAAAATTGCCATAAATCATTAGTATTTGCCTGTGGCTATTCTCGATGCTTGATAGAGCTACTGATCGTCTGCTGTTGCACTTAGATAAATCACTTGCAACAGGCAACATGCGAGTGCACATTAGTCAAGTGCCAAGCCATTGAAATAGTTGCACTGCATGTGTTAAGCAATATCCTGCTACTGCGGGCCTGAGGCTCAGGCAAACAAACTCAAAAGACACCGCTGGGGACAGCTATTTGCCAACATGTAAAGTACAGTGAAATCGCCTGAAGCGAAACAACAACAATAACAAGAGCAGCAAACAATATAGCAAAAGCTCGAGCAACGACAACTGTCAGCTTGAGCTCAGCTACAGAACTCAATTGACTAGCGTGGAAGGAATACAGTTGGAGACATCTCACGTCTCTCATCTCACTGAGCTGCCAGGGGGCACAGCCTGCCTGCTGGGGCATGCCCCGTGCTCGTGTTTGTTTTGCTCTGTTGTCCACTCTGACAGCTGGCAGCTGCCTTTAAATTTGCACAGAATATGCCGAACCATGGGAATTAGACGACAATCCCTACAATTTGGCCAGCTTGTCGTTGTCGTTAAATAAAATGTATATATATTTCTTGATAATGGAAATTAATAATAAATAATATATATATATATATATATATATATATGCAAATACATTTGTAGCTCTCCATTTATAATTTTTTATTAAAAAACTGTCACAAAAATGTTAGTTTATTTTTAATAATAATAATTATGTTACCCTTCATAAAAACCTGTGACAAAAGTTATTTTTAAATAAACGATCTGAGCGAAGAATACAGGGTATTTCCAAGCGGCTTGCACTTTATAAATCTTATTGTGCGAGAATGTAAATTTATCATATTTGAATTGCTACTGCCCCAATGGATGCAACATCATGGCAGTACCAGCAAATGTCTTCGTTGCCCTGCAAACTGTGCTAAAATGTTATTAGCGCTTAATTAGAGTACAACTTTTATTAGAGCTCGACACCCACAAAAACCAAACCACAGAAACCAAACACACAAGCAAAGGTGCGCCCCAAAGAATAACTTTTGCTGCAGCTTTGTGGTAAAGTTTTAATAATGTTCTGCTAAAATGAAATAATGCATTTTGCAAGCAGACTACGGTAATTCAAGGATATGGGGATGGTAAGAGCAAGATGCTTAAGGGGAGTGCGCTTTAAAAGTACATTTACAAGAGCGCAAGCAGCACTGGAGAAGCGGTCAAGAGTGGCTATGGGAGCAGTTGCCAAGCTAAAAGTTGCTCAGAACCAATTCATTAAACATTCAACGAGTTGTCTCTGGCGTCAAAATGGGCCACACAATGCAACGGGTCCCAGCAAAGAGATAGACAGACAGACAAACAGACAGACACACAGACTGAGAACGACATGGCTATTGAAAGAGGAGAACAGTTCGTACACTCCGAAAAAAGTCGCCATAAAATACAGCAATTTTTTTTTGTTTTTAAGAATATTTGAAAACAAATTTCTAAAAATTAGAAAGGCTTCTAAATCGACAATCTCAAAAATATGTTGATTTTTTTTATTTTTTTTAGAAATATTTTCTCTTAAGAAAAACATTTCTAAAAAGTCCATTTGCAAACCATAATATTTAGAAGCAAAAAAACATTTCTGAAACTCAGAAACAAGTAATGAAAGTTACTGACTCGAATGTTATAGTAAATTTATACTGTCGTCTCCTTAAGGATGCCAAATTCTATTATATGAATTTAAAACTATTTAACATTTTTGCATGTGTGAAATATTAAAACAAAAGTGTTTGCTAATATTTGAAAGTTACTCTATGGTACACACATAGAAAACAAAACTCTGGAAACTAGATACATCTTTTCTACATTTTAGAAAAACACCCTGAAACTTAGAAATACAATGCCTGGTTTTTAGGATGTCACAATAATAAAATTTTGAATTTTACTTCCTCAATATTTTGTTAAATTTAGGACGATTTGTTTTTCAGAGTGTAGTAGAAGGTGTTCTCAATTGCGATGTGTGCATCCCTGTTTGGTCCCTATTTCCCTTTTTTTTTGTGGGTCAACAAACTGTCGACCATTGCAAATGGTCCAATGTTTTTGTTGCCAGTTGCCAGTTGCACGTTGCAATTGCCAGTTGCAACTGAGGGAGACGCCATTCATTGCATATTTGAAAGTCTCGGGAGAAGCTTTAGGCAGTTTGGAGACTTCCAACGAAACTAATGAAATGAACAGGAAATTACTTTTTCCTTTCCTATAAAGAGGATGTGCAGATAAATTGGCAGCCATGCAATATAAGGCATGTGGCATACTATATAATCAAGTATCAATCATACGCACAGTTGACACTGGCATGTGGTAAATTAATATTAATATAAAGCAGAAGCTTTGGCAGCTACTTCAACATACTGACGTTATTAATATTATAAAATTAAGCTGCCTCATAAATGTTGAATGGCTGCGGTCGAATATTAATTTTGCGAGACGAAAGCATGTGCTGAACTATGAAATACCCTGTAGAGGCAAACTAAATTGTATACGGAAAATAGACTCACAAAATAATTGAAACAATATTTGTCAAATTTGAATACAAATCAATTATTATCCAAATGACGAAGTGTGAATTGATATTTTTATCATTATTCATTAATTAATGTTCACTATATTCGAAAAAAATACAAATAGTACAAAATTGATTAAATTACGTTAAAAATAAATTTAAATATTATATGTAAATTTAAAAATAAGAAATATTTATAAGGTTTCTGGGGGTATGTAAATATAACATTTGCACCACAGTATAAACGGATATATTTAAAATAATAACCATACAGTGACATAAAACGTGCTTGAATTTAATGCTAATTAAATTACCCAAAAATATAAAACTGAGCGTATCAAATATTCGCAAGTAGTTCTGCAAAGACACACACATATATTATATTTGTATATGTATTTGTGTACACAAGAATATATGTGTATACGCCGGGTATGCGTGTAAAAACTCGCACATGCGATGTGCTATCAAAAATTTAATAGACTGTCAGCGCAAATGAAAATAATATTAGACACAGCAACAAAAACAGCAACAACAACAAATCTGGGCACATGCATGTACATATATAAATGCTGAAATGACAGGGCATTTACGAGCATAAGGGCATTTACAAGGGCTGCTACCCAAATAAATATATCAAATGTCAGCTTATTGACGTTGTGTCATCAAACGCAATAAAATGATGCCAATTTACTAATGCCTATAAACCATTAAATGCGTTACGCCTGATGCAGTCTAGAGGGAATTGCAATCAATGCCTAATTAAATTTCATTTTTGCGACTAAAATGCAAAATCCAGTCCTACAATAAAATCAATGAATTTAAATTCAATGTGCAAAATTGTATCTATTATACCAAAAATAATACAGTTGTGAGCGAAATAATAGCACCACTCTCACAAGAAATGTTATCAAAACTATGTCGTTATAACGTTTTTAAGCTTAAGGAACTTAAGAATAAGTTTTAGAAGTGGATGAATCTAATGAAAAAAGTGACAAACAAAATATACAAACATTTTGATCACAGTTTTCAACTAAGCAAAATAATAAAAATTAAAATTTTAAAAAATTTAAAAAAAAATTCAGTAGTGCTAATATTTGGTTCGCAACTGTATATATATATTTGACCAATCCAATCATTGCATTTGCTTATTTTTTGCGTCGCTGGTTAAACCTGCTCAGGCTTAGAATACCGCTCGCAGCTGCCTGCGGCTTACAGCTGGATGCCAGCTGCTGCTGCGCTGTTGTCGTTGCCATGCGACTCTCTCACTTGAGATATAAATGGGTAGCAGTGTGAGTTTGAATGTATTTGTGTATGGCAACACAACATACACATCAACATCAACTTTTAAGCATAAGAGAGGGAGGCGGGGGCGTGTTTAAAATGAATACGAGTATCTCGCTCGTCTGCCGTTACACTTCAATAAGTTTTCAATGAACACTTTGAAACTATTTTTATACCGTTTACACCTATGTAAATCAATATTTGTTGTATGAATTTTTATGTAGCTTGTGTCTGTGCCTGTGCGTGCCTGTATGGCTGTGTGTGTGTGTGTATGGTTTATGTGTGTAAGGTTTCAATGACATCAATTTATCTTTAACGCGTTATGATTTATTGATATCAGTTGGTTAAAGGCATAAAATACATTTTATGTTTGGTAAATATGCGCATACCACACATAAATATGAAGTGTACAGTGTAAACATGCACACATATGGAGGTAGTTTTTTTAAGTAAACGTGCCTTGAAGGAAGATTCATACAAAATACTTTAAGAATATTCTCTTAATAATATACTGTTAGCCTTCATAATATAAAAATCACTTAATTTACAGTAAATGTAAAAGTAGTTGTAAAAAAACGAAGTAAGTGAAGACTAGAATCCTTAATTTGTTTTTGTGCTGAAAATTGACAATTAAAAATTAACTTGGCCCTCAATCCGGAAGATTTTTTTAGTGCATTTTTAAGAAAATACTTTAATTTATTCAGAAGATTTTTAAAAACATTAAAAAATATATTACTTTAAATAATAAATAAATATATATTCGGCCAAAATTGATTTTTTAGTAAATGCTTAAGTAGTTCGTAAAAAAACATGAAGCAAGTGAAGACAAGAATTAGGTTTCATTAGTTTGCTCCTAGCTAAAATTAAACACTTAAGGAATAAGATAAGTTAATCAGCCAAAAGAGAGCCGTAATATATTTTTGCAAGCGTTTGCTGATTTCCGACATGCAATTGGACAAACGAAGGCGAGCTCTTCGCTTGGGCATACTGCGTACTTAAGGGCTGACAGTCAACTGCAGCTAAGAGAGCCAAAAAATCACGTATCCAGCTTTCGTGCTCATTATCCGCGCTCTTAGCACCGAATATTTTATCCGCAACTGCGCAGCCTGAAGAGTCACTCAAGCTGCTGCGGATAACTGCAGACACACACGTGTTTTTGTTTACCTTCGTCGTTGTTGTTTTTTTGAATGTTTTTTTTTTTGCTAGTCCAAGCAGCCTCCGCGTAACCCAGTTCAGTGCGTAACACTGCACCAATCGTATGTGCCTGTGTGCGTGTGTGTGTCAGCTACATTTCGTTCAGCTGTTAGAACCGTTACTGCTGTAGTAAGTTTTGCCGTACGCTTTGTTGCTGTTATTTTGGTTGCTTGTGGTGACGCTTGAAGTGCGCTCGTCTTACCTGCTGCTGCTGACGCTGGCATTGCTGCTTTGCTGCTGCTCGTCTGCAGCTGCTCTGCTCTGCTGCTGTTGATTTGCTGCTCCTGCTCTGCTACTGCAGCTCGTCTTACTGCTGCAGCCGCCTGCTATTGTTGATACGGCTGCTCTGCTGCTCCTCTGCTACTGCTGCTGTTGCTGCTCTGCTGTTTCTCTACTGCAGCTCTGCATTGGCTGCTGCTGCTTTGCTGTAGTTGGCAGCATGACGACTCCGACATTTGTGCATTTTTGCATTTGTACATTTGTGTTGAGTGGGTGCTTGAGCTGTGTGCCAACTGTTGGCGGACAAATGACACACTGCCTGCAAAAAGGACACGACGGTGACTGAATCAGTAACTTGAGTGCATAATTTGCCTGTTACAGGCAACTTGCAAAAGAGCTATTAAATTTCTATATACTCAAAGTCGTATATAGAAATTTAATAGCTCTTACTTCTTACTGTTTCATTTTGATAACTGGTCAGGCTGGCCAAGCGAATTATGATAAGCAAAACCAACAGCAAATTTTTGGATTTTTTCAAGTACTTTGATTGTTTAATTTTGAGGCCGGCGAGACCACAAAGCTTAATTATTTACTGTACAAAAAAACATTAAATTAATCGCTGGCTGAAAATGCTTGTGAATTTAGCTAGCGAGAAGTTATTACAAACTTGAGTAAATTTTGAGGCACGGCTTCTATCCATCTCTCACGTGAAGCAGCTGCCGCTTGATTTGCTGTAGTTACCACAGGTTAAGACCCGTTATTCTTATTTTTATTACTTTTTATACTTTATATACAGTGAGAGACAGCTTATTTGGATCTGTGTCAAAGAAAAAAAGTAATTGCCTGCCATAAGCTAATTATTCATTATTTTTCAAATATTCCAAAAACCGATGGTAGATACATGTATTAACCACCTAATAAACTGAGGTTTCCCCACCTGCACCCAGGTGTCCACAATCTACCTGGTCCAAATAAGTTGCAAGCAATTACTTTTTTTCTTTGACACAGATCCAAATAAGCTGTCTCCCACTGTATATTGGTTTTGTGCAATGTCCGTCATGTTGTCTGTCCGTCTGTATGAACGCAACTTTTTTCGACGCCTTTAGAGATAGAGACTTGAAACTTTGAACACATACTGGTCTGTGCGCGCGTCAAACAAAGTGTAAAAATTGAAGTGCTACGTCCACTAGGTGGTTAGGAAATTGGTAAAGCCACAATATTAAGGCTACAGTCCCCAAATTTTGTAGTTGGTAGATTGTTGGCGACGCCCTTGAAAGATCGGCATATGCCACGCCCGCACCCGCCGCCCTCAAGAGCCTCGGCCCTTTAAAATGTGCACATCTTCCATAATTTGTAAGCTAGAGTCTCCAAATGTAAAAAGTTTATATTGCTAGTAACACTCTTCAAAATACAAAAAAAAAAAATTTGACCACGCCCACTCTCGCTCCTAAAAACGATAAAAACCTATATCTCCCGCAATTTAAGAGCTAGTAACTAGTATCTATATATCTACCGCAATTTTAAAAGCAAATTTGGACTTTCTTGGCTACACCCAACCTGTTCTTTGTTACCCGTTATCCGCTGGCATTACGAATGGTATCAAAGTATTTCGCTGTCGGTTACGCCCAACTGCAACGTTCTCCTTTGTTTATTTGTGTGTTTGGCTGACGACAGAAATAAGCCGCAGGCTCAACTTGATATCGACCTACACTTAGAAAAAAAAACTACCGAATTTTAGTAAATCGCTCTAAAATAAAAATAGCCCTGAAAAATATAACGTTTTCCAGATTTTACAATCAATTCCTGAACATAAGAAAATTTTTTTTAAATTTTGAATGGCTTGCCCTAAATCGACAATGATTTCTCTATTATTATTTTTTTTTAAATTCTATACGCAAACCCTCATTTTTAGGCTATAATTTAGGGAAATTCTTTTATGAGTGTTTACTGCACACACAACCATACACATAATCCGTACCTGCTGGCAATTGTACTTTAAAAAAACTAAAGCATATTTGCGTTTCATATAATTTGACTGTTGACACAATTTCTGGTTTCAGGTACGGCATGATAGTACGATGGTCAGGCATAACTCAATTAATTCATGATACAGTTTTGACACAATCGACGCCCCAGGGTATGCACTGGCAAATTTTAAGGCGGATTAATGTTCGGTGCTATAAGGGCATGGGTCTTTGAAATACATACATATATATATATATTTAACTTGGGCTGTGCAAATTTAATGAACTCTGCTGCTTAATTATTCCATTTCAGGCAAGTTTATTTTCTACACGCGCGTTTTTATGCCGCAATTGAAATTTTTAATTGGCAAATGCGTGGGCGCGTCCACAATCCACTCACAGTCTCCCCCGGGATAAGGAGGGGGAAATAGCCGGAGATTGGGGGTATTGGGGGAATGGCGCAGTGCGTCGTCTGGCGGCGCTTTGTGGCATTTTAATTATAAGCTTGGAGCGCGGACGTGAAACGCTAATGAAATTAAAAAGTCCCTCAAATGGAATTATAATAAAATAGAGTTGCTGTACATCAACCACAAAAGCCAAAGATGAAGTATATTGCCAGTTCTTTTTGGATAAACACCATCAACGATCACCCAGGAACACCCAATTGTCGTTCCGCAATATATTCAATATTCATAAGCAAAAATGAGAGCATCCACCAAATTATCTCTCATACGTGCTGCGGTTGCATGCCCATCACGTCTAATTAATTGGCATTTTCGGTTGAGCTTTAACACAATTAGTTGACCGCTATTATAATTAGTGGTATTCCACACTTGCCTACTTAATTGCGGTCTCTAATTCAATGCAAATGATTAACTATACAATTATCGCTTATTTTAGGTAAAACGGCTCACGTTGCGTATACTCAACATTAAAATGCTTTTTAAATATTGTTGAAAATGCAAACAAATTCCATTTGCAATTATGGCACATAAACGCAACCACTCGTGTGGCATAGAAATATGCAACTTGGAACCATAGGAACATTCGAAATCATCACTTTACATTTGATCCGCTTAAGCCACAATATGCCGCAAAGAGGGCCAATCCATTAGTTAAGCCAGCAAATTTTCATAGAGTTTTTGCAATATCGATAAGAACTTAAGCTAATTTTTGCTCTGACAATTTAAGGAAATAAAGAAACAACAATTTTATTCTATTTATTTATTGACTTCATTAAATTTTTTTTATATATGTATTTATCTTATATTCTGTGTACAAAATGTACATGTTAACCCTCTTACATATAAATCAAGCAGCTAACGGTGTACATTCATAAAATATGCAAACGTTTTAGATTTATTTTGTGTATGGCGATTATAATGCAAATGCAAGCACTTTTGACAGCAGTCCGAAAATAAAATATTTTTCAAATGCGCAGGAAAAGGTCTGTTGTATGATAAATATTTTTGCGTTTAGGCTAAACGCAATCACAATCGCAATGGCTACATGCAAATCCATAAATATTAAAATCACCACATGCACTGTGTGGACTTCAAGTTTTTGTCAGCATCGACATCGACATCGACATCGATATGAATGCTAACCCTCCCTGGGCACTTACCTAAATCATAACCCGACGTCCAATAAACCAAACAAATTGACACTCTCGATGCTTGGGGAAATCAGTGACAGGGACAGCCACAAATATAAAACAGCCATACGCAATCGTCGCTTCAGGGAGACTACCTCTACACTCAGAAAAAATTCGCAATAAATTTTTATAAATCGAAATCAAATTAAAATATAAAGTCTTTGTTGTCTTTGAAATAAATTCTAAAAAATAAATGAAATTAGACAAAATTAAATATATAAAAATATTTAAAAATTCATGTCCTAGTTTTTATTAAGAAAATTTTAGAAATATTCTTTCTGACTTACTACAATTTAGGGCGATTCATTCTCTGAGTGTACTATACTGCAACATTACTCTCTAAAATGGAATGGAACATGGCATAGCAGTCCACAGCATATTTTGCAATTTTTTGGAAAATCAATGCACAAACCAATCGCAAAACATTTATTACAAGAGCTGTAACTAAATACCAAATATTTGTACATCACTGAAATCAAATTTTGCAATAAATTCGAACCAATTTTTAAATCAAACTGCGTTATTTGCCAATTGTTGTACATCAAAATCTATGAAAAAAATAGTTTAAGTTTCTTGTATATCCTTAACGACTTAAGAATGATAAATGGTAATAATGAAATTGGGCAAACGTATTTAACAGGTCTGAAATCAGATTATTTTAGTTTCGAGCTCGTGAACCTGTGCTGTGGAACAAATGTAATTTTTACTTAAGACGAACAATTAAATATGTTGTGGGTCTTCTATAATAACTTTTATTAACATTTACACAGAGCTATATTTATTATTTTTATTATTATTATTCGAAGCTAAGGAAGCAATCTGAAGACACAAATTGTTAGCAGAGAGAACATTGTTCACCTTTCAAAGAATGTCACTTAATTAAAAAACCATCCTTTTAACTGCACATGGACAAATACTTATATTTAGAATGATAAGATAAGGATGCAAACTGAAAGACACAAATTCTGTGTTAGGATGCGGTTAAATAAATTTTAAGGTATATTAAGGAAAAGTAGCATGTTTAGAAAACAATTTGACTATTGATATAAATATCAATTTTGAAAAAAAAATCGATGCTCTTTAAACTTATATCAAATAGAACCTTCTTCATATTTCTAAGAAATAATAAATAAGTTATCCTGCTTTACTCCACTTGGATAAATGCTCATGAAATCTGAATAAAAAATAAAGCGACTCAATTGCTTCTGCTGATTTTGAATTTTGAAAGAAATAGAAAGAATCGAAGTCATTAGATAAAGCGACTTAAATTGCTTATGCTAGCGTTTAGTCACAGAATAGTGGTTGTGTGTTTGGAGCAAGGTTGGTCAGTGGTTCAGTTGTGCAGTTCGATCATATACTAGTTGCCAATGCAATGCAAACAAATTGAAAATTGATCGTTACCATTTGGCAATTGCTAGTTGCCAGTTGCCAGTTGCCAGTTGCAATTATAAATGCTTCCATTTGCCAATAGATATGCCCGTAGGTATATTGTTGTTGCTCTCGTTCTTATTGTTGTTGTTGCAGCTGCTGTTGTTGTTGCTGCGTTAAAGTTTTTGCTTTCACCGGTTAACTTGGGAACTTGCTACTAAAGCAGAGCATACAAAACTTTGCTAATAGCAGCAACCGTAACGAGTGTGTGTGTATGTGTGTGTGTGTCTAAGCAATGGATGTGTGTGAATGTGTGTGTGTGCGATTTGGCACAGTCAACTCAATGAAGCCAAAACAAATATAGGAAAAAGTTTTCCAATTTTCGATTGCCAATTGTGCAAAAATTGTACGTGCAACTTGCTTGGGGAATACGAGAATACGAGAATACCAGAAAGTTTTGTGCCATTTTGGATGTGTGCTACCCGCTCCCCGCTCCGCAATGTTCCGCAACGCTCCCCAATGCTACTACCCAGTCCATTTGTGTTTTGGCTGACAGGACATCAGTCAACGTTGCCCATACCAACATTTAAATAAAAACGAATTATACAAAAATCATTTTAATTGCTACCAGAGCAAGAAGCAGGCAACTGGTATCTGGTAACTGGCAACTAAAAAATTACTGTTGAAATATGACGCTAAAGACTACTTTTCAAACTTCAACTTTAATTCTGACAAATATATTAAATTCACTATTTATACCCTGAACCCATTCCAAATGAGAGAATAATGAAGTTTTGCAAAATTATTTAACAGGCAAACCACATAAAGTATTTTTATTATTCGATTTCGCACAGCAATAAGAGACACTATATGGGTGTCCAAATAATATATAATATCAAAGTTAAAATTTCAATAAAAAACATATATTTTGTTAGCCAACTACACATTAAAAAAATCTACTATCCACATTTTTGGCGCCAAGGGTTTGTCACCAGAATCCAGAAAGTAAATTTGTAAAATTGTAAAAGGCTGTGGCTTTCTAAGAACGAGGGTTAGCTTTTATTTTTTATTGAAATATGAAATATAACATAAAATATGTGTAATTTCCAGCCTGTTGGTTTACGTAGAAGAATTCTTATAATTAGATTCTGGATTCTGAATTTTACAACTGATTTTTTCTGAAAATAGCTTTTTGCATTTGCACTCTTGCCAATTCAGGCTATCTCCTAGTCGAGCTGGAGATTTAACGACTTTAATTTTTTTTTTTTTCATTCGTCAGTTTTTTGCTTGAATTCGAATTATTGTTGCTGCCACTGACTTTAACTTTCGCTTTGACGGCAAACTTTTGCTTTTCATGGAAGAACTAGTTGAGAAAAGTTTTACTAACGGAGCGCAGCAAAGTTTTAGCACTTCAAGTGCAAGCGTCACTGCCACCAGGCCACCGCCCCCTCCCTTTCCATCGTGCCCACTTTTTCCCACACTTCTCTACCACACACACACACAATAGCTGCGTAGAAGTTGGAAGAAGTTTTCGCTTGACTCACATTTGATTTAGTTGCTTGCTGCCTTAATGTCCATTTTATTTTGACTGATTCTGCAATTATGTACGAGTATGTGGCAGTCAGCAAAAGTGCTCAACTCAAACACATAGAAACTTAAACCAGTCATAAATTGTAGTAGTCAAACATACTCGACTGGCAGGTGCTTAAAACTAACTAACATTTTTTTCTAAAGTACAAAATAAAGAGTGTCTTGAAAGTGAACATTTGTAAAAAATTCCATTACAAATTGAAAAAACCAAAAATTTTAGAATCATGAAAGCACTCGCATCCAAACTGTGTTTTGGCTAAGAGTATTAATATTGAGGCCACACCATATTCAAAACTGCATTGTATCTTAAATAAATTTTAGCTTACCCATCTCTACATGTAATTTATTTAAAAATATTTATATGTTTTATTTATTTAATCCACATTCAATTTATTTTATTTTGCGTATTCAAGAGACACTAATATCATATGACACAAAAACTACAAAAAGAAAAAATAAATTAAATTAAATTAAAAATGAAATTAGACTTTTTAATTAAGTATTTAAAAAAAATAAGTATAAGATATTTGGGCGTGTTTAAATGCAAAATGGTCCAGCATTTGTTGTAAGAAAAACATAAAATATATTGTAATCGTTACAGAGTACTCGAAAAGGTTCATGCAACGAATAGTTACTAGTACAGTGTTTAAGAGAAAGTATTCAAAGCATAAGCAGAAGCTGAAATATTTCAAATATGTCAATTTATATCGCTGGGCCATGCGTCATAATAATAAAATAATCAAAATTCACACACATTCATTGGACATCTATATGATGCCATTCTCAACTTATATTTGTGTAAGCTTGTAGCTACATATATGTAGCCAGGCTCAGATGCTTATACAAGTAATGGCGGCACTTTAAACTTGCTGCACATAAGTGTTTGTAATACGCTCGTTACATTTATTATTGAGTGCTCTGCTGCCGAACAATGCAGCACTCAGCCGTTAGCTGTCTGGGCTGGTTAATTTATGTCTCTCACAGTTCTTTTGGCTCAGAACCTGGGCAGACTTGCTGCTCTCCGCAATTTGAATGCGGGGCGTGGGACAAGGGGGAGGTGCGCACATTTGACATTCGACACAATTCCCTGGAGCGGAGCACGTTGCCCATAGCATACTTATCCGGCCAGCAGCAGCAGAAGTAGCAGAAGTAGCAGATATAGCAGCAGCAGCCAGCAAACGGCAACTATCAGTAACTGGAGGCGTGCTGCAGTAAATGCATATTTTATATTTTCATTTCATTGAAACCGACACGTAGCCACATTTCCTGGTCACTTGTGTCTCTGTGTATGTGTGTATGTGGCAAGGTTGTTGGCCTGCCCATGCGACTGAAAGCGCAAAGTGTAAATTCGATTTGAAGTCGCCACTCAGCTAATAAGATACGAAAATCAGTCGGTTAATTGATCGAATCCTGGGACAGTTTTAATTAAAGTCATGATATTTCTGATCATTTTCGACAGACTATGATTGTATTTCAGAATAGTTTACATTTTCTCTATTTTCTCTTCGTGCTCTTCGAGTTGAATAAACGCTATTTTCAACTGCTGAATATTTAAGCAACATGCATATGTATGTAAAAGTGGAAAGGTTTTCGGTCTTAATTTTGTATGCCACCACGGCGGTCTTGCAATAAAATTGCGCAAGTCGTGCCACTTATCAGACGAGCCAGCATTTTGAGTTGGCCTTATGATGCCCCTGAGAGGTCGCCGAAAAGTGTTCAGTTCAGCTAAAGTTGATATTTACGCTTCTCCCGTCACTGAAATATTGCACTTAATATATCATCGGGGATATCTAGGCAAAAAGCAAAATGATAAACAAAATTTGATGTAGTGTTATTATACTCTATGTATGTCTGCAGCTTCACTAAACTATTATTATTATTAATATTTTAAAGGGCTTATCTTAATATAAAGTGTCTGGCCAAAGGCTTAGTATATTGTTATTGATTTTATTTGCTGGCACTGCAAGCGTGCACTCCCAGAGCAAATACCTTAACATATAAAGATACTCGTATGTACATTGTACATGTATACTTTTGTAGAGAGCACGATTTTGGTTTCCATTGCATTTGCTTGTTTCAGCCTTCAATTCCCAGCTGCACTAGCTACACTCAAAAAAACTAACCCTGGCTTGGCTCTTATATTGGAGTTCAGTTGTGGTCTGCTTTAAGAATGCCAAATTAAATAATATGAACTAAAATCTTCGCATATGCTCGATCTTAAAATATAAATGTTTATTTATAACATCCTGAATAATATGGTAACCAACCATTGGCGCCAAAAATATGGCGATTTACTTAGTGTAGTATTTTATTTCGCATTGGGACAGTGTTTGTCTTTTTGGCAACACCGCAGATATGCATCGGCTGGGTTTGGGTTTGATTCCTTCTCGTTGGGGTTGCTTTCTTTTTCTCCTTTTCGCTGATTTGCTTTTTGCTGCCTTTTACGAGTATTTGCTTTATTGTTTCGATGACAAATTGCATGAATGCCATTTTGTTTCACTGCATCCGAACACGTGGCCTACATGTCCATAGTGCCTGATTAAGCAAGAGAAGATGGGCTTCGCTACTATTGTGCTACTTGAAGAACACAAAATATATATTCGATGCCTTTAGCGATAATAGGATTTCCACTTCTTATTGTATTGGTTTGCCTCTGTCTGATAATAATAAAAAATACATTCAACAATACAAATGCATATCCATATACATATACATATACATAGGGGTTACAGCGGCTTATAACCGTGCAGAGATAGTTGTTAAAACTGCATGACAGGGGCAATGCGCACCTGCCCTACAATGGCCTTGGAAGCCTTAATGGAGCTCACGCCACTCCACTACATCATACAGCTCCAACAGAAGGCAACGCTTATAAGGTTATCAGCCGATGGAGTTGGGGTCCATCACATCCTAAGCAACAGGGATACCCAACTTCTTTCAGATGAACTTCCCCTAATTACGCAACCTATGGACGAAATGGCAGCCGAATATTTATTCGAGCGAAATTTCAAGAGGGAATGGACGACGTTAAACGCAGTCCACCCTATGAAACCGAACACCATAAAATGGTATACCGACGGATCTCTCACCACACAGGGAACAGGTCTTGAAGTGGTGGGGTAACATACCATGAGTCCCTGGGAAACACACCAGCATATTTCAAGTTTAACCTATAGCGATACTATCGGAATGCGGATACATCCATCCTCTCCGATAGTCAAGCAGCAATAAATGCCTTAAAGGGGTCGAAAATAACATCTAAAGTAGTCCACGAAGTAAGATCCAAGCTTGACCAGCTCGGAACACACAATAGGCTTACCCTAAGATGGGTTCCGGGTCACAAGTGGGAACGAAGTGGCTAACGAGCAGGCAAGAATGGGGGCAGAGAGACCCATGATAGGCCCTGAACCGTATTGTGGCGTAGGAAGACACACAATACGGCTGCAAATCAGGGACGAAGAAAGACAGATGCGGGAACGGAGCTGGGCAGATACACCAGGACTCCGACAAGCCAGAAGTCTCCTAGGTGGATACAATCAAAAGCAAATTAAGCATATGATATCCATGGGGAAGAACAGACTCAGAATACTCACCGGTCTATTGACAGGACATTGTAGACTGAGAAGTCACCTAACCAAATTAGGTATTTATATTAGCGATGTATGCAGGTTTTTTGGAAATGAGGAGGAATCCTCAATGCACTTATTTTTTTTTCAGCTATGCGCTAAGATGTTCGTGTATTGATTTAAATAATTTTACCTTAAAGCATTGCATTGCAATCTGGGTTGCATGCCACTGCCGCTATTTGAGTACCTAATCAATGTTAACTTTCTACATTATTTGCTTAACTTGTTCAGTCAGGTCACGTTATTTTTTCCAGCCACATTAGGGGACTTTCTTGCCACTGATTCAATTTTGATCCTCAAAAGTTTGTCACTGGCAGTCAATAATATTTCAATAATGCTCAAGTTGAAAAATGTCATCAACTTTGTTGGTAAAGTGTATGATGAACTGAAAAATTTGATTGTTCAAGTGCTGCCACTTAAATTATTAAGCTGCCGTAGACAGTTAAAATTGCCTCTACTTCATTTTCATTTGCGTTGGTTAAAAGTGAACAAATTATGAACTTTTCTTGGGAAAGCAATTTGCTTAAAATTTTGGTATGTGTTCAGTGTAAGTCAAGTGTAAATATCTCAGTGTGTCCGTCTATATGCGATGCACAAACAGTTGCCCCACTTGCGCTGCATTAAAAAGGCATTTTCATCTTCTTCTTCGTCAGCTGGTTTAATAGTCTTTGCAACAATGTGCGATGCGCTTGCCTCCACTTGAGTTTGGGTGTGCTTGTGTGTGTGTTTGTGTGTGTGGGAATGTGTGTGTGTGTGAACGGAAGTGTGTGAGCACAGTACCGAAATCTAATATACTTAGTTCAACATTTATTTTTCAAATTATATATTACTATTAGTATAATTATTATTATAAGCACACAGAATAAAGATATTAATGAAAATATGTAAAAGATCAATTCAACATTCCGATTACTGATGCTAATTAGAGGGATTTCGATACTGCGCTCGATACCAACTATCACCACCATATATAAGTATACATTGAATAAACGTTCTTCTTTATCAAACCGCCAAACCAAGTGCATCACTTTTGCCGCTTAAAACCCAACAGATATAGATTCAGACATTGCCCTTATTATATTAAATATACATAAATTCAAAAAAATCAAAATAGCAATCCATGAATTTCTCTTCACATACTTGTCACATTTAACAACATTTAACATTTAATGAAACAAAAATGAACAGCAAATCGGAAATTACTAAGAGAAGGCTGGAATCCATAGAGTACTCCAATATTGTATTACCGCACAATATTACTATTGGTAGGTATTTGTATCAATGAGCAACAAGATGCAGTTAATTGCAGCTCTTCAATAATCAGGACAAAAATCGCAAGCTTCCCTCGAGGCGAAAATGGAGACTAAACGACGGCTTTTGTATGTGAACGATTTGAATCTGGAGATTAGTCATCACGAGGTCTTCGAGCATTTCTGCATCTTTGGCCATCTGAAACGTGTCGCAGTGCATCAGCGCACCGAACACTACAAATATGCCACAATACTCTATACATCGGATACATCCATTGAGTTGGCACTCGGCGCCAATCCACACAATTTGCGTGGCAAACACTATTTTTGCCACAAGGCAGGCACGAGTTGGCATTGGCCCACGAATTGTTACCCGAATAGGCTAACCAATGGCATCAGTCTCCGGCAATATATATACCATTCGTCAGTCATAGCAATGCCAGAAAACTTCAAAGTGGCTCAGAGGGATGAGGCTCGATGCAAGCGTTCCTTGCTGCCAGACGCATCGATGGCCCTTTTGCATCATCTGCGTGAGGAGCAGAAGCCGCCTGAACCTGCCCCAGTTAACAGGAAGAGTCCGAATATTAATTTCAAAACACTCATGTCTAGCATGGGCGATAACTTCAACTTTGTGCGGCATAGTTACACAAATTTTGTGGCTCACAAAAGTAGACCAGGCCTCTACGACAAACTTCCCATCGATGCTAAAATCAGTTTGTCGGCCATCGCCTATGCCGATGTCAGAGATATACGAGATTTGATATCGTTTCACATTACCACTGACTAGAGTTAAAAGTAACTAAAAACACAAATATATCACTTGATGTGAGAGATGTGGCGTTGAGATAAGCAACCCAGTAATTTCATCTATGCATAAATCAGACACATCACAGAATAATAGAAAATAAACCAGTAGATTCATCTATGCGTAGATCAGTACCAAATAAGGTTAGCTGCATAACATAAAAAAAAAAAATCCACAAATGTTGTTTGGTATCCTTGAATTGCTGATGAGTCCGCCCACATTTATAATACAGTAATTTAATCCGCTCCTGTGCTTGGGTTATAGTTACATAAGTATTTGTGTAATGCTGATGGGGCTCGTTCGGTGTGCTGGCAAGTGAGACCATATAATTTGAGCATGATGTTGATGTTGATGCACTTATCAGTGCGATGCCACACACACTTGGCAAGCCAGCCATTGCACTGGATAAACATCAGCATGCATGAGGAACTGAGGAACTGAGGAACAGCATTATGGTTGCCTTGCAAGTTTTTGCTTGCGTTTCGCAAATGGAGCAAGTGCAGCAGCATTCAATATGGCATTTGGCATACTTATGGCTTCATCTTCCTTGCACGCGATGGCTTATTAAAAACATCCAGTTGCGGCTCATATGCTTTGTAATAAGGAGTAAGTATGTATGTATTTGATTTTTCCTCTGAAGCCATTCACTTTGATTACTTTTGGACAACGAGTCGTATGATTGTTTTTTGCTGCACTTGCTGGCTTTAGGGACTATACCAGCAACTGAAGCACTAAAGTGGCGCATGCATCGTGGCAAAATTGATTTGTGCACGTGTACTGTTAGCTAATGAGCCGAGCTGGCCATTGCTCCAGGGAACACTGCGAATAACACACACGCACACATACAGACACAGATGCGCAGAAAATGCGACTGAAGATGTTGCACAATTGTCGCTGACATTCGGTACAGTTGACAGCTGAGCTGGCACTCAGGATAACTAACAGACAGGACAACGACCACAGCTGTTTGCGCCAGTTCGCTTAATTAACAACATTACGGCATTAACATTAACACACATAAGTGCCTGAAAAAGGACGAGGGTTGGCCACCTTTCGCATGGAAGGCCATTAAGATTGTAAAACAAATCGTTTGACTAGAGAACATAACAAAGCACTTTATTAACCAGGAAGTGCTTAAGACATAAACATATGACTAATGATTTAAAAGCAACCGTATTTAAGTCCATTTCAGCATAAAACCATTCTCTCTACACCCCTCAAGCATATCAGTAAAATTTTAAAATATTCAATAACTCTAAACTCGTACACTTATTTAAAAAAAAAATAATAGAAAAATGCATCCCTAAAGAATACAAAGTTTCTCTTGGTCTTGTAAATAGTTTTTATATATAAGAAATTAGTTTTTTTAAGGTAATATACATATTGTTCTATATGCACACATAAAAAAAACATTCTGAAAATTAAAAATATTTGTTGTAATTTTTAGAAAAATCGACTATGAAATTATGAAATGCAAAGCTGTTTTTTATAAGTCTACTTACTTTATAAAGCGCCAAAGAGACGGCGAATTTCTAAAATTCAGAGTGATTTTTTCTCTGAGTGTGCAAAAACTCGTAATCAAAGTTACTAATACTAATGACTTGAAAATCATAATCAAAAAATTTTAAGGCCACATAAGCGAACATTTAAAGCAACTTAAAGCTCAAAACAAGCAATATTAGCTAACTTCATGGCTGCATTGCTCATCCTGCCAACCGTTGTTTTTCTTGTCATTTGGATCTTCTTGCTAAACTATTCAGCTATTATACTTAGGGTTTGATGGACTGGTCTTGCCTTGGATTTTACTCGTATGACCCTGCCAACTGATGCAGTCGTGCATCCCAAATTGCCGTCAATAGAGTTAGTCAGTCTGGGACCAGTCAATGGGCTAGGCAGGACATCCGGGCCGCTGACGAAGACGCGCCCAGGATGTGCCGCTTAATGTGTTTGCTAGCACCAAAGACAACACAAAGACAACACATGTGTATGTATGTGTGAAACTTTGTGTCATGACTTAAAAGTGTTTTGGGAAATCAGCGACAAATCGAAAACGAAATGAGTTTTCGCTAAATGTTAAGCGACGATGAGTGCAGACGTTAGTCTGATTACTCATTTGGGAACGTTAACATCGAAAATCACAAATCTCAGATACATATCTCAATAATAGTTCCCACTCCAAGCCCAAAAGTGGAATACTGGAAGGCTCTTTCTACTTACTACTGGGTATCTGTAATAAAAGGAATTACAAATTAAAAAGAAATATTTAATTCAAAGTGTTTACAGCTTTAACAAGTCGATCGGACTCATCGGTCTCCATTTCCAATGCTGCTAGCTTGAAGGGGATACCAAAGAGATTTATAAATTGGCGAAACAGCCAAGATTTATAGAGGCCAAGAACGATGGTCCACAGCGTTTTTGCAGCGCGTGCCATTTCGAAAAGTTCTCGGCCACATTTTGGATCTATTTTGCTTCTTTATTTTGCCACATTTTAACAGTGGAAATTAGCAGCTGTTGTGGCCGACACTAAAGCAACTATGGGATTTTCCATGAGGGGCACCTGCTAAAAGTTGAAAACACTTTTGTTGCCATTTGGCAGGAAAGGACTAATCTGTTAATTTATGTTGAAAAGTTTAGCAAGTTTTCAAGCGCTTAGCAAAACAAAATGCAATAAATTATTAAGACTATTTTCAGACCGCCGAGCACGAGGAACTATGATTATACACAATTATTGTGCTTGTGATTGTCACCTTCAACCTGAGTATGAGGTGGCTTGCTCTCAGCACTTCAGCAACAACAACAATGGAGCCAGCAACTTGAGCCAGCCAAAAGCCGAAAGCCACACGCAAAAGATAAACATGCTTGACATCCATTCAAGCATTCATCCCTTCTCTATGAAACGTGCTCAAGTTTAAAGTGGCTAACGAAAAGTTAAAATGTTCTAATGCATAAGTGATGCGGCGCCACATTCTCTCCCATTCCAATCTGTGACTTCAGATGGGCGGACAAAGCCCGCTCACGAAGTGCCCGCATTGCAGTTGCTTGACTGCACCATGAAAACTTAATGCCGCAATTAACTGTTTGCGTTTGCGTTTCCGCTTACAGGCCGCGGCGACTCCAAATAAAATGGCACGCATATCGCGTATACGCACCGGCTGCGGCTTAAGCCCCAACTTCCCGCCATCTCTCGTGACCCACTTGCCACAGCATCTCACGTCAGCTTTGCAAGGCTTGCCCCTTATATCTTTATTTAAGGGCAAGCCAAAACCAAAGTAAAATAAGTTAAACAGTTAAACTTGTTCAAGTCGAGACCGCTCGAATAGCAGATGCCCTGCAGCCAGCTTTTAAATATATAGCTCTAACAAACACTCACCCTGCGTATTTCTGAAAACCTGGGTTTGCATTTCTTAATTTCAGGGATGTTTTTTTTATATTTAGAAATAAAACTTCTGAAAAATAAAAACATTTCTGAAACTCTGGTTATTTAATATTTATTAGGGAGTAATTTTTGTTTCCAACATGGTCAACATTTTCACCCTAAAAAATAGTTCTTATCTTTCTGAATTTCGGAAATATTTTATAAAGCTGGGGGCTTGCATTTCTGTTTTCCTAATAATTCATTTCCAAAAAAAAAATATGTAATATATATGACGGGTCTTACAAATTTGTATAATTCTTTCCAATATTTACCAATTATTTCTAAAAGCAATAACAATAACATTAAATAACAATACATTTTTTAAGGCGAATTACATTTTACATTGAACAGCATTTTTTCTGAGTAATATATAGACTGCATTGGTTCGCTTTTCTTCTTTTTATTGCTGCTATTCTTATTTTTAACAAGTTTTTGCACTGCGTGCCATTTCGAAAAGTTCAGGATATATCTCTATATAGAGAACCGTTGAACATTTCAGTTTTTTCTCACTATGTGCAAGAAAATCTCGACGACCATTCTCAAAACAAATCTTCTAAATTGTGAACAGCTTCTTGACCATAAGATAGCCTTAAAGAAATTATTTAAAACTTAAACTATGCAGAAGACTTGATATGAAATTAAGTGAAGCGAGATACATGGAGGTACACTGTTAAAAAACTTGTAAATTAAATACATATTTATGTAGAGTATTATATTTATTTTCATTTAGTTGCTTATACGTATTACGAACTATGTCCATCGCGTAGTTTAGGATTCGAGTCTGTTTTCTCTGTGTTCAGTTGCCCTAAATGTTAACGTATAGGTTATGCTCACACAAATAATGTTTACCAAGTCAACTACCACTATTTAAGCTGCATGTTTTAGTTATTTGCCAACTGTGGATCACATTTCCGCGACGTAAGCAAATTTTTGTTACGCTGCCATTTCGACTGTCAGAGTTCAGGAAATAGCTGTAAAAACGTTTGAATTCGAATTTCCCCTCACACAAATTAACTGTGATGACTCTGCACAAAAAAAGCAGTTAGAGGCGCGATTCCATTTCCGCCGCTTCAACGCTATTAAGAACTCTGAAATTGAAAATTTGCAAAATGCGCCCGTTTTCTGGCTCAAGGACTCTCGTACTTCGTGTTTGGCTCATAATGAAATTGTCAATTGCAATTAGTTGGTATAATACACTTTTTGGCTGCCAATTTAGAGTCATTTTATGTTTGTCCTTCTAAATGTCCGTCAACCTGTCTGTCTACCTGTCAGTCAGTCAGTCTGGTCTCTCAAAGTGCAGTTTGAGCAAATATGCACTACATTTATATACACTCTACTTACACTTACACACACACACACACTGAGGACTTGCTTGGCCACTCAGACATTTGCTCACACTCGTTGCATTCGCTCAGCGTTGCAATTTAAAGACTGCGGTGCTTCAAGTGTACTTTGCCTGAATGATGACACTTCAGTTTATAAAGTACTCACATATGGTACCACCACAGTAAGAGTTTTTTCTTCGCTGCACATCAAATCAAACTCAACTTAGTCGTTATTTTCAGCTGGCCGAATATTTCACACGCTTGCCTTAATATTTGCTCAAAAATGTATTCATTATATATTTATTTATTTAATGTCAACTAAAATCAGTCGACACTAAAATAATCCAAAAAGGATAAATAATATCTAATTTAATTAAAAATAATATTAAATTTAAAATAAATCAATAATCTATGTGGGAAATTTCTTAACTTCGTATTTCCACATCCTTTCAAAACATATTGAATATATTTGTTCCTTAGCACTTTTGTCAATTGTTTAACGCCCCTTGAAATAACTGATAAGATATGCAAGTAGTGCGCAGCTACGTCCAGACAGCGTGCGCAAAATAAATCGCTGATAACGAGGTGGCTACGCAATTTTGCGCACGCCTTGATATGCCACAATAAATATTGTACTGTTGATGAGTCGAGTCGGTTGAGCGAGCTTCCATCCGATGGTGTGCAAAATTGAACTCAGCCACAATCTATAAAATGCCCGAGCTACTGAGTCGAACACCAAGTCAAAAACAAAACATCAAGTTGATCACGTTTGTTGAACACACAGTTTTAATCAATAATCAAACATAAACACACAATGGTTTGCAAGGCATGTGGAACAAGTGAGTATATCCTAAGCTACCTCCTTATATCACACATCTTGAATGCCTATTCGCCAAATAGATTGCCAGTGTTCGGCTACCAAATGCGGGGACAACTGCGCCTGCAGTCAGCAATGCCAGTGCGCCTGCAAGAATGGGCCTAAGGACAAATGCTGTGCCAACAAAAATTAAAGACAACTCAAATTATTAAAGCTATCTGTATTAATAAATGAAAATTTAAATACAATTTAAAATAAATATATGAAATATGTAACCAAATTATTTCTTTAATTTTTACTTGCTGATTCAAAGCAACAGATGATAATAATTTATCGGACATCGAAATAATTCTATACACTGAAATAAAATAATAATTAAATTGTAATTTGAATAAACTTTTAATGTATACCATATATGCCACGCGAGTAAAAGTCAAATATATTATATTCAAAATCAAATCTTTATTGGCCATTTTGACAAGAATAGTTTTTAGTTCTTTCGATTCGTATATTGCTTACATTAAAATAAAATTCCATTGATTTCAAATAATTTGCACATCTAAAAAAACTTCCCAATATCAATGTGTGTGTTTGTTTTTTCTTCGTTTTTTCGTAGAGCATGCAATTATGTTCTGTCTACTTGGTTGTGTATGTTGTTTGTGGAGGGAATGTGTGCATGAGTTTTATATTAAAATATTTAAAATTTGTAAACTTTAGATCAACACGAACACACAGAGTTTGTCGTTGCTCAAATAGAAACTGCTTTCTAACAGCTACATTAAAAATGTGTAATTAACATTTGTTTTTGTTTTTTTTTTCTTTGTATCTTTTTATATATAATATATATATTATGTATTTATTTATTGAATAAGTTGTGTTACTTAAAAGTACAATAAAATTCTTATAGTTCACGTTGAAAGCTTAGGCGTTTACACAAAAATAGTTATCGTTTAGTTTTTAGTTTCCCCATCATAATATATTTCCTTATTGTGCTTTTGTATCCTTGGTAGGTGGGAACAAGCAACACTAATAACGCATTTGTAATGCAATGCACATTTTGTCCTAACTCAAACTCGAATAATATATAGTACATTCATGAAATTTGTTTGCATTGCAGCATGGAAGCCAATGAAAAAGGGTTTTTACATAAAGCAATCAATATACATATAATATACGTACATATGTAAAATATAACTAAAATAAGCACAATCGAAATACATTTGTGACCAATCTAAATAGCTTATGCCTAAAATAAACGTTTAAAATTATAATCAAACTCACAAAATTAGATTAAACAAATGTACGTAAAAGTTAAATCCACTTTCTCCAGCTCCGAAGTCCATTTAAAATTAATAATTATGTAACAGACATTGACAACATCAAAGTCGTATCATAGAAAGCATTACACATGCCGATGCACGGCAATTATTTATATATATAGAAAAAAATCGTATTAAAAATTGTTCAGGCAAAAACCAGAAATGATTTTACTAGTGTATGTTTTCTGGAGGTGTTTTGTGTTGAAGTGCCGCAATTTGCATGCATTGCTCGTGTTGTTTTAGAAGGTTGGTTTTTGGCGTTTTCACAAATGCTGTAAGAATAAGTAAAATCAATTTTTAGTAATGACGAGCACAACAAAATAGTAGATTAAACAGTGAACCACGTCAAACAATCACTTAATGCCTAGGAGGTACACAGGGAGAGTGCTACATCGCTATCTACAATCATCGATAGATTAAATGATTTATGAAAACTTACAATGCGGCCCCTCCCTTAACGAAAAGCTAGCTACGCTCTCGCTACTTAAAATTGTAGTTTATTCAGGAAATTTAAATTCAAAAATTTAACATATTTATTTGCTTCCCTATATTTTTTTTACAACTAGATAAACATACTTATAAATATACCTGACTCTTCCCATGTGTAAATTTGTATACTTTTCCGTTCCTCAGTTCAAGCTCATATTCATTTCATAAGACTCTCGAAGGCTGACGTATATATATAGCCACCTTCCGTACCACTTACTCTACGTACTGAAACCAGAAACGCATTCATCGACATTCAATATATTTCAATTTATGTGCGTAGGTTTTAAAGCACATACAATGCACAAAGTGATTATTAACTTTAAAAAGTTCATATAACAATAAATTCGATTAACATACAAATTTGTTAAATAATTGTTTTTATAAAATGTGTAAAAACTTTTAGTTTCCTTAAATTGTGTTATGTGTATGTATATATTATATATATATATATATACATATTTATATATTATACATATTTATATATTATATATATATATATATATACATATTTATATATTATATATATATATATATATACATATTTATATATTATATATATATATATACATATTTATATATTATATATATATATATACATATTTATATATTATATATATATATATACATATTTATATTATATATATATATATATATATACATATTTATATATTATATATATATATATATACATATTTATATATTATATATATATATATATTTATATATTATGTATATATATATTTATATATTATAAACTAACAATGAGGCCGACCTATTTAGCTACAAATTGAAGATCACAACCATAAATGTTTACTGTACTGAACCAATTTGTATATTGATTAAAGTCAAATCAGAGATAACTTAACTCAATACATACCAAAATTAAAAGACATGCCACAACGATGCATTCCAATTACGTAAAAGTTACATTTAGGTAAAACGTTAGATAAGTTTTAAGTCGAAGTGTCCGATTGATTTATATTGTAGGGTGGATACATCTAATGGACGTCGATAATAGCGGCAAAATAATGCAAATTTTTATAGCATTATTTCTTGATATATATATAACATTTGACGTAATTTGATTACACATTTCTATATATATAATTGCAACATATAGATCTGTATATATTCTGTTATGCTTATAGCTAATATTCATCAAAGTTCGGCATCGTATCAAAGTCCGCCATTGGAAAATCACTACCACTAAAATTGGAACAAAAATAGAAAAGAAAAACAAATTAATAAAAATAAAAAATAAATATATTGTATGGGATATATAAAAATATTTGATGTGTCTAATGATGTTAGTAGAGAATCAAATGAAAAATTCGCATCATTAAAGGAATTTTATGAAATTAACTAACAAATTTTTTTACGGAATGCATAATAATTCACGTAACAAAATTGAATACCGGAATACAACCCTATTCTGAGTGATTATAGTGTTTTGGTGCTCCAATGTAATAGTAAATGTAACAATAAGCATTAAATTCATAGGTAACCTAATTACAATTACGAACACACATTAAGAGGATTCTATGAAAAAAGCGCATGCAAGAAATTAGTTTATTTTGAATATATTTAATTCAAATGAATCCCCAAAATTTGCTTGCAAATTGATCTTCTGTATTTTTCTTTGGCATTTACAAATGCATGATGGTGCTATTCTGCAAGCTGCGACGATTATATGAAAAGTTAGAAAAATATGGAAATTCATTAGATATCAAATTCATTTTGCAAATATGCATATAAAAAAATATCAATAAATAACATAACATATTTGAGGCCGCCGAAAAGCTGAAAAAGATAGCAATACTTTGAAGAACAAAAAAATATTAAATGCTAGAAGAACTTTCAATTTTATTGTAACCCAGCGAGCGACCTAGTTAGGTAAAGTGGTTAGTAAAGTTTACAGCTAGAGCGAATAACAAATGAGTGTGTGACTGACGAGTGTGTTGCAAGTGACAAGTGTGTTGCAAGTGTGTTGATGTTATGCATAGGCTCAGAGCGGGAGGGCGTAGGTGTGCAATGGTTTTTGAGCTGACAAAATGGCCGCCATTTGGACTTTGGTGATTAAGATTTGCAATTTCGAATTGAGTTGGGTTTGTGTGATTTACTGTGTGATTTTGATGCGATTGCGATATTTGTACATATAAATATATTGATATATGTATATCAAACAATACCCAAAGACTAACACAACCACTCTGTGTTTTATATTGGACCTTTTGATTATATGGCGATGGCACGGCTATGGGCATCATCCACTGAGCTTCTTGCCCGCACACATTGAGTATGGTGTGACTGATTTGATCGAGTATGGGATCGTCGGGCGCTGTATTGTTCACTAAGTCCTCGAGCTCACGAGCCACACAGCTATCATCTGAATCTGAATCATCCATGTTATAGAATGTGGCTGCGACGCTCGATGGGTTATCAGACATGATGCCACTACATGGAGAATAACTAGACGGCACCGCAACAAGAATTTGTACAATAAATTAAAAACGCATAAAAGTGGAAAATGAAAATAAACAAAGAGTACAGTAAGTAAAAGAGTTTACCACTACTCCTAACACAATTGTTTTTTTTGTTTATTAATTAATTAATATTACTGCTAAATAACTAAAGGCAAAACCAATATTTTAAACAAAACACAACAACAAGATAAACGCAAACCAAAATCTGTTTTTATATTACACGAATTTAAGAATCGTTTTTTAAATAGCTTTGTTTGGTTTTTAATATGCCTTTCCACTTCAAAGTATTGCAATCAAAGTAAACTCTTAAAAATGGTTACAAACCAAATAAAGCCAAGTAAATTAAAAATTAAAAAGTACAGTTTACACCGTGAAGAAACTGAAAACCTTCAAGCAAAATGCGTCTTTTCATTTTTTTGATTTTGTTGGATCTAAGTTCTCAAAGTTAGCCTCACCCTGATTAAACACAGGAGCAACAACGAAATAAAAACAAACATTAGAAAGAGTCGTTCAGAGACTTTTGATGTTGATGCCAACCATGCAAAACTTACTTTCCAATTGACAAGACATCCTGCTGCGGTGACTGCATAGGATGGTGAGGCGTTCCACTCATACAGCCAGTATCCCCACCGGTCGGCACCTGCACGCGTATCGTACTCGGCACATATCCATCCCCGCGCGACGTTTTCTCTGTTATATAAATAAACAAGCATTAATGTATGTGGTGTGCACAAAGCGGTGAAAAGTTGATTTTTCTGACAATTTCCCTTATTTTAATATAATTACGGTTTAAATGTAACAATTTTTCTGTGCTAGTTTGTTGTATTTAATGGGAATTATCGAGAATATCGACATTTGTCATAGCACAGTAAGTAATTTTGTCGCAACAGTCGTACCAGGAGGTTGGGTATAAAAATCTCCAAAGGCGGCATGGCGATCCATTGGCTGCACATTGATATCGGTCGGATGCAGGCAACGCAGCATGTCCAAGTCGCGTATGCGATCAGGCAAAGTTCGTATTTGGAAATCTCGTGCAGTCCACGGGGAGAGCATTGTCACCAAACTTTTGTCATTCATATAGGCAATGGTAATGCCACCTAAAACAGTTGGGTAAACTATGAGTACGTCGCGTTCTGGGGTGATAGATTGTAGCTTCCAATTACTCACCCAATTCGCTGTCGGAGAAGCGCAACAAAAATGTTCCGATTCCTGTATTGGCGCGCATTAAATCTGCTTTTGCTTTGTCCTTGTTAATGAAGCCAGTAATGCGTCCCGCTTTCCACATGGCTGGCAAATGGTCTTTGGTCAGTTTCATAATGGCAAAGAACCATTCCCAGAAGGTGAACATGCGTTCCGGCAGCTGCTCCTTACAGAATTGATTCCACGTAATGCACTCGTTACGCTCGCTGGGGTCACGTTGTAGTTTCTCAACTAATTAAAAGAGGAATATTCATCAACTTATAAATGCAAAGCTTTTGTATACTTTACTCACAAAGAAACTCCAAATTCTCGGCGGTAAGAGCGCGCTGGGTGGCGGAGCCAAATTTGGTGTTGAGTGCCACAGATATCTGACCCCAGGTGACGCGATCGGTGACCGCAAACGGTTCACGCACAATTTCTGCGAATGCATTATCCCAAGTTATGGTGGCCCAAGACTGCGGCTCCTGATTCCCATGCACAATGACCACCACGGGCAACGAAAGTGTCCAAACGCGTATTTGATAGTCATTCACTGTCGTCGTGGCATAAAAGAACAGTGCAAACTTCTCATCCATAACGCTCTCAGTGCCCTTCTTCTCTGCACGCTTGATCTTTTTTAGCTGCATGTTCCTAAAGCTTGCGGAGAAGACATGGTTATTCTGCTGATATTCCATAGTGCTGGAGCAGTTCTGAATTTCGCCCGACGATTGCCCAGCCAGGCTGCTATTGGTCACATCCATGTGTGTGCCGCGTGTTACGAAGCGATGCGCCTGCAACTCTGCAAAAATATTCAATTGATTAATATAGATTGGGGAAAAATTGTTAAACTTTCGTTCCAGTAACTATTTTACGCCCTCGTAGACTGTATTATAATTTTGTCTCCCCATCCATATTGTTAATCAGCAGTTTTTGTTTTATATGTGAAGAACTTCTCGACACTAAAGGGAGACTGAAGCAAAAATAAGTCCAACTCGGGAAATTCCCCTTATTTCACAGCTTTGCAGCTTCTGCGGAAATCATTATAGGGACTTGGAGTCTGTTGACATGAGTGCCTACTAGCTAAAGGCCAGTTATGGCGCGGATTACTCTGGAACAGATCGTGAAGCCCCTAAGCAGACAATATTGATTACAAATTCTGTGACGATGCATGATCGCTTAGCTGGGTTTCTGGTCCTGAGAGAAAAGCCGAAGTCAACGAGTCGAGTTGCGAGCGTAGATGATTATTTGGCTTGCCTTCGACGCGACATGTAAACTAGCGGCTTATGGGTATTGGTTGCGAAAATAACAGCAACATTGCACTAGCTAATCTTAGTGTGTGAAGATGGCAGCAGAACTCTATCCTAGTTTTTTTGTGTGGAAGCTGACACTCGAATCTTCAAAATCTTCAATACGAAGAAAGATTCAATTCTGCAACATAAAAAAATGTTTGGATTCTCAATTAGAAATATTTTAAAGTACTGTTATTCCCAAATACTAAACTTATTAAAATATAGCCGAGAAATTTACCGAGTCTGTATAAATCGTACCTGACATTATAATGCACTCGACAGTGGGCGGATTTAGGTGTATGCCCAGCCGGGAGCCCAGCAGCCAACGGACTGAGGCCGCAAAGCGTGTATTTGTCTTCATCACCTGCGGTGGCTGTTTGTCCACAATAAACGCGGAGCAAACCAGATTTTTTTGTGCCACCTGCACCTGTTCGAGCAGATAGTTAAGATCGGCATCGTCGTTCGTTACGTGCACAAGCAGTGTATCCTTCACAACCGACAACAGGTGGGTGACGAATATTTCGAGCCCTTCAAAACAACGCTGTATTTCATCCAACATATTTTCGCTAAACTGAGCCCCATTGCCAGCCTGCGCCTGTTGGTGTCTCCAATTCTTAAGTCCCGTTATGACCAAGTCCTGCAGTGTTTCGTAGTACATGAAGCTGTGACGTAGTTTGGCTACCAATGTGGTCTTAGCCTCAATCCAACGCTTGAAAAGTTGCTCCGCATCCGGGCGGTTTGGTGTGCTGACCATATAGCGAAAATTTTGACGCAATAGCTCCAGATCCTCCGAGCATAAGGAGAATTCGTTGTAGCTCTGAACAATCTGATGATTCACACCGTACAGTTCGACCTTGGGGGTGACCATTGTAGCTGGCGTTGCATTTCCCGCCATGTTGTGCATAATACCAACCGACATGCCCGCTGCTGCCACTGGAGATGAAACTGGACCGGCAACGCCTAATAACTCACTGGCGTTCACACAGATACCATTTATGTCAACGGCGCCAGCAGCAACAGCCGCAGTGTTCATGTTATAGGTATTCAGCGGCATCGATGACACCACGGCGGTGGCTAGCTGCAACTCCCTTTGCAGACCGCTTCGCAGATGCGTATAAAGTTCGAGCGCGGGAGTCCGTTGAATCAGTGCACAGAGCTCAACCAGCCGATACTTGAGTTCCTGATCACTGGCACGTGTCGATAACAGTTTCTGCTTTAGATCCTCGATGAACTTGGACGCCGCACGTTCCAATTGATTTGTCGAATTTGGTGTTATCTGCTCGGACCTGTGTTTGATAGAGAGAAAGAAGGATTCGAATTAAAACAAAATCGACAATCGATACCAAAAAATCAATATTTTATAGATCAAACGCCTCTAAGCCAAATATTCCCAACCCCTTTCAATGCCCAAAGATAACACAAATATTCTCATCTCTGTTCAGGTTAGACACGACAAGTTTTAATATCGAATATCAGTCGATTCTTGAATAATATTTTTGGAGTACTTTTTTCGGCAATGTCTCTTAGTGTGAATACTACCTTAGAGCTTACACCCCCATCAAATGGCCACACTGCACTATTTGAGGACGAGACTACTCACATTATTCTTTCTTCGATCCAGGGCGCCAAGCAGAGACGCAGGTCGAATAGACCCCTCTTATTGTAGTAAGCCGCCATGCGCTGCTCGCAGTCGGCATGGCTCGAGATGCGCTTCCACAGACTCATGCTGCTCATGTGGTGGTAGTATTTTTGTTTTGGATGAGTGTGGTGGATGTGGCGGATGTGGGTTAGCGAGAGCGATTCTGCTACTGCTACTGCTGTTGCTGTTGTTGCTTGTGCTGCAGCAGCAGGTTGCAATGACAGGGATATACTGCTGACTGAACAGACAATGTGCGCTGTGCTGGATTTTCTGTTTCTATTTAAGTGTATATTTATTATTTTTTTATAACTTTGGTTTATTTTGCCATGCAGTATTATTATTATTTTTTTTTTTAATGCATTTTAGTGAGGCTCTCTGGCTGGGCTTGGTGGTGACGGCGGCGATGACCTGGCCAAGGTCCAGCTGCTGATTTCCACAAGCGAATGGGAGGTTGGTTGGATTCGTCCATAAAATGCACAAGCACAAACGGAATGTTATGTATAGACAACTATAAATAAAATATATATGTATATACATATACATAAGCATATAAGTGGCAAGGATTACATGAGAGGGTATTATATTTGTATGTGTATAAGTGTGTTGTGTTGTTTTGTGTGTGTGTATGTGTGTGTGGTGTACAAATAATAAATGATTTTATATTGCAAGCTACTTTTGGTTACATAAGTTGCCCCTTTTCAAAAGCTCGCCAAATCTCAACCATTTGCGATAAAATAAAAAAATTTCAAGTCTGAAAAATTCTTAATACTCTTCTAAACTACACAATTAAGTATAAGTTTCACGTCTTCAATTACATAGTTTGCCCCCCTTCAAAACCACGCCGAATCTCAGATAGTCTTTTTCCTCTTATTTTATTACGTACTATGATATTAACAATTTTTTTACACATTTAAGTGAAAGCTTAATGTCAAATGTTAAGATTACACACTTCTAGTTTTAGTTTAACAATTTGGTTGAGTAAACTCGATTTATAATTCAAGAATTACAAATAAAATACAGCTTCTCGACAAAATAAAAATTGCGTAATTAAAATTATTAAACGCCACTTGTTAAATATGCAACGAATCTGGTTAATTTAACAATGGGGGAGGCAGGTAACGAGGCCACCCCAATAGGTAAACAAAAATAGGTAAATAATGCATAACACATTTTGTACATTGCAATAACAGAACGCTTGTGGTTGTTTCCCTTGAACTTTTAGAATAGGGATAAGGTAAGGTGTGTGACTGAGTGCGAAAGAGCCATGTGCTAACAAAACAAAACCGTAATTACCATAATAAAAATAATGGCGAATGGCGAACGACAAACAAACCCAACCAAAACCACTCGCATATCAGTGAGAAAGTAAACAGAACGAGATGTAAATTCGAAGCGCTTCCTCGAGAGGATAGTTGGGATCAGCTGGACGGCTGTCTGGCTGGGGACAAGTGTAAGAATTAATTGCACATCGAGCTGGACTCGCACTTTAAAAGATCTTTGCAATTGTCAGTTTGTTTTTTGCTCTCATTTTGCCCCTTGTCGTCGTGTGGGGGACGACACTAACAAAACGTGATCGCAAGAGTACAGAAACAAACAACATATCCCAAACACAACACAAAGCAAACAATAAGCCCGGCAAACTCCATAAAACCCGTAGAGCAACCAATGCCCATTTGTGTTTGCTTTTGTGGTAGATACGCTAATTTTTGTTGTTCTCTGGAAAAATAAAGAACGAGAACTAAAACGTAGCGCACGTAGAAAATATGAATGGCCCTCGATGAGCTGAGACGAACAGCCTACACGAGAAATCCCTGAGGTGAGCTAGCCAAACCAGTCAGACCAGACTCAAAAAGAGAGCAGGCAGTTAGAGCCAGTAACGAAAATTAGATACAAATCGAATAAAACACTCACGACACTAACTAACACTAAGAGATGCACAACAGCCAACAGAGATGCGTGCGTGTCGTGTGCCGTGACTCAAACAATCAAGAAATGCATTAAACTTTTTTAAAGATTTTTTGTATCTTGCGGACACGACCAGTGCAAAGTGTCATCTTATATAAGACATGCTTGTGTTCTAATAATAAGCTGTAAATTGTCGCACCTAATCTTCTTGTTTTTATAAAATCGGGCAATAGAGATGTGAGCAGATCATGTTACATGTCTCAATAATGAATTGGATCTGTCCAAAAACTTAAATGCTCAACTTAAAAGCATTTTTTGCTTTTTTGAATACTCTTGCGTACAGTGGTAATATGCTCTTTAATATTAGATAATATTTGCTGGTAAACGTTATCACTTTATTAAGTCATAACGAATTCACTCTAGAGCATATTTTCACATCAAGAACCACGGCTCTCATCTCTTTTCGGCCAGTCAGCTCAGCGAAAAGGACAACATCCAAAACAGGTCAAACCCCACGGCCTGTGTTGTTACCTGCTGCTGTTTATTGTCTGCCGCAGACATCAGATCGGATGTGCGGCTCACTAGCGACGCCACTAGAACGCTTAGGTAGACAAACACTGTTTGTGCAGGTTTTTCTACGATTCATAAAATGTTGTCGATTTTGTTGTAGCACCTAACAAAATGTAGTTCAAGGCTGCTGTTGCTGCTGGTGCTGAGCTAAATAAAAAGAAAACGCCAACTCAGTGGAAAGCGAAAACATTAGAAGCACTGCTTTGCAAAATATATATTTGTCATAAATTATGAATGCAGCTGTAGGAAGACCACCGACTGAGGAAAGTAGAGGGTGCAATTGAAAATAAATAGACAATGTTAAAAAAAAGTACTTAATTAATAGTTAGAAAATTATCAAAACTTTAAAACAAGCCATCAATACTGCGGATAAGTATACAATAAAAGCAGTTATTAGTATAATTAAATTATAAAAAAACCATTTAAGTCTTTAAATTTATCACAAATAGTAGTTCAGAATTCTTAACTTTTCCTGGGGTTATAAATCTATCCCCATATAAACCAGTTTTGAACTCGTTTTCCATTTCTTCAATAGTCAATATATATTTTTTTTTTTTAGACTCTAAACTTTTTGCATTTTGATTTTTGCCTTGTATGGGTTAAATTCTGACATGTGCCAGCACTTTCAGCACTTGATGTAACATTGTAAATGTTTTTATAATATAATTTAAGAATAGTTCGCTAAAGACAAGGTCAACCGATATTTTTGTGTTGATGAGAAATCAACCATTTATTGATTTGCTAAATTTAATTTTTCCCCATATTGAAGATTTTTAAGAGTTGACCACAACTGTGTACTTATCGCAGCAATTGTGCTTTAATGCAAACTACACATGAAACAAACGCCAGCTGAGATTAGCGTCGGCGGTTCCTTTGACGCATTACAGAACAATAATTCAGCCCATACGCCAGACTTTTCATAGGAATTAAAATAACATCAACTCTATACGTCAGGGGTGTCAATTTGTCTCTTTCAATATTTATAACAAAGGGAAATGTAAAGTAAATAAAATAAGAAACTTGACTAAACTGCTAAAATAAATCCCTGTTTTTTTTAAATGCGTTCATTTGTTTATTAACAATTATGATTATTTTCGTAAAAATGTAATTAAAGTCAAAATTTGACTGTGAATTACAAATTAATAGGAATCGTGCCAAACAATTAACTAGCTGCTTGTCCACTTCTAATTAGAGGCCAAACATATAGTTTTGATGATTGATCGGTTGCTATGAAAGATTAAGATGAATGATTAACTCATAAGCTGACTAAAGCTAATCCTTATCAATAAATTGCCTGGAACCTTTTAGAAGATATAAGTCAACCAAATTGGGTTTTAGTAATTTTGCGTAATTCTCTTTAAGTCGCATCAAATATTTTGGCATTGTTTGTGTTTTTCGCTGAAAATGGGTAATGTGAGTTTTATGTAAATTAATATTTGGCACAACTAGTTGAATGAAAACCAAGGCCACAGGCTATTGTGTTGAGCTAATAGTTAGCACAAACAGTGAAATACGCATTATAATTAAATGTGCATATTAATAATAGATGTACGCATCACTATGGTTAGCTATCCTTGATAAAGCAGTATTTAGCACATGACCTATAAATACGAAAAATATACATCTGACTCAAAAAGACGACAGCAAAACTTTTGCAGTTTTTTAGTGGTTGGTGGATGCCAAAATATGGAGAGGGGTCTGTTTAGACTGATATCAAAACAACTGAAAGATATCGAATGTAAAATGTTTTTACTGATTAAAACATTATATAAAACATTGGAAAAAGTTAACCTAAATTGGATATTGTTCGCTTTTCAGTTCTAAAATCTGCTTGAAATTAGAAATTAAATTTAACTCAACCCGCTCAAATAAAATACGCCTACCAAATGTTTGACGTCAATAGGTTAAAAACGAGACTGTTTTTTTCTGAAGCAAAAAAAAAAAAAAAAATTATAAATTTTTATCAATTTATCGAGCAGAGAAACTTGAATCTGTTAATACGTCAACAAACCCAGAGCATTGTCATATGCATTTTCCATTCAATTTCGACGAATTACATTTCCTCTTATTTATGTAAATTATTTAGCACTGACGGACGACATCGTTTCAAATATTCCAACAATGCACCAGCAATAGTTTTATATATATTTTTATATTTATACGTAATATACATAGGGCTTAATCAGTATTTTGAGTCTTGAATTGAAATGATGTGAACAAATTTAACATTAATTAGCCGCTAATTCGCAAAGGTTTTCACATTTAAAAACAGGGTATCTACTAAGACTGTTTAGTATTCCCGACCAGATCACCGTTACTTTTTTAATGGACTTATGTTACTTTATTCCATGAAATTGATAATAAAAGAAATTGTGTTCGCTTAGGCATTAAAATATCACCACATTTACACAAGGCGCTGACATTGAACTGGGATTTTCTAAGAAGCAAACACAAACACACAGTTACTTAATCAAAAATGAACAAGTTTTCGGCGATAACCTAACAAAAACAAATATCTGTCAAGGTGAGTCTTGCGATTATGACGAATATTTCAATAATATATATATAAAATATGCAAATAAAACAAGTAAGAATGTATACAGAAAAAGCTTGCGATTCTGCGATCAAAACCAATTTCTTGCTTTGATTAAATCAAAAAACTCATTTTATTTGGATTTGTATAGATGAACTTCAATTCCAAATTTCATCCATTAGATCGGAGTTGACTTGTATACTTATTTTATATTTATATTATATTTTCATTTTTCCGGGACTATTTTATTCTGTTCAAAGAGTGCTCTCCCTATTTATTACTCAATCGCCATGTGATAATTGACCTTGAAAAGTAATATTTGCTGCTTGGGAAAAATAGAACAATTTTCAACCTAGAAGTGAAGCATAAACTAAGAAAGTTGTTGTGGGTAGTAGTTGCAGTTGTGAAAACGTTGAAACTGGTTGCACGACTTTTTGTTTTGACTTGCAATCAATAAAACCACACAGAGCAATTTGAATAGCAATCAATTAATAGTGCTAACCACACATTGTAAGCAAGCAACTAATGTTCACACATCTTGTAGATATGTGTTCATATGTATATCTGAATCTGTTTGTAGACAACTAAAACAAGCAACACAAACTGAGAGCAAACAAAACGTGACGCGCAAGTGAAATATGCGAATGCTTCTCAGTTTTCCCTATGAATAATACTATGCGAGTGAAAGCATCGCGTAGGTAAAAAGCTGCACACTGCAGACAGCTGATAAGTTATATTTAATAAATGGGGAAGTCCCACAGGCCCCCGCAATTCAAACTGAGAGAACATTCGCTAGAAAATGAGAACATATTAAGATCGCAAGTGTAATGGAGTTTGGCAATATATTAGTCACATATTTTAAATTTTGGTCAGTACTTTCTCTTCTCGGAAATAAACTCTCCTTATTCTTATTATCTCTCCTTATGTCTATCTGTATCTCTCTCGCTCTCTCTCTCTCTCTGTTTTAATTTACACATATATTGTTATACAAGCACCGCAAATTCTAGATAAAAAAATTGCCGCAAGAGGAGAACAATTATCAATACACACATAGTCCGACTGTTAGCTGTGGCTAGCTAAGCAAACAGATTCGCTTAATAAACAAATACAGCAACAGGGGCGATATGGCGATATGTCGGCGTTGGTGTCGGAGTCGACGCCATAAGGCAAAGATAAACAAATTTTGCTCAAATAACAAGAAATACATAATGTTTATTTGTATTCTTTTTTTTTTGTATACAGATTTGACGGGTCTGCTTACGTTGCAATCAAGCGCCGTGCAATGTATATATGTAGATAAGAAATTGTATTTTTATTTTATTTTTTTATAAACATAAATATTAATATTAGACGACGAACAATTTCAATTCAAGTATAACAATTCAGACCAGCATTATACATTTAAGTTCGATTTGCACGTACAATTTACAAATACAAATATACAAAAAATATATACACGGGTTCTAAGCTATTCAGCAAAATACATACTATTTGTACGTATGTGAGTATATATAGCAATGTCTGTACACAGTACATACACTAAGATCCGGTACTTAATGTGGTTGCTCCTCCCTCCTTTTTGGCTTTTTTTTTGCTGTTGCGACGACATTTGACCTACTTGTCTTTATTTCTTTCACATTACTTTTGATAGCAAATTTGTTGTGCACTTCACAGCACTGTCCAAAATAAGTGCAAACATATTTGAATGTGATTTAGTTAATATTATATATTAATTATTTTTTAATAATTATATACATATTTTATAAAAATAAAACGAATTTTTTATTTAATTATTTAAACACATGTTTTGCATATACATTAATTTTTTTTGTTCCTCTATAACGTTTTGTAAAAAGTAAAGGGTATGAAAAGTTCGTCAAAAGTAAAGAAAAGTTTTCCTTACTTTTTAATTTTTGATAAGCAACACACACACACATACATATAAAGTCAGCCACACAGCCAAATGTTTATTCTTTTCTTTGCCGCTATTGTGCTATACGTTAATGCGCTCATAAAAGATTAATAAACGCTCACTGCGTCTGTGTGTGTGATATGGGGTTTTGTGTGTTTCTGTGTATTGGTATTTCACTTGTATTATTTGCTGCTATTCGCTGCAATGCCTTAACATAGAATGTCAAACCAACGCGAACGTCTCCTTCTCTGCTTATTCCCCTTCTCTATCAGCATATTTACTATGCTAAGTAATCAATTATCATCGTTGAATGTGTGTTTCTCCTCTTTTTTATCCACTGTTAGTTTGCAGCTTATAAATTAAATGTTGGATGGCAGCGAGTGTAAGAACTCTTATATGCGCACAAACACATACCTCATATTTAACATTCTGGACTCTTTAATTTTATCAGTCCGGCAACCCACACACACGGAGACAAGCACACATTTGAACATCTGGCAATTGTTTTTATAATTGTTTTATATTCTGCAAACTTTTACAGAGCTTATACCTTAGCCTATATGTGAGTATGTATGTACACACATACACAAACACTTGATAAGCTATGTCTCACATCTTTACAGAGAGAGTAAGATTGTGTTTGTGTAAATTGCGTTGCAGTTTAGCAACTACGGTGTAATAGTCAAGCACGAAGCGACTGACTTTAGATAACTTATCTATCTTTGCATCGATAGACGACGCGATTAAAAAGTGACCAACTACAGCAAAAAATGAAATAAAAATAAGCTATAATAGCAGATACCCTTTAAATAATTACATATACATATATATATTTATGCTTAATATATATTTGTGCTTACAAGCATATATATGCAAAAGCTTGTAGTTGTAGGCAATAAATTTGGACAAAGTTGTCGATAGAATGCTACAAAATCGTATATATCATAAGATAACTAAATTCGGCTGTTAATACTGAGCACACATGTTACATACTCTTGCACAGTACCGATACATACATACTGTTACATACGCACTGTTACGTAGTTTTGCACGTATTTGAATATAACAGCTCATAACAATAACATAAAAACCATTGGCCACAAAAGGGTTAACACAACGATTGTGGCGACGTCATTGACACGACACGACACGGCGAGTGAGGAGAAGAGTAATTTGTCCAAAATGGTAAAAAGGCAGCCACGGAAAGAAAAGCGAACGTGTGCGCAACAACACAAACACACTGAACGAAGGAACGAACCAAGACCAGACCAGAAGAACAACAGTAGAACAGTAGAAGAAGAAGATAGTGTTGAGCGGGCAAAACGCCAGACGCGCGACAACGTCAAGAAAGCAAAAGTAGCAAATGTGATTGTGAGAAAGAATGAACCGAAGAGAGAGAAAGAGGGAGTGAGAGGGAAAAGGCAGCTAATATATATTTTGTGGCCTGTTGTTGTTGTTTCTTTTCGTGTTTCTTTCGCTATTGCACTCGAAAATTCTTTTGCCTTTTGTTTTTATGATTTTTCCAAGAATTAACAACAACAAAACACTGGTGGCTGATGACTGCTGACTGCAACTGCGACATGCGCAGCCAGCAAGAAATAACAATAAGAAACAGGAGCCAACAACAAAAAAAACAGCAGAAAATTCAACACATGATTTTGCACACACTGCACACATGTGTGTTAATAAATACACTTGTACATATGCACATGTATGCGTGCCTAAAAAAGGAATTTTAAATCTGATTAAGAAATATAGCAAATAAGTTGACTGTTAAAAAGTTGGAAAAAGTTCAACTAATTTTGAATTTTCCAGAACAAAAAGAATTGGAATTTTCATTAAAAAATAGGATATATATGTATTTATATATATATATATGTGCCTCAAAAATAGAATGTTAATTTTATTTAAAAATATAGCAAATCTGCTGACTAATAACAAAAATAATTCTTTTTTTTTATATGTACCAAATATTAGTTGACTAATAAGGAGGAAAAAAAATTAAATTCAATAGTTATTAATTTAGTTCTCAGAATATCAAATAACAAATCTTAAAACAAAAAAATTGGTCGAGGGGAAAAAAGTGCAGCAGCAACGCTGCCGTCGGCATATTGCTTAAATGGCCCGCCCACGCACACAAGCCCCCGCCCGTGTTTTGCTCTTTTCTCTGTATATATATATATATTCTATTTACCTTTTAATACACAAACAGCTCAGGAGAAGGTGTAAACCCATACATATGCATATACACGAATGTATTGGATTCGGTGGCCCCAACAGCGCACATATAATCGCACACGCACACAGGTGCAGAGCAGGCACGTACACACACACACAGACACACGCACACCCACAAGAGACAAGCGCAGACCTTTTCCTCGGCTGTTTCTTTTGCTTTTAATATTTTGATATGTATTTGCCGTTTTATTTTTAAATCGTACACGCGCACACACACAAACACACATAGGCACACGCGCTGCACAACTATATGCACACAGACACACACGCACACTCTCACTAGAATTTCATTGAATTAATAGTCTTTGTTTCGAATGGGGTGGCTAGGGGGGTGCCTCAATAATATTTGAGTTGAGCGAATTTCAATATATAAATTTGATTAAAGAATATATAATATGTTTTAACTACTTCGGATTTAGATTCGCAAATTTGCCGCGAATGCACCACCAACGCGATTGAACGCACGAGCATAAATGTAAAAATCGACTGTTAACTTTGAATACACATCTGGTTTGCTCCAAATGGCACTGTTAATCTAAGAACAGCAGCGTAGCCAGACAGTCAGAAGTTAGTTGACATAAATTTGTACATTTTTGGATTAAGGACGCATTCAGTACTTGTTAGTAACAAATAATAAATTCAATTTCAAAAAATAGGGGGATCACCTACCTCTGTATAACTGTCTGATACTCATGAATAAATCAATGTTTATGTGTTTAGCTTAATCAGTTGGCCTTTGAATTAACTAATCTAGTTTTCACTAGCGACATTGGTATTATATATTATATGATATTATTATATGGCCTGCTAATGTTTTTTATTAGTTAAGAATTTAATTATTTAAGGGGAGAGTAATTAGCTAACAAAATTGATTTTTCGCACATCAAAGTAGCCGAAAGGGTTTTATTGACAGTGTGGCAACGCTGTTCACCTGTTGTACGCCAGCAACAGCGACCACAAGGGAGCGGCGCTGACTGCAACAAATGATTACTTTCTTAATGTATATCATTTTTATTCACATTTGCTTTTTAGTCTTTGGCCACAACTCACCTGTCCTTTCTAAGAAGTCCTTTTGTTCGATTTCCAAATATTTGATTAAAAATGTGTTGGGAGGCCTGGCGACTTGGCCCGGTTAGAACAACAAAGATAAACAAGACCGGTACTTAAAAGCAAATACTCCACATATAGCACGGGAATTACTGAAGAATTACTGACACGATTGAAGCCGAAATAATACTAAATTTTAAAAAAAAGGCAACTTGTTTTTGCGCACTAAATTTGCACAGCTCAACGCGACTAGAGATGGCAGACGTGATAAAATAGTGCAGGAGTCCATTATCGATATCCTACCTATCGTCGGCGCTGCCATACCTAAGGAACACATGCTGCGGGCACAGATATAAAAATGGCGCCTACTGCAAACATTTTCAAAAAGTATATTTTATTTAAAATATAAACATAAAATAAATGCATCCCAATTTTATCCAATATCTCCACGACCGACAGTCGTGGAACAGAAAGCACATAATTAAATTTTCGCATGGTTTTATGGGTTGTAATAATTGGACTGCGAAAGATAGCATTTATTTCTTGTTATTATTGTGTTCACTCACAGCTTAATGATGTTTGAATGAGTGTGTATTTTGGCGGCCAATTGAGACAGCTCTTTAAGATTAGCCTGGGTTATAAGTACTTAAATCAACGCCTTAAAATGGTTGCAAATCAAATATGGTCAAATAAATAAAAAAAAGAATTGCAATACAGATTAAACCGTGAACTGAAAACCACCAAGCAAAATGCGAATTTTTGTTTTTTTTTTTGTTAAAGTTAGCAACGAATTAAAAGAAGTCGTACAGAGACTATGGAGAAATTACTTACCCATTGATAAGCAATCCTGCGACAGTGATTGCATGGGATTATTGTGAAGTGTGCCATTTACAGAGTCTGTTTTCGTACTGTCACAGGTTAGCACCTGGATGCTTGAGATGGATGGTGAGAAGTTGATTTCTCTGACATTTCCTATTTGCATTTGAGCATTCAATTAAAAATGTTGTGTAACAACAAATCAGTAATCGAACAAAATAAAATAAAATTCGCCAAAGGCGAGATGGTATTCCAGCGGTTGCCCATTAATATTCCTCGGATGCAAGTAACGCATGTTCAGGTCCCGTATGCGATCAGCCAAACTGTGTTTTGGAAATTACGTGCAGTTCACGCCAAGAGCGTTTTCACCACACCAGATTCATGCACATGGGCAAGGATAATGCCGCCTAGCGAGAGTTTAAAGAGATTGATAAATAATATAATAATTATACTAGCATTTGACCCTTAAGTCTTCGTTTCAAATGGAGTCGCTGGTCTGGACATAAAAAATATTATTAAATAATTGAATACGTTTTTAATAATTTGTACTACCTCAGCATTTCTAGAGCGCTTGGATGCCTGAAAGGGCACATATGTTAAATTGATTTGTTAGTTTTACTCTAAATGACACTGTTAATGCTAGTAAGCGGCGTGGCCAGACTGTCACAATTATAGTTACAGAAAGTAGCATATTCCCAGAATTCCTAGTATATGTATGGAGCAAGTTGACAACAACAAAACCAAATACATCACTTATATATATAGAGAATTACTTCTACAGTGCAACGCAAATGGAAGCCCGCTATCGATATGCCACCTATCGAAGGCGTTGCCACCTAAACAACAAATACAGTTAAGGATTTAAAATTGGCACCAAATTCAAAAAATGTGAACTACACTTTTATTGAAAATATTGTACATTTAGTTTTACTAATAAAAAACACAATACAATACAGTTTATGCATCACATGAATAAATGCTTGCCGATTGTGTGCAAATATTTTAGTAGCTATATATATATATGTATACACGCAATATTTATTGTCCAGGTAGTGGCCAAAACTACAAATTAAGCACCATCTCAAGTCGACAGCAATAGGAGCTTTGTATTTGCAACTTTAGTTGTTTTTTTTTTTTTTATTGTTTGCGTTTACTTTCAGCTTAACGAACATAATCAATTTAATTGAATAACCAGAGTAAGCGTTTGTCTATTCATCATTTCATTTTCCCGAAAAATTAACAACTAAAAATATCAATGTAACAATTCTTATGCCGCATTCAAATAATGCAATACAAAATTCTGCTCTTCGAACATTTAACTTAAGAACAAAAGCAGTGGGTTTAATTCTGTTTTTGTTTTTTTTTTTGGTTTTTTCTGTTTTTTTTTGTGTGTGTTTGTGGGGTGGGGGGGGGGCTACTTGTCGACCCGACCACGCTTCAGGTGAGACAACTCCCTAAGCCAAGCCTTGATCAGGTCATACGTCGAGAAACTGATGCCCACGGCAATGGGTCCCTTAATCCAATTCATACTCAGACCCTTATAGAAGCCGTTCTTAATGCCCTCCTCCCTGTGGAAAGCAAATATATAAGCATATTTTATTATTTAAAGGTAGTGATTTATATTACCGATAGATCTTTATGAGTGTCTCCAGAATTGTGGGACAACGCTCCAGACTCGCAACATTAACACGCATCGTCTGCATGCGTCGACGCACAATATCCAATGGATAACTCGCTGTTTGACCCGCCGCCCCCGCTGCAGCGCCAAATGCCAGCGAAATTAAAGCATTCGGTTTTGTATTGCCAACGATTTCTGCAAAAATTACAATAAGATCTAAAAGCTTGACAACCTATTTATTAATTATTTTTACCATTATACTCTCGCTTGAGCGTTTCGTAAGTGAAGAATGAAGTGCCCGCGTAGGGTATAACACCCAGGACTGTTGCCCAATAGCCGCGGAAAAGCGTTCTCGGACCTTCCTCGACCCAAATCTTAGCAAAGACCTGACGCAACGTTCGATATCCTGTGTATCTGTCCGTGACGGCCATTCGGGCACGGGCCAAATCCAACGGATACGTCAGCGATTGGGATGTAATGCCCGCCAGCGAGCCAGCCACAAAGCGACGACCCTTGGTGCTGTCAATTGCAAATAGTAAATAGTGATTGGTAAATATTGGAAAGGTACGTGGATAGATAAAAGAGAAAAGCTTACTTGGTGCCATTCTGGTCCACTTGAAGGATACGGCGCCACTGTTCGTGGGATGTGAACTGAATGGCAGCGTAGGGCACGATGCGTGCCATTGTCGCCGAGTTGCCGCGCCACAGGGCGAGGACTCCCTCTTTGGCGTAGGTCTGTTGCAGGTAGTTGAGCGAGGCTTGAAACGAGAATGGCACATCTTTGCGTATCTGGAAATTGATTTTGGTGCGATCAAGCGGTGCGATTGTTGTCTTCGCCAGAGCACCAGCAGCTGCTCCCGCTATCAGACTGATTAGCACTCCATCCAGATTGTGGCGCACTGCGAAGTCAAAACACAAATTGGGGGAGCATTACTTGGGGCTGGCAATTGAAAAATCTATATCTATCTATTTTTCTTCTTGTTTGATAAAACTTGCAGATATAACAAGTCAATCTATAAGTAGGAATAAAGATTATCTGACGCCCTCCAAAGATGACTTGATTATATGATACTTCTTATACGAAGCTTCATCACTTTGAATATTTTGCTCATGTTAATAATAATAAATAAATAAATGGAATAATAAATAATTAAATAAATGATTAAATTATAAAATATCGTTAATAATAAATAAAATATAAAACAAATTATGAAAATAATTATAATATTTTATATAATATAAATTTAATAATTGTAAATACTCATGGTAATTATTTGATGGTAATCTCATGTCGACCGTATATTGCATGCAAAGAACATTTCCCAACCCATAAACTTCTTAACTGTAATTTTTCATGGCAATAAGAATAAATAAATAATTCAATAAAGTTAATGAATATAAAATCAAAATAATATTATAGCATATATTATAACATTTCTAGCTCCCTTAAGCTAGATTATTCTGCTTATTACAATTTATTATTGACAATATTCTTTGTGATTATGTGCTATGTATATTTACGATGTAGACAATTTCTTGCGTGCAACGACAATTTGAATATGTTAATAATAATAAATATATAATAAATAATAACAATAATAATTGTTGACAGCAGCAGCAAATAACTTTAAATGCTTGAATTTTGAGCTCTGCGTGGCCTAATATAAATAGCTTATTGTTAGTCGTAATTATATCCACACTATGTTAAGTGCAGTTTGGGCTGCAGCAGCCAGAATTAGCTCTATCTCTCTCTCTCTCTCTATATATATATATATATATATATATAAAGGGAGTTCGCTGATCCGCCGGCTGCTGCAGCTAATTAGTAAGTTATATATTATTATATTATTTAATATTAATTAAAAACTTACCATCTGGGGCCTTTGCGCGCTGATTGTAACTGCCATCCATTGAGGCGGCAGTTGTCTCTTTATTTCCCGTACTATAGTCATCTTCGTCCTCCGCTGCAGCGCCCTCTATTGTCGTCGTATTGGTGGCTGAGGCGGCGGCAACTGATGTGGTTAATTGACTACCTGTTGATGTCATGGACATGGCAATGTTCGGTTTCTCTAGAAGGCTCATCGCAGACTACCAACAATACAGATAGGAACAGATGCACTTTAGTTCAAATAACAATGATTTATCAAAAGTAGGCAATGCAATTCATTTTGTATTTTTATCGCTGGATATCGGCTCACAAATACGACAAATATTGATAACGCCAGCTAAGGAACATTTCTTAAGGTTCAATTTGAGAGGGCGAACTTTTTCGCATTTGTTTCTTTATTTTTTTTTGGCAGTTTCAGCAAAATACAGAAAGAACAAGAAAAAAATAATTAAAACAAAATACACTTGTGGTCCGGATTAACATTTACATTCACTTAAATTTAACTTTAAATTAAATATTTAGTATATTTTTGTGCTATTGGGAATCAATTTGTATCGAAATTAGGGAAAGAGACCTAATTATCAATAAAATTAAATAATATTTTCTTTAGCATACGAGAACTTATACTCAAAACTAAAAGTCGCCACCTCTTAGAGTCTCTGACATTCGGTGTGCTGATCCTGATCAGGAGTATACATACTTTGACTTCATTTATTTTGCCCGTTACACACATTTGCACAACTCATCATGACCGTTTTGCAATTTTTGAAGACTGCAGGGTATAGAAACAAGTCAATTAACGCCTCTAGTTTGGATGTCAATGAATCGAAATGAATGTTAAAAAGTACTATTAGCTAAAGTGGTCAATGAGATATGGTTAGGTTTTGTACTTTGCTTGGACTGTTCCCGTTTAAAAGGCGTGGACTGATTAAGACAGCTTGATAAGATTTCATTATCTTTTTGTCTTTTGAGCGGTTTTCTTTCGAATTCTACAAGTGAATAGTATCACCTTGAAATGGATATATTATTGGACACATTTCGTAGCAGATAGAAACGATAGAAACCTCTTAAGCCACGATAAAAACTGTATCAAAAATGATAAGATAACTGTGTGAACAGCTCTCTAAGATAAATTTAACTATTCAGCTAAAAACATTAACGTAAAATTAAAAATTAATCTAGATCAGTATCCGTTTTGTCATGGCTTAATCTGAAGCATGTGTAAGTCATATATGAAATCATATTAAAAAATAATTTAATTCAGGATTATGGATTAAGAATGTGTTCTTCTTAAAGAAAAAAAATCATTTTTTTAAACGCTCATATTCCTTTTAATATGCGTCAAATCGTCTTTTAACGTAAATTTGAAATCGTATTAAAAAAAATCAGGATTAATCTAAGTGGAGCGATGTATAGCTGCCTTTTCAATATTATTAAATATATTTAACTAATAAATAACTATTATTTATTAAGTAGTATTTATTAAATTAAAAAATTAAATTTGATACTAAATTTAAAAAAACTTCTGAGATTTCTGGGAGTATTTAAATGCTACAATTGTATATAAAAAAATAATAACAATACAAAAGGTAAAAAACAAATTAAATTAAATTAAAAATAGAATTGTAAGTCAAATTTAAATTTAAAAATTCAAATGCCAAATGTTACAATATATATTTTTCTGGGAAATATTAAATGAACTACAAGGAATAATCGAGCAGCTTTAAGCACACTCTTATCTGTCTGTCTCTTTCTCTTATACGAAACAGATGAGCTTTCAACTGCAGCCGGCAATATGAATGTAAACAAGTTCGTTAAGCCTTCTTTGTTGTTGTTGCAGTCAATCAAGGTTGTCGTTTATCCACACACACACACTCACATATATCTAAATATATATGTTCATATATATGTTTATAAATAGCCTCACTCATATTTAGGTTGGCAAATAACAACATTGATTCTGATTGGAATGGACTTTGGCACTGAGGGTCGAATAAGAAAACCTGGCGAGCAAATACGTAATCCGTGTATATGTATTTGTATAAGGTGTTGTTTATGTTGTTTGTTTTTTGGATTTTTGGGACGCAAATTCTAATTGGAGCTGGTAGCAGCGTTAACAGTGCAGCAAACAGCTGTTGCTCAAATGCATTTCACTGCCATTCGTTTCCATTGTTATGGGACCAAAATGTACATACACATATTCGTATATATTTAAATACACATCTTGCATTCCTGCTCTTTTTTTATTTTATTTTTTAATCTACACACACAGTCATTATATAAGCAGCCAAATTGAAAGATTCGAATATGTTGGCAAGGCAATCAACAAAAACGCACCTTTTTTGTTTAACACAGATTTTTTGGATATATATTTTTTTTTTGATGTGTGCAACAACAATGCAGTTGTTTAGCAGGGCACGCACTTGCACTCAGTAGCTGAGGCTCATTTAATTTTGGTTATTTATTTTGCACAGCACGCGTTATTGTTAATAACTTTTTTAATACATAATAATAATGACAACAACATGCAACGACATGCGCAACTTTGCCTTCTTCTCGCTTATTCTAAGGCGTCGAGGAGAATCTGAGGGGTATGCGAATCAGGGCTGCAGAGGTAACTGTCTACGCACTTGTTGGCGTTGCCACATCACACAAAATAGAGTTGCATTTTGTATTTCGTTCTGCTGTTGCAGCCAACTTCACGTGAAACGCACTACGAGCAAAACAGCCAAACAGCATCAAAAGAATATATAGAATTATAGAAATTACCAATTACAATGAATGTGTCGAATTTAAACGACCTGCGCTCTTATTCCCGCCACTGGCTAACCGAATTCATCGAGCAATACCAGGAGGAAGAGTGCCTGTGGCAGCCCAAGCATCAAGACTACAGCAATCATGCCGCCAGAAACAAAGCTTACGACAAACTGGTCGAAAAACTGAAAGAAGTCGAGCCGAATCCGGATCGGGCTATGGTCGTACGGAAAATTAACTCACTCCGGTCCGCATTCCGTCGCGAATTTCGCAAGTCGAGCAGCAAAAGTGATTACGAGACGAGGCTCTGGTATTATGATAAATTACTCTTTATCGCCGATCACAAACCGAAGCGACATTCCAATGAATTGGGCGGCAAACCAAAGCGCGAACTGCACATCAATTTCGACGATGAGGATTCGATGGACTACGAAGACGAATCGCATCACACGAATCCCCACTCACAGTCCCATTCACAGTCACAGACACACATCGAGACAATTGTGCCCAATGTGGTCGATGAAGTCGACACCGAAGTCGCTTCCAATAATAATAACAATAATAATAATAATGTTGTCGTCAGCAGTCAGGGTGCCACATTGAGCACCATTTCGGTGACGCCCGCCGATTGTGTGACTCTCGTCAAGGACGAGGCCCACCAGGTGGCGCATAATGAGGTGGCGGAGGCGCATCAGCGTCTCGTTGCCCAGGCCACATCCGCGCAGGCATCTCTGGCTGCGGCGGCGGCTGGCGGGCATGCGGTCAAAGTGCTGGAGATTACATCGCTGGACTCCAATTCACAGCGCGAAATACAACAGGTGAGTAAACAAAACACCCAACAGTTGAGATGCGCTTCGGATCTATCTAGTATTAAATGTGAATCAATTGTGTCTACATCTGTTGAGCCTGAAATTCTAGTTGCGCTTGCGGTAAACAAACTTAGGCAATATATTTTAAAATAATTATTAAAAAAACTATTCAATCCCATTATGTAAAATGGGTTGTTAAGCAATGAATCGATTGAAAATTATTAAAAAGGGTATAATGGTTGTGTGCAGAAGGAAGCATTTTTGATCCCAAAAAGAATATATATCGAATAGAAACACTGACTATCAGCAGGCGCAAGCATTTTCTGTAGGACGAAATTCGAGTACTTAGAGCATGCTCACATTTGATTGTGTAAAGCTTCTAACAGGAAATTTGGCAATTTATTGTTTAAAAGAGAAAATAATTATTCAATCTCATTAATGTATTGGTCTACCCATTGACTTGTCGATCTCATCTAAATTTAAAACACGTCCCACTTGAGTCAAACTCAAACAAATTCAATTAATGTATTCCAGGCGGTTAATTCACTGGAGCACCATCAGCAGCAGCTGCAACACCTGCATCATCAGGCAAATGGCCATGGACCGGTGCCCGTGCCGACCATCCAGATTGGGCGGGATCACTACCAGCCGCTGTTTGGGAATGGTGGCACAACCGCCTACACCACAACATCGACGCCGGCGTCATCGCATCGGCCAGAGGACGAGTACGATGCGATTGGGATGAATGTGGCAAGCAAACTGCGCTCCATCAATCACACGCAACGAATTATTGCCGAGAAGCTCATCAGCGACGTGCTCTTCAACGCCCAGCTCGATAATCTCACCGTCAACTCCTCGTTGACGCAATAATTTAGTGTGTACAAAAATTAGTTTCTAAGCTGCCGAAAACTCGAATTTGTTTCGCTTCATGTGTCTGTTTACGAGTAGGTCTATATGTCCCTGTATCTGTATATCTGTCGTCCGTTTATGTGTTAGTCTGTAGATTTAAGTTTAACGTTTCTTTAGATTTAATTCTTTGCATTACACTTTAATGCAATAAATAGTTTTTAACTAGTAACATTTTTATATTATTATCATTTTGGGCTGCCGTTTTCCTTTTCCACAACTTGATTCTGATTGTTACTGTCAGTTGTTAGTCGCTTCCACGCGAATTTGGCCAGCTGTAAGGGGAAAATATTTATATATATATATATATAAAATTAAAAAAATTTATTAATAAATTGAAAACTCACCGTAATTGGTGGCAAGTCAATTTGTTCGTCGGCAGCAACCAAAGTGCGGTTGCCTTGTAACATTCTCCAGCCAAAGTGTATACCAATTAAACTGGGCACCATAACTATGGCAACCAGGTTACGTGAAAAGAACGTTGCTTTTTGTGGCGCAGACATCATTATTGACGAGTTTTGACAGTATCAGAATGTTTGTTACTATTATTATTTAACATCATTTAGCATTATACATATCGATTGGTTTTCGATAACTTTCATTTAGCGATAAGCGAAACGTCAAAGATTGTCGCATTCGAGTTGGCAGAGCGGCCAATTTGACATTTGCATTGGCGCTGACATTTGAATTTGCTTGGGATCTGTATAATTATTATGGAATTTCGAGTATTTAATTCAAAGTTTTCCGTGAATAAAATTTACGACTGCATTCTTGGTTGGCCGTCTTGACTAATTCTAAAAACATTTTTTTTGGTCTGATTGGGTTTTTTCTGAGTATTGCCCAACCCATGCATCAAATGTTGAACCATTTTGCATTTAAATCTTATATATTTATTAAACATTTCTTAATTTAATTTGAATATAAAATTGTACTTTTAATTTAATTGAATCTATTTTTGACTTCTATTATATATATTTCCGAGTCTTAAAATGCTCTCAAAAATAAAAATCATTCTATCCAATAAAAATCTTATTAATATTGCTTCATTTTTTTAAGTTTAAATTTAAATGTTTAATTTGATTTTTAATTTAATTTAAAATATATTTTCTACTTTTGTATTTTTCTGTGTCGACTATTTTAGTCGGCATTAAATAAATCAATAAATAAACATGTTCCGTGATAATGGCTCGCCGACAATTTGTTTACCTGCGTACAAAGCTAGCTTTGCCTTAAATGTTATCAGTTGCTCGGACAATAATTCCTGTAATTCATTAGTTGATTGACATCTGCCTTTATTCTCAGCACTTTTCCCTATCTCTCTCCTTGGCTTTCGCTCTGTCTTTCTCTCGCTCCCTTTTCCTGTTGTCACTTGCATAGATCATGCAACATAAATAATAATGCGATTGAGGGCAAAGTACAAAACGAGTTCTTTGCTGTCTGTGTGTGTGGGTGTGTGTCCGTGTGACTCTCAGCCGTGCAGCATGTGAACTTTGCACACAAACAAATGGCGAAAGCAATAGCAAAACAGAGAGTAAATAAACCACTCATCAGCTATGCAGGCAGCGTCACTTGTACCGACTCGGCCCAGAATTAGTTTCGCTCGCACTCGCAGCTCATCAACAACGACGTGGGGTGTGTTTTTTGAGTTTATTTATTAGTTTCAGATTTTTAAAAGTGAGTTGCGAGTTTTAGTTTCACTCGCGTTGCCCTTTTACGCATTCCTTGTTTTCATGTGTATCCTTTATCATTTCCATTCGCTTTTACTTTTTGTATTTGCGATTTCTGAAAACAGTGACGTTTTGGCCAAAATCGATAATCTGGCGCCTGGACTTCTGGAATCCCATCAGCGAGTAAGTGTTTTAAATGTTCTTGTTATCGATGTGGCTGAAAGTGGCTGGCGCCTGCTTCCTTATATCCTTCACAAATTTGTGGTGATTTACGAAAACACACGCAAAAGCTAACCACACAACAATGTTGACAACCAGCGTCAGCATTATTGCATAGAACATAATTATAATGATTTTATCGCGTCGCGATCGCTCCACCCATGGCACATGATCCCGTTGAAACTGGGGTTCAAAAAGAGATTTGGATTCTGGTTTCTGACTGAGAGGGCATAATTACGACTAGAACTTACCGGCATTTTACGTCGGTCAACGGCAACTATTATTTTTGCGAAGAATGTGTCGCCCATTCGGAAAATATAATTTAAAACAAATTTGAAACTACTCAGTTTAAAAATTGATTCGAATTTCAGTTCCTTTTTTTTCAATTTATTTATTTATTTTTTTTAAATTTAGTACAGTTGCATTCGGGCTGAGCTTGATATACAAATTCCCAATATTCTATGATTAAAATGTTCTGCAAAGAAATGTCTGTCAATTCAAAACTTTATTAAGAAAATATAATTAGCGTTTATTTAAAATAAATACATTATTTTTATATTTTTTACAATATAAATTTTTTCTGGATAATATTTTGATGGACACAATTTTCAATCAGTTTATTCAATTTGGATTTAAGATATTTACAGTTTTTGACTTAGAAGAATATATTTCTTAGCCATATCACCATTTATTTTAAATCAGTTCCATTTGATGATTGAATTTAAGATGAAATATCTAGATTATTGTCAGCATCACAGAAAGAAAAAGAAATAAGCAACAGCTATGCATTTTGATTATTATAATATTATAATATTGAAAAACTTAAATTTTGAATAAAATTATACAATTTCGATTTAAGATAGTTACAGTTCTCAAGAGACAACTTAACACCAGATATTGCTGAGGCTTATCACCTTTTTAAGTCAGTTTCATAAAATGATTGAATTTAAGATGAATTATCTAGTATATTGTCAGAATCATATTAAAAAAATTATTTGGCGATTGGATATTTTTTTTTAGAAATTAATTATTTTTAGAACATAATTTTTTATAACATGTTGATGAAAGTTAGTTACAATTTTTAACTTGCAAGAATATATCTCTAAGGAAAATCACAATTTTTTTGTTGGTTAAAATGCAGTTTAAATCGGTTCCATTGAACGTAAGACGAAATGTCTAGAATATTGTCAGAATCATTGGATAACACGCTGTTCGCGTAGAGCGGCAATTTGATCGGCTCCATAGCCCAGAAGATTGGCGAGCACCTCGTCTGTGTGCTCGCCGAGCATTGGTGGCGCTGTGCGAGCATCGTTGCGTGCTTCACTGTAGACGACCGGCGAACCGACGACCTTGACGCTGATGTCACGCGGATGTGACAGGGTTTTGACCAGGCCAATAGCTCTAATGTGCTCATCCTCGAACACTTCGCGAATGCTGTTGACAGGCCCTACGACAAAGGAGGCGCCATCAAATAATTGCATCCAATTCTTGGATGTGTCTCGCGCCAGGATTTGGCCCAGCAGATTGACCAGTTCCTCGCGATGCTCGACACGATCCCTGTTCGTTTTGAACCTGTCCTCGAGGGACACCTGCTCAATGTCCAGGCGACGGCACAGCTCCACAAATTGCGAATCGCTGCCAGCGCCAATTGTCAGATAACCATCCGACGTCTCGAAGCTCTGATACGGCACAATGCTGGAATGGGCTGTGCCCCAACGCTTGGCCTCTGTGCCCGCGTTCAAATAGTTGCTGGCCACATTGATGAGCAGGGAACAGCATGTGGACAGCAGATCCACATCAATCTTTTGGCCACGTTGGGTACGCTGGCGTTGCAGCAAAGCGGCCAAAATGGCGCCATGGGCATACAAGCCGGTGGCCACATCTGTCACAGCGACGCCCACCTTGCTGGGTGGTCCATCCCGTTCGCCCGTTATATGCAACAGGCCACCCATAGAGGAAGCTATCACGTCGTAGCCCGGACGCTTGGCATACGGTCCCACCGAGCCATAACCGCTAATTGTGCAATAGACGAGTCGGGGATTCACTTGGCGCAGCTGCTCATAACCCAAACCGTAGCGTTCCAGTGTGCCCGGCACATAGTTCTCGACGAGCACGTCAGAGATCTTCACCAGCTCCTGCATCAGTTCCCGGCCACGTTTCATATCAATGCAGATGCTTTGCTTATTGCGATTCTGTGATAGAAAATATGTAGCATCGCCACTGTGCTCCAGGAAGGGTGGACCCCATTTGCGTGCCTCATCCCCAAAATGTGGACGTTCCACTTTGATCACTTCTGCACCCAGATCGGCCAGCACCATGGTGCAATAGGGACCGGCCACTATGCGAGTGAGGTCCAATATCCGCACACCCTTCAACGGATGACGATCGTCAACTGAAGTTGATGGCGAGTTGCCAGCGTTGTTATTGTTGTTATCGATCTCGCTCTCGCTGCCAGCAGCAGCAAAGCTTCTCAAGCTTTGACGAGCCGCTGCTGTTACGCGGCAGAGACGCCAGCGTTGTAACCACATCGAGCTTTGGCAGACTAGTTCCCAAGTTTCAATCAGTTTATATTTTGTTTTTTATTTATTATTATTTCATTTCACTTTGGTATTTCCTGTTGTTATTATTTTTGTGGTGGGAGTCTGCACTGTGTGTTGTTTATAATGGAAAGTTTTCTAGCCAACTAACTCTATCGAAATTCTAAACTATGCGCACGACTATATGCGTGCTTTTTCTTTTCTTAAAACAGGAGTTGAGCGTTTAGTTTCTCTTAGCGCTAGTCTCTCTTTCACTCTCTCTTAAGTAGAAAATTTCTTGCATAGTTTGTCAAGTTTGTCGTTATCTAAAGCGTTATCAATTTAAGAATACTGTTTTTTTGTACAATCTCTTGCTTACTCTTAATTGATATTTGAATATGAGCTTAAGGGCGAAAAGTTTACATACATAAAAACATAAAAGTCATAAAACATTTTTGATAATTTTAAATTCATCATTAATCACATTTTTACATTAATTTTCTACAATTCTATTTAAGTAAACAATAATGTCATGACGTCTTAACATCAATTTTATTTTACATCTTGTATATCGTTATCTAAAACGTTATATGTTTGAAGAAGACTGAGCAACATATTTTCAATATTGATATTTGAATATTAGCGTAAAGGTGATCAGTTTAAAACACCTAACGTTATCTTATGATTATTTTGTTATTTTTAAATTTATGTACAATATTAAACTAGGGGCAAAAACATGACCAAGCAGATCGCTTGCAAACATTGTAAGTTGCCGTTTTTTGATCTCTTGGCATTCAACCTGGAAAAAACCGGCCATGTGTTTTTCTACAGATTATTACAGACAGAAAGCATTTTGGAATAAGCAAAATAGATTCACATCTAAAAAAAAGTATATATTTGTTGCTTACTTTTAGTCTAATGCTTGTCGACTAAATTGCGTGATATTAAGTTAATGCTTCGCAACTGTAATTTGAGCCATTACCTAAGATTGTAGCGAATCTCTATGTACTTTCAGCTTGTACTAATATATATGTATGTATATCCAGGTATATTAGCTGTCTTAAATGTGAATCTGTGGGTTGTCATTAGCTACTAATAGTTCCGCAATTAAAAAACAATTTCAATCCCAATGATCGAAAAAAAGACAAGCATTTAAGTATTTACAAAACGAAATCAGTATAAATGCCAAATTGCAATTTAAATAGGCGTCAGGCATCAGAGCTCTTGTCCTATCTTAAAATAGAATCATATATATAGTTTTATCTTATTATTTATTTTATTATTATTATTATAAAATTATTATCTTACAAAATTATGTCCCGCGATATTTATGTTCCGATACCTAAAAATTAACCATAGAATAGTACACTTATTCAGTAAATGTTTTGATTTGATGACGTTGCATTCTTGTCAACTGTCGAAGATCTAAGTTTCGATCTCATCTTAATTATCTGGTTCCGATCTATGTCCATAGCATATCTATTGCAATTTGTATAATTAACAACACGAGTAACAAAGCTTAGTTCGTAAGGTCGCGTGTAATTGCAGATTAGCCGGAATTAAGACATATAAAGATAACAATACACATATATACCGCAGATATTGGCTTACAACGTCAAGGCCCAGTTTACTATTTAATTTTATTGCCAGCTATTTCCTCCAGAACAATTGGTGATTTACAAGCGGTCTGTAGTCTGACCGATTTGAAGTCTCAGAAGAGATCTATTGCGCTTTCGAAGAGAGAGAGAGACAGAGAGAGAGAGAGACAGAGACAGAGAGTGAGGTAGAGAGAGAAAGAGGCAGAGCGCAATGCAACTTTAAGCTGAACCGATTGGAGCTTTCGGCTCAGCCGTGAGAGAGCTGTGACGAGCAGAGCTTTAAATGGTATGCACAGCACTCGCTGCTCATGTATTTGCTTAGCGCGCGTTGTATGAAGCGGTTGGTGTTCATTAAAACTCTGCTGGTTGCGATCCGTTTCATCTGCAAACTGCTACAATTGTGATAACACACACATTCATATACACAAATAGTGTTGCAACATGAAAGCCAGTGAAACGATACGCATGCGCTTGCAGCGCATTCAAATTCGTATACAACAAAAACAAATAAACTAGTTACGCATATTTTTTGCCAAAACAAGTGTTTAGATTTTGCCCAGCATAGCACAAGATGCAGTCTCTCTCAACAAACTATCGCCACACTAGTTATTAGCCAACTGACCAAAAAAACAACAAAAAAAAGTAAAGCCAAAATATATATTAAGCCATCGTTAACATCGTTTTCGTATTTCGAGTTCGTGTCGCGTTCGTGTCTCGAGTGCAAGTTGTGCAAGCGCAAATCGCAGCAGCCGCTGTCGTTGTTGACGTTGACGTCAACGTCGCTGCTGGCGCTGCGCAATTGCAGTCTGTCCGTGCTCAGGCCAGCTGCATATTGCACAATCCTGACGCTTGTTGGCCAACCTGTTCGCTGCCGTTGCTGCTGCCACAGCCACTTTGGGACCCGCATTGTTGTATCTTTTTTTTGGTTACAATATTAGTTTTGGCTATTTTATTTTTTCGCCTAATTTCACAAAAGTCGTCAAAATTGCTGTGCTACTGTGTTCCAGGATCCTGGGGTACATCATGCGGCGCTTCCTGCGCTCGGCCATGATTGTCTTCAGCTGGTTTGTGGTGCCCTACAGCCGCTACACCAACATCAAGGTGATTCGGCGCAAATTGCCGCCCATCCGTAGCCATCTGCTGGAGATACCCGCCGTCGACCTGGCCAAACTGATTCGCACCAAAAAGGTAACACCAATGCTCGATTTAACTATAACTATTCAATTCTGCGAAAAAAGAATCGCCCTACATTTTGGTGAATCGCTCCAATAGAAAGTTTTTCTTGTTCTTAAAAATTATTTCTAAACATAAGAAAGTAAAAAATGGCTTAGTCTTGCTTGATTTTTTTGTTTTGTTTTTATTTTTTAGAAATATTTTCAATTATTAAGAAATGCATTTCTAAAAATCCTGTCTAAAATGAAGAAACAAGTAATTAAATTTACTGGCTCTGATATTAAAGATCGGCTGTCATCTGGGTTTAATTCATTTAAATGAATTTATAAATTCACCCTGAAATTTAGAAGTCAAAAACCCTGTTTTTTTGAAAGCTAACACCATCAATTTTAGAAAATGACTTTTTGAACCTCAACCGAACCACAATATCATTTACAGGCCACGATCCACAGTGCAATAGCAAAGGCCACACCTCTGTGGGTGCCCCATTTATTAGATACTTTGATACATAAAGACGTTGCTGCCGGTGGTGGCCACTGACTGTTGACAGGTAGATGCCCATTAGTGGGTCATGTCGACTGGGTTTTGACTTTGCTCACCTTATTAGCCAGAAAAAGTTTAAGACTAGTCGGATTCTCAAAAAAAACCATTAAGATACAAGTATAATAATATAATGACGTATTTTTTACTTACAAACTTTTTTATAAAAATATTATAAATATAAAATAATCAAATATAATTTTTTTGCAAAAGAAATTTTTAAGTACAAATAATGATGTTATCACTCGGCAAATCATTAAAGTAATATCGACATTTACTTATAAAGGATTAAATTTATTTATTAAATAACAATTAAAACAACTTTTTAAGTAATAATAATTATTAAGCAATAATAATTATATTGTCATTATTCAAATCATTAAAGAAAAATCGATATAAATTAATATGATCTTTATTATAGATATGCATTTTATAAGGGATCTAATTTATTTTGTAGTATTGCCGTTGATGACTGTCAGTGAGAGTACCAATTTAAACAAAGCATTTACCTATGCATATTCAACTTTGCAATTTCTTCAATGTGTAACCTGCTCTTTGAGTTGTAGATGTGTAGAAATCCCCAACAGAGCCGCAATTCGCAATTGGGTTAGCTAACCGCCGCGGCCTAGAGATCTGTCCGCCCGGCTAACTGGCTGTCTATCTGTCTGGCAGGTTGCCTGGCTGTGCTTTATCGTGGCCATATCAATAACATCTGGTTGCTGCCTCAAATTGCACACAGCCACTGAAATAAACGCGTGTGCATGACGTACAAATACTTAAGAAATATACTCATAAATAAATACAATTTGTTGGTTTGCTGTTGTTGTCTCTGTTGTGCTTCTTTAGCTTGGTTTGTTGTGCTCCGTAAGATTCGTTGCGTTCATTGGTCCACATACACACACACACACACACACACCAACACACACACACTCACACACATGCATGCACGCATGCACACAGCACTTGAGGTCATGACTTAGCAGACCTTATCGAGCCAGCACACACACACACACACACACACCAAAGACCAAAAAAACATAATACAATGAATTGCGTTTTTTCTTCTTTTTTTGTGTCTGTTTTGTTTTATTATAATTGCTTATAAGCCGCCTTGTTTGTTTATATTTTATTGCGGGTTCGTCTCTCACATAACATTTAAGATTTCTTTTGCACTATTTTGAGGTTTTTGCGAGCATTATTTTAATTATGATTTTTATTATTTCAGTTTCATTGTCAGTGCTATAACTATTGCCTCATTTTGCTTACGTAAATTTTTAAAAACAATTTTTTGTTTTTGTTTATTCAAACTATTTTTCACTCTTTAACTCATTCAATAACAGAGACAACATTCAGTTTAGTTGCTACTTAAATTGAGATTTATTTAAACAATAAGTGGGGACATGATGTGAAGATACAGAGACTATATGTGAGACTTTGTATGTAGTTTTTAGTATAAGGAAATAATTATATTTTATTTGTGTTCAATGACCTACCCTATCATCTTAATTTAAACTTGCCAGCTTTAAAATAATACCAAACTAGAAGGAATATTACCTTGTGCCTTTATTGAATTAGCAGTCTAGGAAGTTGACTTGTAAATATATATTTGAAATAAAACAAAATAAAATAAAGTAAAATTAAATATGTTTATAAAAAAGTTATTATTATTAAATTATAAACCAAACAATCTCAGAGTATTATTTTTAGTATTTTAATAATAATAGTAAAAAATAATAAGAATAACAAAATATTGAATGAGTATTGTCCAGTCAGGCAAACAAAGTAATACTAGTTTGTGGGAACACGGAAAGAACTTCATGGGATTAAGGTTTTTGTTTGAGTTACTTTAATTAGCTTACTTTTTAATACAGGGTATATAGTGACACATAATATTCCAGAAAATAGTGTTCGATGAATTCGATTGCTCTGCGGCTACGGGTTTTTCCATTGTTTTTCGTTTGCCTTCTCTGCTGTGTATTTAGTTGGTGTGTCTGAGTATCAGTCAGTTTCTGCCTTATGCACAACGCAGGTTTTGCAAAATACCCCACGCAATTTGCGCCCCCTTCTTCCCCCATCTGAACCCAGGTACATACAAAGTTCGAGTTTGAGTTTTAAGCTGATGCTGCATCTGATTTATGATTGCACTGGAAGTCATTGAAAAAGTGAAGTAGCCTTAAATTAATAATATATGAATGTGTATATGCATCAGTTTCTATTTAAACGTATTATTAACTTTACACTTATGTGCTTGAATGTGCTTTGCACTACAGCTGAAATAGTTAAATCAGTAAATTACTTAATATAACTTAAATTTGCAGGCGCCCAAATACAGATGTCTTAAGTTAAATCATTTATTACCAGTACTAAGTCACTCAAACAGTTGCGTAATTTCTTGAAGTGATTAAGACAAAGGTTCTACATTTATTGGCAACCTTTTAAAATGATCTCACACATGAAAATACTTTTTGTTTGTTAAAATATATGATTTCTGGTAAGAAATCTTTGCAGTTGATCAATTAGTATTTAGACAGTTAAGAATTGTGACTTCTATTGCTATCGGAAAACTATTTGTATCGCAACGGTGAAGTTGTCGATTAAATAAAAGAATTTGAGTTGGGAATGCTAAACGATAACTAAGTTTAGTTTTTAGTTCTTATATCCTCACTTTGCCAACGCAATCGGCAGATTACTCATACGCCATGACGCTTCTTGGAGCGATCGCATTTTTTTGTCGTCGCACAGAAGACAGAACAAAATTGCCCATCGTGCATGAATGTGAATTTTTTTATTGATTTTAATTTAACACAAATTGCTTTTGTGTGTTTGTCGTTTGGTTCGTTCTCACAAACAATTAAGCTGTAAGACAAACAAAGAGAAATAATGAAATATCTCGAAATAATATCAATAATACCAAAAGCGGAAATTATCAAAAGATTTTTATTGTGTTCTCATTCTAATTGCAGATCAAAAGCGAAGAAGTCGTTGAAGCCTACATAGAACGCTGTCGACAGGTAAAAAAAACTAGGAATTATTATATATTATAATAATATATTATATATCGTAAACATTGTAACGTTATTCACAGGTAAATCCGCTAATCAATGCCATTGTGCAGGATCGATTCGAGGAGGCGCTGGAAGAGGCGCGCGAGATCGACAATGTGATTGCAATGGGAATCAATAGCATTGAGTCCATGGAAGAGCACACTCCGCTGCTGGGCATACCGGTGACGGTGAAGGAGAGCATCGCTGTCAAGGGCCTGACCAATCAGGCCGGTCGCGTCTTTAAGACACCGCAAATTGCCAAATCAGATGCACCCGTCGTCGAGCAGATTAAGCGCTGTGGAGGCATCATATTGCTGGTGTCCAATACACCAGAGCTGTGCCTGCTTTGGGAGACGTACAACAATGTGACGGGCCAAACAAAAAATCCCTACGATCTGAAGCGCACGCCAGGCGGCTCCTCTGGCGGCGAGGCCGCATTGCTGGCCAGCGGCGCCTCCCTGTTAGGCCTCACCTCGGACATTGGCGGCTCCTCGCGTCTGCCCGCCATGTTCAGCGGTATTTGGGGTCACAAGCCGACACCGTATGCGGTCTCCTTTCGTGGCCATCATCCGACCAGCGATTTTCCCAAATGGGGTGATTTCTTCACCATTGCACCGATGACCCGCTATGCCAAGGATTTGCCGTTGCTCCTCAAGTGCATGAGCGATCCGACTGGGCCCCGACTGACGCTGGACAAGGCGGTCAGTGCGCATGGCATACGTTTTTTTTTCATGGACAATGATGGGCCGTCGGGCATGATGCGTCCACTTAGCCGGGATCTGCACGCGGCCATTAATCGAGTGGCCAGCGATTTCAATGCGGAACGCGTGAATATACGCAAAATGAAATGGTCTCTCGATATATCGCTATCGGCCATGCTGACGATGAAAAACATTGAGACCATTTACCACAAGACGGAGGAGGGTGAACAGCCCAAGACCGTCTGCAAGGAGACCGTCAAATATTTCTTTGGCTGCTCGGACAGCATATTGCCTTCGGTGATATTCGGTCATTTGCAGAATTTTATGAAAATAATACCGAATTCGCGTCACAAGCATTTGGCCAGCATCATTGAGGCGCTCAAGACTGAATTCAAGGAGCTGCTCGGCACAGATGGCGTCTTTCTCTATCCAACATTCCCCAATACCGCCCATCAGCATTATCAGATCTATCACAAGCTGCTGGAACCGATGTATATGGCCATCTTTAATACTTTGGGTCTGCCCGTGACCAATTGTATGATTGGCCTGGATCGTCGTAATCTACCCATGGGCATACAAGTCGTGGCCAATCCGGGCCAAGATCATCTCTGTCTGGCCGTTGCCCGCGAAATGGAGCGACGTTATGGAGGCTGGGTTCGTCCGCCTTCGGAGGATAGCCACACATATGCTCAGGCCAATGGGAAGCGAGGTTAATTCCCCAACTTTTGTTTTATTATTTTAGTAAATTGTTTCATTTTTGCATCCGCGTACATACATACATATTGTTAACTCCACCAGTTTGGAGTTGATTCATTAAATCATATATGAATTGTTTACAACAGCATCAGCAACAAGACCACGTCACATTTTAGTTGAAGTTTTCAGAGTATTAAATTATTGCCTTTATATTTGTCCAAAATTTGTTGTATGTAAATATTCTTCTAGGTTCATAGGATAGTTGATAAATATGTGTATATTTCTTTGTAGTGGCTACATCGAACAAGCCCAAAAAACAAAACAAAAATCTAAACCCGGACATACAAAAGTCTTTGGTCATTATAGAATTATTTGATTTGGGAACTCTGTTTGTAATTTATAAATGCAATATGAACAAATTCAAACATAACTTATAAATATATATTTTTGCATCGAGTCAAACTGTTCAATAAAAAATTGTAACATCAATCCAAAACTTTTTTTTTGTTAAAGAACTTTGGTTGCACAAGCCCCGCCGAATGTAACATGTTGGCCTTCAGTTCATACTAAAATGGTCGAAACTTAGCGAGGGGAGACAAGGGAGTTAGGAGAAGCCGCAGCTTAGCTCGGCAGTGTTATGGGCTAATAACAAATATAATAAGCTACAAACAGACAACGCAAAACTGGCTAATAAGCAGCTACTACCAGAGTAATAAATACACAATGGTTCCAGCTGGCTGCCCCAGCACAGAACATTAAGACTTTTATTTGCCTCCATGGATCGCATATATACATTCATATATACTTATATGTTTGCATAAATATTTTTACTGTCATAGCAAATGCCCCTGGGACCCCAAGGCGACGCTGGATCTCCAGTCGCAATTTCGATTCGTGTGCCCCTAACTGTTGCCACTAGCTGCTTGGTACACTCAAAAAAATGTCGTTCTAGATTTTAACAAAAATATAAGGTTTTTCTTGTCTTTAAAAATAAATTTTTTTTTTTTCATATTACCTAACCTGAATTTCAGAAAAAAATATTTTCTATATATTATAAATTTGATGTCTTATTTAAGAAAAATCCACCCTGAAACTTAGAAATGCAAACACTGATTTTTACAAAGCCTGAACCATAAATGTTAGAAATTTACTTCCTAAATAATTTGCATAAAAAATAGGCCGATCTTTTTATGAGTGTACTTGTAAGCGTTTTGTTTGTGCATTTTTCAAGTTGTCATTTTTTGCCAAAAATTACACACGTATTTTATTGGCCTGGCTTGGCCGGGGTACACAGTTAGATTTTTTGGCTGTAGAGTGGCTCAAGGTTTTGCCAATATGGCTTTCGCAATTGTACGACGGCATGGCTTAAGGTTCTGCTGTGCGAGAACGTGTTATTTGGTCAAAAATCAGAGGTAAGACAAATTCTTGCTTGAGAATGTGGCGGCCAATTGAAGCATTTAGCTGTGACCATGCTGCAAGCAAGAACACATACAGTGAACCCCACAATTTACAAAATATTATTTTTGACTGTTTTAGCATAGCGTTCGTTTGTTAGCCACTTGTTTTGCTGCAAGCGCAGGTAGCCTTAAAATGAAAATGTTAAGCCATGAATTTTAACTACCTGCTACTACTACCTGTTCAAAACAAAAATAAAGAGAGACCTGATTCAAAGCAGCAACTCTCACTGGAATGAGCAACCAGAGAGTAACTGAATATGTAACAAAACTCAAAAATGAGCAAAAGCAATTAAATGCTGAGCTTATCAATTTTTCATGCTCATTGAGTGAGCATCCGTAAACTTAATATGGTAACAGTGACTCTGTGCATGTGTATCTGTTAAAGTTGTTTAGAGAATGAGAGCGCTGACCATTGGAAATGGCAATCCAGTCAGCAGCATTCCAGCCTATCTTCATTCTCCAGCCAAACCTATCCCAATTCTCGGCGCTGAGCACCTCGTTCACTTCGAAACTGACTTGAGCAGCGAGTGGTTGTGACGGCGCAATCATTTCATTTTGCATATATACATATATGTATATATACCTATATTTATATGTATATGTTCAGACTGTACTAATGCTAATTGAAAAGTTTCTTTTTGTTCTGCGCATTTGAGGTGACAAATTTACTGCATATTTGTTCACCGTGATCTACGCAGATAGATGAAAACTGTGTCGATTACCGTGTTAAATCAACTAAAAATCCAGTGTGATCTTAACCCCGTAAGACTCAGACACGTGTTTGCCTCTTGGAACACGCATAAGAATCCGGCCTAAGCCACGTGTCGGTTAAAGGTCTTTTAGTTAAAATATTAAAGAAACGCCTAGGTGTGGAATATAAATAGTTCATATATAATGTAATTTTATAAATTAGCCCAACTTAGTCACGAGACGATTATTTACTTAATAACAGCGTTACAGTGTCTGTATTTATTTCCGTCGTAAATAAGACAGAATATCTAATCAACGAAAATCCAGAGTAGATCCATGAAAGTATTAAGCTTTTTAATTATTTAGTATATGATAGTGGAGCTATTTACATTATTCAAAGATAACAATTTGCTCTGAAGGAACCAACTTATTTCATACTTAAGAGGACAAGTTTTGAATTTAACAATTTAAACTTTCACAAAATTAATGTTCTTATTTTTTAAGTTAACCGACTATTGTGACGAGACAACCATGTTAATTATTTACTTCAGTAAGAAACTTCAGAGTATCCAAAATCTACGGAAATGCAAATATATCTATAAATATTTCACCTGAACTAGGAAATATTACATTTTTAATAATCTAATACATGATGCAATTTACTTTCTTTAAAGAGAAAATTAAGAACGATTTACAAATTTAACAATTTCCATTTTCATAAAATGAAAAATATTTATTTTTTAAATGTTTTTTGTTGTTGTTAAATTAGTCACATTTGTCACGCGACGATCATGTTAATTACTTTCTCAATATAGGAGTTACAGTCACTGTTAACTTTTGTCGTATGTAAGAAATTTAGTTCAATCTACGAAAATCGAAGGAAATATTAACATTTTAATTATTTAATGCATGATGCTGAAGCTATTTACATTATTCAAAAAGAATAATAAGAACTGAAGGGACCAACTTATTTCATACTGATAAGGACGAGTTATGAATTTAGCCATTTTAACTTGAAAATTAGTATTTTTATGAAAAAATCATGTGATGATAGATGACGTGTTGTTGTTCAGACTATTTCTCTTTTGGAGCTTGAGACTTTCGTGCCTTGGGCTCTGGCGGATCGATGAGGTTGCCATGACGCACTACATCGATGTGGCCCAGTCGTATCATTTTTTCCTCCCAAATAGAAATAGCAGTTCTGCAAAGGCAAATAAATAAATATACAAAAATATAAATATACAAAAATATAAATATATCAATATAAATCTAAATAAAAATACAAATATATACACAAGTCGGCTTATGTATAGAGTTAATCGGGGATCTACGCACTTGTACCGATCGAGTTCAATGCGGGATTCCCGCAAGTAGACTGCCTTCTCATCGTCGGAGAGGCGTGTCCATTTGGCAGTGGCCTTCTGATGCCATTCGCGATACGTTTGTTGTGGCGTTTGCGGCGTGTTAGTTCGCTCGCTGGCTACAAAACGCAGAAAGGCGGATGCCGGCTTCTTAGGGCGTCCCAGCTCCTTGACACGTTTGCGGAGCTGCTTGCGCTCTTTAGCATCGCTAATGTCCTGTTTCATCTGTTTGATTTCGGCACGCTGCTCGTCGGTCAGCTTTGCATCATATTTGGTGCGCTGCTCCAGGTAAATCTCCTGATCTTTTTTGTACTCGGACTGCAGGCGCTCCTTCAGCTTAAGATCCACAGTCACCCAGTTCTTTGACAATTGCCGCACAACCTCAATGGTGCTTATCTTTGGGTCTTTGGCAATCAACTTCGGTCGCATTTCGCGCATGAAGCGAAAATATGGCGTCAGCGGCTTTTTTGGTCGAGGCGGCAGCCCGATCTGTTCCTCCAGCGTCCGCGACTGCAGCACCGAACTGTGGCTAATGCCAGCAGCAGCCAATGGTCTGGGCGTAGGTGTAAAATTGTTTGATTTGATTGGATTTTTCGGTGTAGAAGTGTCTTCATTTTTGGCTACAACTTGCCTGACTTTGCTAATTAGCGAACCGATGATGGAGCCCCGTGAGAGCAGCGTTGTTGTGTACAACATATTCTCAGTTCGTTTGCAAGCTGTTAAAAGCGTTAAGTTCTACCTCTTTTCACTGTTTTCACAAACAAAAACTTGTTGATTTGACAAACTGTATAAGTTTACGTAAAAAAATGCGGCTTTTGCTAGAGTTGCCTTGTTTTCTCAGCTGACAAACTATCGATTTTAATGTACGAGTAAAACTATCGCCGTCGCTTCAGATCGTTGACATGTGTTGTTCTATCTTAAGGAGAGTGTGTGTGTGTGAGAGAGAAAGAGAGAGAGAGAGAGAGCAAGAGATTTTCGCTAGAACACTTTTTATTTTTTTTGGCTTCATAAAACCTATCAACATATAAAGTTGATTGTAATAATTTCAGGGCGTCAAGCCGAAACGATTCCGGGAAGAACTAGAATATTTGACTGAATATTTACGCTTTGCGTGCCAGAAAGCAAATTTTTTTTTGCTTGACACCCTGATTATTTACAAGTTTTCCCGCTAGATGGCTGTAAATACAACCCTATGCGCGCGTTGCATAGATGACGCTGCTTGCGAAGCAACACTGATGTGTGCGACAGAGATGGTTGTTCGACGTAGATGTGCGCGAAATTTTGAATTTTTGAGATAACAGAATATGATATCATTAAAGTTAATTTTATCGTTCCGTAAAAACTGAACTGTATAGGCTGTTAATATTGAAAACCCAATCTTATCTATTGCTGATAAGTAAAAATTTAAATCTTTTGAAAATGCTCATTTTGGTATCCTCCAGCAAAAATGTTATTGTTGCTTAAAACCGGATATCAAACTCTTTTGCGACCTATTATTGCCCGCTTGTTGTTATTGTTGTGTCTGTTGACAATTTGTCGGTGGAAATTGTTGCTTACTGACAATGTTATTATTTGCCTATCGCTTTTGGCCAATTTACTTATTGGCTTACTCCACATAGCGCCGACGTTGTCGCACCACACAACAAATGTAAGTAACAAATCTATTTTGACGATAATTTTTCCAACCGACCAGTTTTTTATTTATATAGGAATGTACATATATAGGCACTGTATTTTTTGTATTTTTCCGAACTTCCGTCAAGTGCGCATTTACGAAGCTTTACCAGCTGCCCCAGCCAGATTATGTAATGCTCTTGCGAATTGCTGTTTAACGTCTTCTGGTCACCGATATTTGCTGGCTGGCTGGTGTTGCTTATACGCCCCATGTGCAAGGCGTAGACTGCAATGCAATGGTGACTGGTATGGTCATTGTGCAAGCGCCTGACACAAATTCTTTGGCGCCGTCGGCAAATGTTGCAATTTTTTTTGGTTGTTTACTTGTTTCGCGCGAAAGCCAACACAACGAAAATTACAAATAACTAGTTTTGTGTATATTTTTCGATTTGTTGAGGTAATTATCAAATGCGCTGACTGCCATTTAAATTTTGCTCATGAGTTGTTTTTTTTTGTGTTTCTGCTACCGTTTCCTTAGTGAATGTGGACGTGTCTTGCGTTTGGATCTGGCAAATGACACGCCGAAATGTCAGCGTTTGTTCAGCCCGGCAACATTTGTGAACTCAAATCGAATGGTTTGGAGACACAAAAATTAAACTACGAACGTGTGTGTGAAGGCAAGCAATAAAATTGAGCAAATAAAACAAAAACAAAAAAACTTGTGCTTCAAACTTTCTTTTTATGCGGCACTTTTAGCTGCCTTTTCTTTGCCCACAACATTCGTCGTCTCTGGGCAACGTTTGTTAGCTGCTTCATTGATTTTTCATTATACCGCTGCTGAGAGCGGCGCCGACGTCGCTATCAGCGTCAGTGGCAACTATAATTGTTGCAATTTAACGATGCCGTCGACGACGTCGACTTTGATGAGGTAACCGAAAATGTGCCTGACTTCTTGCCTGACCCAAGAAACCAAAAGAGAAAGAAGAAAAAAGAGTGCGCTATTTTGCCTCTACGTCATTGATTTGCATTTGCATTTGTTGTTTGTTGTTTTGTTTTGTTTTGCTCGGCATTTTGCTTGACCATTTGCATACAAATTAAAACACATTGCAAATGAAATCAATATTCAAACAAAGCGATTGGCCTGCTGCAATTTGCGTAAGACTTTGGCATGCAATCGCTTTCACTGCTCGTCTCTCAATGCCGCTCGGCTTCTCGGCATTAGCATAAATGCATTACAAATGCAGAGTAAAAAAGAAGTAATTGCTGCGCTACCCAGTGGGACTTACATAAGCTCAGATTTAACACGCCATCGCCATAGAGTGGTAATCAATATCATTGAATCGTCGCAGCATGCGATTTTCGAATTTCGCCTGAACTAAACGCGGCACCCGTCACCCGTTAACGGAAATGTGTGAATTAAGCCTATGGAAAGCATATTTTCACCGCCTCACAACATCTTGTGGTTAAATCAGTTAACGTAGTTCTTTGTGGTTCAATTTCACAGCTCAACAAATAGAGCGAAAATAAAATAAAATTATCATCATAGGACAACGTTTGATAAGCGGCTCAAGAAAGTTCATCGCAGTTCATGGTTGTTAGTCATTAACAGCTCTTTTGCTGTTTGTTACTAATTTGACACTAATTCGGTTCCCCTAAGACCCCAAGTTGATTGCCCACAGCTATGTATATAGCGGAAATGAACCGAAGTCTTAATGAAGTTTAAATGCCTACTGTCAAATGATGGCACAGTGGGAGTATGTATAGCGTCAATTCAAAATCAATAAAGTGAAGGCAAAACATCATCAATTCGATATATTGACTCATTGCTCTGCAGATGGCATCAAATCACATATCAAGTTTGCTTCTTAAGTTATTTGAGTTTGAGTTCGATTCTTAAGTTATTTGAATCTACAAAATTTTTAATTGTATATTGTATACTTTAGATTTTCCATGAGTTAAATTAAGAAAATTAGCCAATTTATATGTACAATGGTTTTCATCGGATTTTTCGTCTAGGCGCAATAAGTTCGTTGCCTTTGCATACAACTGCAACCTAAGTTTTGATCATTGCCTTTAACTACTGATGAGAAAACCACAACACAGCATTACATATTTTAACAGCAGGCATGCTCTCGCATACTGGTTGTCTCTCTCTCTCTCTCTCTCTCTCTCTCTCTCTCCCTCTCTTACTACCTATAAATATATATTTCTCTCTATGTTATGCGTACATTTTGGCAGCTCTTGAGTATAGTGCGGGCTCTGCATGCTTTCAGTTTCGTTTTCAACTTCGGCGCGTTAGGCAGCGCAACAGGCAACAGGCAGAACCGCCAACATATAAGCGATAAAGAATTTTAAGCGAAAAATTGGTTTTTATGTGAGCACTTTAAATTTGATTTTTAAGCCCAATTACGTGATTTGCTGTAAGCGTTTATTGTTGTCGTTGCCTTCACGCTTTTGAGCAGCGTCGTTATCGTTGTCGGCTGCATTTGTCTTCGTCCACGTCTACACAAGCGAGAGTGCCTCGTGCCAAAAACAGCTGTTAGAGTCGCAGATTTAAAAAAAAGCAAGCTGGCTAAGGCAAGCGAGTAATGGACTAACAACAATAACAAATTCAAAAACAACAACAGTATTAAATAATAATAAAACAAAAAGCAAAATCTTTTTTTGAGTAACAAATTCGATACGAACATGAGGTTCGTTGCTTAAGTCTTTTGTTTTGCTGTCTTTCTGCACTGTTCGAACGCGCGCGAATCTCCGCATAATAAACGAAACAAAGTGCGAGCTAAAGATTGAAATAAACACGATTGTTTACTAGCCGAAACTAAAAAAAAAGGCAAAACCAGTTGTACAACTATTTCTAGTAACCATTGACTAGAGCGCCGGCTCCTTAAGCGTTGAGTCAGGGGAAGCACTCAAAATGGCGCCCAAGAAAGAGGCAACCTTGAACCAACAGCAGCAAAATCAGCATCAGCAGCAGCAGCAACAGCCGGTCATGGACTTTGAAAGGATAAAACGTCATTTCAGCTGGTCGGATCCGAGTGCCATGTGAGTCACAAGTTTAACATGCCCAACAACTTTTAATCTTAGGTGCGACTTAATAACCTCAAAAGCTACGCCAATAGGAAAAGCTCCAAAAAACGGACCTCGGGGCAAACCACATTTAATGGCTATGTTAAACACCAAAAACTCAACAATTAAGTGAAACGAAATAATGCTCGCAAAAAAACAAAGCAGATGCGATATCTACACTTAAATGTGCTTGTTTAGATTGGCCAAGTGATTGTTTTTTTTTTTCTATAGCAATGCAATCAAAACAAAAGTCGTCGACTTTGAATATGTTGTAAATTATTCGCTTATCGATTTCCGTTCGTTTACGTTGTAATTGAGGAGCTGATTACTAATTCATCAGTGTTCAAAGCACTTATTAATACAAAATAAACTAATTATAAAAACAACTATTTCATAAAATGTATAAATCGAGGAACGGAATAAAAAAAAAATGAGCCTTACATAGTTATTATGTCCAGTTGGATCCTCAAATCGAAAGCTTGTATTTTTAACTGAGCTTATTTGAGGCTAGTGACTTAGCTAGTCTGAAATGCATCGCAAAAAAAAAAACCAAAACTCATTACTAGATGATTTTCGACCGATGAGATCACTAATTTCTTTCGTTAGTACTTTTTGAATACTATAAATGACTGAGATTGAGTGAAACAAACCCACTCGATTAACACTCGATTTTTGTTCTATTTTGAAATGGGGACTTACGTAACTTCAATACCTGTAATTTGTAAATCGCGTCATTTTTAATATTTTGCAGATATTTTTTTCACGTCATGCTTATTAAGCTTCATGTTTTAAGTGCACTTAAGCTAGACAACTAAAAGTGACGTGAAGTGAAATTTGCAATTATATAAATACATATTACAACTCTACGAGCATTTGTAGATTTACCTATGTACAAACTCATAAGTTTGCATATATATATTAATATATATATATATATATATATATAGATATTTGTGAGTACATTAATAGCTAACTCATGAGCTAGCTGGAACTGTATTTAAGTTAAGAAACCTCAAAATATAATCCAGGGCCGTTTCACGTTTGGGCTTGTTAATCGCTGAATGTGTTAAGTGTTAGTTTGCTTTTAGTATGACAAATTTCAAGATAAATAATTTCACTAGGAGCACAACTAAACACACTAAATAACCATTATTAATATGAAGTGAACGACTCATTGCATTATTGGGCAAAATCACTTCAATAAAATGGTATTCAATTGCGTCGATTTGCTAAGCAGGTCTCGGACACGCTGATCTACATATATATATATATATATATAAATATATATATATGTGCGAATTTCTCATTTTAATGAAGACACTCGCTTTTGCAAATCTGCCATTAATTTATAATGCGGTGCCATATTTTTTTGTTTACTATGGATATTAATCAACATTGGGCAATTTTCTTAAATAGCTTAGTTTGCTTTTAAAATTGTGAATATTAAATGTAGATTGACGGGATAACGGTGTTTTTTTTGGCGGCACTCATTAAACGATTGTAAACAATTGACAACCTTATTTCCGCATTAACCAGTTAAGTCGAACTTCCTATGAAAATCATTTTGGGTTGTCCGATAAATTTGACTAGGCAGCGAGAGATGGCGTGCTCTTAATTATTGCTGTTGTTGTTTTCGGTGCTTCAATTGACATGCAACCAAATACCAATAGCAAGTTTTATATGATCTCAGTAATATATTTGCAAATAATATGTTCGTTTTTTCAAATTTGCGTTTCGTTCAAAATTGCATCGTAATTGTTACTAACAAATAAAGAAGGCTGGCTGCTTGTAGTTTGAAGGGCGTTGCATAGCAGCGAGCTTTGAAGCGCTTCTTCTGGTAAGCTTTAAGTAAGCTTATCAGTTGAAATCACCAGGTGGCGCTCTAAAGTGCTGAACAAAATGAAAGCTTTAAAAAGCTTTGCTCTCAACTTCACTAAAGCAAAGTTCGACCTTAATTCAGCACACATCCACACTCGTGACGCTACTCCGCTCTAATTGGCTCCAAAGATCAGAGTCGCCAAACGATATTAAAGCAAATTACATTAATCTTCGAGCAACAACAATTACAGTAGCATTAAGAATAACACTGAACACGTTCATTGCGCCTTTCCAACGATTTTTTGCTTGTGCAAAGTTTGTGGAAACTACATTTTAACTTGTTGTTGGCTTTTTGGAGCCTTTATTGCCTTAAAGGCCATTGAAATTATTAGGAAATGAGCAGCTGTCGTAAGTCCCACCAAATTTTAATTTATTTTCGCTTGTCCCAGAACGTTTTCGAGCAACTTCTGACCAAATCAAGAAAGAGTTTTAACTAACTCGTATTTGAACAGTAAATGAACCCAAGCATGTATATGTACGATATATATATGCAGAATTTTGATTATCATTCTTTACAAAACAAGTCACATACATTTTAAGTCATTTATGCGCATGTAATGTGGTATATTCGAGGGTTTCAAGAGCTGATATTATTTATTATTATTAATTTTATACCTATTGATCCATTTATAAGTATATATGTTGATAAATAATAAATTTTAGATAAATAAAATGGAAAAAGAGATCCATAAATGTATTTATTTATATTGACATAGATACAGATAGTTTGTTCTAGCTTGGGTTTTGTTCTTACTTTCGATATATATACCTCATACCTCAATGACATCATTGTTCATTTTTTTTCCTGCGTTTCTCTCATTTACAATACATATTTTTTCCAATATTGTTAAATACTTTCACTTAGTGCAAGAAGACCGTGCATTGTATTATACCGAATTGGCCACTACTAAGACAATTTTGCGTTTGTTTGCTTTTGTCATTAACGCCTATTTAGCTAGTACGCTAATTGGCTTAAGAGTGTTCGATGTGTGTTGGCTTTTGAAAAAGGCGTTGCACAAGGCGCTCAATCAAGTTTGTGTTTTTTTGCCTATGCCAAATATTTGAGTCAAATGGCGCTCACTATACGCCAAAGTTTTTCGTCGCATAATTACGGAGATAATGTCTGAATCTCGAGCGCATTGTGACTACGCTCCACTAGCTTTTTGGGCTCAAGTCGTTGCTTCGCATAAAAGTATCTTTCGCTCATTTGCCAGTCGAATTTTACAAAAGACCTTGACACATTTGGGGCGTGTATGGTTGTATACAAACCTTTGCCCAAGTCTCCACCATTTTTGTGCAAGCGATGAGCAAAAGCCACACAAAAAATATAATCAAATAAATAATAAATAAAAATAAGCATAGCAAAGTTAAATTCAAATTTCAAATGGACCGAGCCACAGATAAATAAAAGAAAAAAACATGGCAACAAACAATATCCAGCAAACTATTGCAATTTCCTCAGTGCGTGTGACTTTTATGAGAAATTCAAATTGTAATAAATTAAGGTGCTTGCGTCTCTGTTCCTCTGCATTGGCCTAGCGATTTGAGCGCTGCAGCAGCGATTTAAGCTCTGCTTGAAGAATTGCATAATATTTCGCAAGCAAGACAGCATCAACAAGCAGTACAACCGGACAAACCGTTGAGCTCATTTTCATGTTAGTGACGAGCGTTGTTAGCGCAAAGTTTTACCTTAAGCTTATTTGTTTTTTTTTTTTACATTTTTAAATTTTTTTTGTATAAATTTCAAGAAAAGGTTAGGCTTCTTGAAGAATTTTACTCTCTTCTCCAAGAAATGTAAAATGCAATAATGGAAATAACGAACAGAGGGTATCTGAGGGTATCCAGGTATCTGAGCCCAACTTACCCAATTCATTACTTGTTAGCTATGGATCAATTGTTTTTGTAGCATTTTCTTGTTTAGATTTCGATTGTCCAACGAATCCATCACGTGTTCAGCTCTGTGCTCTGGCACGATGGAAAGCTTTACAGCAGTCGCTAAAAGCTTTACGACCAGGTGGCAACTGCAATAAAATTGCGAACGAAAAAATATATATATATATTCATATATATAAATATATATATACATAAAAGATATATGTGATTAGGACACAGCAAGAGCAAACAAGTTTGAAGCGAAAGGGAAAATTTATCGCAAATATAATTACGTTAAGCGGCAAGCGCGAAGCAAGGCATTTTTATGAGACGACTTTAGATTGAAATTGCGCTGAAATACAATTAACGGTGGAGCAGCCGTTGCACAGTTTGCTGCTCTCAAGTTGCACATACAGATTGAGGCAATAGCGCCGAATCAGCTGCTGAATGGGCATAGTTTTGCCCTGTTCGTCTTTCTGACGCTAAAATGCTATGAAATAAACAACACAAAATGAAGATTTGAAATGTTGTCACATCGTAAAGCCAAATGCTGAAACAGTTACTGGCATCGCCTGCCTGCCTGCGACAAATTGTTGTTAAATTTATGCCATGGGCAAATACCAAATAATATTGTCAACCAATTTCTTTAACTATCATTTGCCATTTGCGTTAGCTGTTATTGCTGTTGCTGCTGTTGTTGATACGTTTCAGCTTTACTTCTTTTCATTTGTAACTACTGCCTTTTGATGCACTGACCAAGAAGCGAAGTCAATAAACTTGTTCAAGGCAAAGAGCAGCTCCAATCGCCACATGACTTGCCAGAAAAGCTGAAGACAGACAAGCAGAGACAGACAAACAGACAGAGACATACAAAAAACTCATACTGCCGTTTAAACTGAAAACAAGACGATTAGTTGGTGCTTGAAATCAAAAAACAAATTTTGATCTTTGGTATTGTTTTTCTTCGAATTAGTTTGTAAAGTGTATTAAATAAACTTTATAAATTAACGTTACCAAGCTCATCTATATATATTTCTTATTGAAGTAAGCAAATTTAGCACGAATTGCTTACAATTCAAAGGGAACTATCAGATCTTACACAAAAGTAAGAGTATCCAAGCGGAATATTGCTACAAATATATTTATTTATTTTCATGAGTGTGTGTGGGTGCCTCACGTTGATATAAACTAACTCTTACGAAAGTTGCACTATATAAAAGGCGAAAACTGAAGAGTACAGTACCATTGAGGCTTATGAAAAGCACAAATTGAGACAATACTGAGCTGACCCTTCAGATGTCCTATCACAAAATAAATTTGTGGGCCAACGCAAATTAACTTCAGACTAACTTGACTACTTAATGCACAACATGCTGGTATTGAAAGAAAAGTAGGCCGATGATGAATCATCATGATTCATGAATCTTTCATTACAAAATATAGATACATATTATATATATAAATATATTTCGGCGTTGATGGAGTGCTGTCAGGTTAGCTTGGAACTGACTTTGCAGGGCTCATTAGCACGCTGACAGTTTCAAAACGATGTCAAGTGCGTTGCAAACGACCACTCAGCTCACTTATTTATTTATGGGTAATATGTTTTGTGAATTGCATTGATTTGACAGCTATTACTGGTCAGACATTGCACACCGTGTATACGTAAATTTTCAGGAAGTTTATTTCAAAGTTGAGCATAAAATGCAGCTCCCCAAATATGAATTTATTTAGACTATACAAGACTCAGTTTAATGGCCCTGCCGGGCATGATATGCAGCTTTTATATGGGCAGCATTTAGTTTATTTATAACGGGACAACCTTGCCGATTAGTTGCTTCAACATACAACAAAATATCGGCTCAAATTTTACCAGATACCATATAACATCAACATTTTTGCACTGTCCATCGACCAATTTGCGCTTGAATACAAATATCAATTTAAATTTCATGCATGCTTTGTTGCATCACTCAATTTGATGGCACATTGGCCAACAAACACCTACAATGATGGGCAGTTGGGCATTTTCAATGTCAGCGTTGCGCAAATGTCGCCCAGCTGGTTTATGTATTTATATGCACCAGAAGAAGGTATGTTCATTTAGTCATCACATTTGCGACACATTCAAATATCGCTTGTGCAGTTACTCATAGCTGTCTATAAGCTTGGAACATACACCTATAATGGCCGATTTACAAATGGTTTGCCTTACACTAAAAATTCCCATGTTTTAAAATTAATAAGATAGATTATATGAACATGTTTAGGGTAATCTTGCTTCGGCATACTAAACATGATTTCTTGTTTGTTTTTTCTTTTCTCTATTCTCTTTTCATGTGTATCCCAAGTGAAATGCCCTAATTGAGGCCCTCAAACTGTTAACATATAGATGACATTGAAATTGTGCATACACAGTTTCAAATTGATATTATTTGTGCTTTGTCGTCGAATTTCTATTGATTCTGCTGCATTCATACATTTTTCCGTCACTCAATTGTAGACTTATTCTTTGCCACATAAATGTAATACAAACTAATCATTAAATCTCGCCTTGATCACACGCAAAACTTCAGCAAGATAACAATAGAAAAATAACAAAAAATAAAACAAACTCAGTGACGTGTCTTTGACTGCGATTGTGACGATCGTGTCTTCTTAATGCTCACGCATATTTGGCATTAAAAACAAATTAAACAAATAATAGCACTTTATTGCCATTTCTGAATGATTCTTAATGTTTCCTCCAGCCAAAAAGCAGAATAGTTTGCATTTATCAGGTCAGAATTTAAATAAGCTTATTATCGAAACGCAACAGTTGCGTCGGCTTTTCCGGACAGAACCTGACTCTTACTCTGATGATGCAATGCCGGAGAGTGCCAGTGAATGGTGAGTGGTTAAGTTTGTCTGTTGTAATTCTCCTTGCTCACAAGAAGAAGAAGAAGCGAGCGCAGCGCATAGTTTTATGCACAGCGCGTAAGCCGACTGCCTCAAGGTCGCCGACTTACATAAAAGCAGCGCAACGGCAACGTCACAACAACGACGTCAAAAAAACCCAAAAACTGCCGCAGCTGACAAGACCTTTATTGCTATGTGCCCTTAAAGCGCGCACATGCTGAATGCTTTGAAGGTGATCGAGCTGTTGCTGCTGCTGCTGCTACTGCCTCCAAGCAAAGGAACAAACAACAAGCGAATCCATCAAACTTTAATACGACATGCAAAAATACGCTCAAGCAAGTAAGCAGGCTGTAGTCGAGTGAGCTCGACTACGATATACCCTGAACCCAGCTGTTAAATATATAATAGTTTTATTGACAAATTTCCCCTCAGATCTACAAGTGCACCCATTTCTTATAGTAGTAGACACCGAAGAGTAAAAAAAGCACCAATCCAGCGAATTTTTTATTTTTTATCAGACGGACATAGCTGTATCGACTCGACTGTTGAGCCTTAGAAGAATATATACATATACTTGATGGGGTCAGAGATGCTTCCTTCCGCCTGTTACATACACTTGGACAAAATCATTAAGCCCTCTTTTCCCATTTGCAATGTGTTCAGGGTATATAAAGTACCAGACGCCACGCGCTCTTTCCACAGACCCGCAAAGCAAAGAGCGTAGGCAAAGCAAAGCCAGTTTTACTTGAGCTTGAGCTTTTCTTGAGTGCTTTCGCTCGCACTGCAAAGCCACTTCAACTGCCGCGTAGCTCAGCTCAGTTGTGTTTTAAGCAGCAGAAAGGTAGCACGTACGAATCGTTAACACGCGCTTTACGCACGTGGAAAAGTGCAACAGCTTCGAAAAGCACTCAACAACAACAGAGAGAGAGAGAGACAGACACACAGACAGACAAAGCGCTTGCTCTTCCATTGGCAAAGTGTAAAGTGCAAAGCTAGCAGCATCATCGACGTCAACGTCAACGTCGTCGTCGCAGCTCAAGTCTCAGTTCGGCCAGCGACTTGAAGTCAGTCTTAGTTGCAGCCTGAAGCGAAACGCACGCGATTACGAACTCGCTCCGGTCCGTGATATTTAGTGACAAGATCAAGAGCGATACGACGATATACAGCGTGCTGATACTAATGAATACATGAATACGCGTGCTTGAATATTGCTAGATACGATTCGAGTTTGTGCCTTAAGTCTTCTGTGGTGAAAGAGCAATCATCTGCCAGTGGATTACAACAAAGAGGATCATCACACACAACAGCCTTGCAACGACTTGTGCAAACAAACGCACAGTTGTCGCCACTTAACGACTCTTTCCAATAAATCCACACACACATTAACACCCTTACACACACACACACACAGTGACAGTTGGACAGGAAACTTATTCAGAACGCACACTGTAAGTGTAAATTTGTTGAGTAAACAAAACAAAATTTGGATTTTAAGATTTGGAGTTTGACGAGCTGGCACCTTGAAGTGCTACATTATTGCAGAAAATTATTTCGCAAACATCATTATCGCAGTCCACACATTGAACAGTAACAACTGCCCAAATTTTTCGAATTATAATAAGAATATTAATAAAACAATTAATATTCTCTTCAAACAACAAATGGTTGCAGCCTTATTGTCCCATTCTCTTCTCAATTACTTTGTGAGCGCTACGGCTTTGTCAAGCATTCCAACATTGTCAACATGACCAACAAAAAAATAAAATAAAAGAAACAAATTAAAAATTAAAAAATAAAATAAAAACGAACTTAACGTTTGCTCGACGTGACTGTACCTCCGGCAAAACCCCTTGCCCAGTCATGCCTACTGTTTACTCAAAATGTGCAAATACTTACCAGCTCAACCGCTACGCATACAAATTGACAGATTTTGCTTGCTGCCTCACCTAAAACGCTTATAGAATATTTTCAAATGTTGCCGAATAAGCGATTCAAATAAGCAAATGTGAATTGCTGGCTATAGGGATTTTTTTTTATTGATTATCATAAAAGTTATTCATTTTAAAGTTGAGCTCGTAGTTCGGAATATTTGTTAGCTAGTTTGTAGATTATACATTTTTATAATAACCTTTAGTGTTCTTAGCTCTTCTTACGATTACTGATTATAGATTCGATCTGTCACATCGTTAAGTATCATTAGGCGTTTAATACTCGTGCATGAAAAATCAGAGTCTGAGTTTATGTCCGTGTTTATTATTGTTCCTGATTAGTAAGTCCCGTTAAGTATATATATTTGCAATCTAATCTATATTAGATATTTAAAACTGCTGCTCAACTAAACACTCAACAGCAATTTACTTTACTAATGATATGTTGTTCAAATGATCTATTCAGTTTTTATTATCGAATCTCAGTGCAATATTAAACACTTGCAAGAATACTCAGTTGAGCTCAGTTTCCAGGTCGATTCTAATTGGCTATAATTAACAAGTATGGCGACGATGACTGCACTGGGCAAGAGGTCAACTTTAGTTTGCTGGCATGGCCCGCATTGCGGCTTAAAGATACACTATAAGCCAGTTGTATTTCTCAGTCTACGTGCATGCGCTGTTGCTAACGATTTCGAGCAAAGTTCAGCGTAAATAGCTGTTGTGACTTTTTTGCATTTTCATTGCACAGACACAAATACACAGATGAAAATGCTTATAGATATATACACAGATACAGAGATATAAGCAGCAATCAACAACTTTAATAATATTGTATTTGAATATATGTTAAACTGCATTCATTGTCGCATTTTGTGCACCTAACGACCTTCGTCGGGGGCCCTGAAAATTTATTGTCAAGGTTGGTTTTCTTTCCACTCTCGCTGCGTGCATTTCCGAAGTGTGCAACGCTTCAAGCTCCAACTTGAACTGGTATTTTCGGCTCGGGGTTTTTTCACTTTTGTTTCGTTATTGTTTTTTTTTTTAGATTTTCTGTTTTGGCTCTTGCTTCTTTTATTTTCCGTTTTTTTCCCCTGAGATCTCTGTGACTTTGTCACTCGCAGCAACTGTTTTGAGCAGATTTCAAGGTGTTTTCGTATTGTATAATGCAAATTAACTTTAGCTCTTGGCTGTTTCTTAAATCTAGATGACATTTAATTAAAACCAAGGTAATTGCGCTGATTAACTTAATATTATGTCAAATATATAATTCTAGTTTATTTCGATTAAGTATTTATTAAACTAATTAAAAATAGTGTGCAGTTCAGTTTATAAATTTTTTTTATAATCAACCGGAGATTTTACAAATACATAAGGATAGCTGCATTTATGATGAGCTAAACACTTTTAAGCTGAATTCAAGCTGGTAGCGTGGCCATTTAATGACAGTCTAATGGATCAATTAAAAACGCTTTGTTACAAGCATTAAGGCAGCAGATCGCTTGTAATTTGAAAGTCTGTTAGTCTTGGCCCCTGCCTGAACTCTTAGCCCTAATGAGCGAGCTTAATGACATGACACCTGACAGCTTCAAGTTAACAATGTATTTATTGCGATAATATCATTGAAATGTCAGCATAATAGGTACATACGCTGACATCTAAATCAATATGGATAATAAAACGCTAAAGAAATAACTTTTGTCAACGTTTGACTAATTAAAAATTTAATTATATCTTTCACATGTGTGTTGAAAACTGGTGAACAGAAGCTAAAGTTTTCTTGTCTTTTCATATCATCAAGTTTCTGAACGTTTCTTTACTGTGCGGTATTCGTTTATGTAACGTCAAATGGTAATTGAGAAAATTATTTATTTATTGTGGCAATTGTACATTCTCTTTCATCGCAGCAGTTGAGTTATTAAATCAAGCTATGAGGCATAGACTGGTTTATTCGTGCCTTGCTTGTCAAGTGTGCTGCAAGTGTGCTTTGCTCATAGCAAAACTCGGCTAAGATTTAATTTTAAACAGCTGAAAACAAGCGGCAAAATAGTTGGATAGCATGATTGCCAAATTCTCTGCAAAAATTGTGATTATCTAAGGATGACAATATGGCCGTGCTGTTGTTTGCTGGTGCGGGTGAGCTAGAAAAACAACAATACAATACAGGCCGCTCAACCAGTTGCAAGTTGCCACAGTTGCAAAAACAATTAATTCAACTAAACTTAGCAATGAGTAAATTAAGCTCAACTGGTTTGCAAGTTGTTGCAACAGCCAAGTGCCGCTGCCGTTGCCGAACCCAAAGCCGAAGAAGTAGCAGCAGTTGCAGACACAAAACTGTGTCGCACACAATTGCAAGCTCGCACACACTCATATGCTGGCCACACACAGATACACACACTTACACTTCAAGAAATTATGTCATCGGAAAATCAAGCAAAATAAAAATGAAAACGTCATGGAAATAGAAAGAGCTAACACAAGTCCAACAGAGAGCGAAAGTATAGCCAAGATATTGCCAACGATTCCACAATTTGGCCGTAAGCCAAAGCAGTTCTATGCCCATTTACACATGTCAGCCCTTTAGGGCTTGGGCTGTCCTTAAAACCAATTTAATGACTGTCATATGCCACGGGCAAGTGCTGTTTACTTTTTAATGCCACGCACGCAACTCATCAGCATATAAATTATTAAGCAGTAAGCAATTGTATATTCAACTATTCATAAAATCCATTTTGGATTTTCCGGTACGCAAACAGATCTGGACAAGTATAGTTGCGCGAAACTCGCCTCGGAGTTTGCAGCAAATTTACCGATTCCCTCATTAAAATAAAAACTAAATTGAAATTATGTAGACATGTCTATATCATTGTATTTATTTTGTGTGCACTGGCCACTTAAAAAAAGCAGCTGCCTGGCCGATATTGCTCAATAATTAGCAATCGCTTTTTATACTCTTACCGAGAGTATATTAACTTTATGGTGAAGTTACAATATCTATGAATCACATAGACACAATGATTACATATTTTTCTTGAGCTTAACTGATGCAATTAAGAGAAACAAAATATTTTGAATCCTTTGTACACCGGACTCAATCTGCCGACATCATAATTTTTATCCAGAGATAGTACGTCTTAAACGTATTTTATTGATACGTTGTCTGTTTCACTACTTACTGTGTGAATATTCTACATGTAGTTATATATAAAAATGAATACTATATATAATTTATCCTTAATATCCCATGTAAACTGTGAACATGTGCTTTGAGGAGCTTAATGTTTCGAAATAGGTTGAACTTAGGTTGCGCCTCGTTTCTGACTAGTTTCAACACTTTTTTCTTTGTTAGTTACAGCCAGTTGAGTAAATTATCTGTCTATGTATGGACTTGGCCACTTCATTTATTTTCTGTGATTTGATGTTGTTGCTTGTGTGTGCCGCAGAACCATTGAAGCTATTGAATCTACTTGACGGAGTCATACCCCATTTATTGAAGTGCGTCACGCATCAAAGTGCAGCGAGGCGGCTGCAATTTAATATGATGAAATTCTATATTTATATAATATTATTGGAGTGCATTTAATAATGCATTTCATGCCCGGAAAACAATTGCATGTCTCGTGCTGTTACCATTGTTACGTCATTACAGATACAAATTATAAGGTATTTAATACCATTCAAAGGTTATAATATCACCTATAGAGAGAGCGGAGAGCATTTAATGCCTTTCCGACCAAAAACGTGTCAAAGTCAAATGTGTATACCAACTATTTCAAATCAATAAATAATACTATTAAAAAGTATTATTGTTTTTGTGGATAGAGACTCTTACACCCTGGTTTGATAAGCCTTTGAATTGTATGATAAATGTGCAAGAGATGAGTAATGCTACCAAAAAAAATTTATTGTTGTTGTGGACAGCGTCTTTTTGACGTAGGTATTATTTGTATGATAAAATGTTGAAAAGAGTGGATGTCGCAACAACTGTTGGCATTAACAGTAAACACTAGCAGAAACGCAACCACAAGATGTTGATTGTATGAGTGAGAAAAGTTAGAAAACTAGAAGGGTCGTACTTTGCATGTGCATTTTTTGTAGTTTTCATTTACATGTCTATTTGTTAGTTAGTTCAATTTTACATCCGGAATATATGAAAAGCAATCAATACTATACTATGTATGGCTGTGTCTACTTTATTTAAAACGAGTCTACAATCAGCTCGTGCGTACTGTGACTCAAATAAGAAAATGCACTTTGAGCTCGTCAAACTTCAAGTCAGCGCATGTATAAGGCAACTCACAATTAACGCTCCAAACTTTATAATTGTTTATTTTTTATATTTATATATGTACATTTCAGAAATGTGGGCATAAAACGCAAAACGCTACTTGAACATTGCAAAAGATTGGCGGCCGCAACGCACAGCTACGTTACGATTCGAAATTACATTTTTTGTTGTTGGTAAAAGTAAAGGCAGAGTAACTAATATTTAAATAGGTAAACAAAGGCCGAAATAAAGCTTAACATAATCAAAACAAACACCCACCGCAGGCGGCGCAGCAAAACTGAAAAAAAAGCCCTATCAATATGCTGATATCAACGTAAGTAAAAGTAGACATCAAACAACAACCACAGTATCAATTGCGTGAATTGCAATCAAAATGTAGTGCCCAAAATACCAATGAAAAAAAAATTACAATAAAAGCAACACAAACTCTTTATTTGACCTACTAAAGTTGACCCAGTTGAAGATGGGATTTTGATATAAAACTCGATTTCGGCTGCGTCAATCTGCCAATAAGTCAATAAGTTCACATCACTTTGTCAGTCAGTCAGTCGGTCAGCAAGTCTTCCTGCTGCTATTGCTCATTGCTTTTGCAGCGTGTCTCGCTGAAAATTGCATAATCTATGTAGCTCTTGGCTCTGCTCGCTCGCTGAGCGCGAATGAGACGCTTGTTGCTTGCGGTTTGACTTTTTCTGAGCTTCGCCCTGTTTGCAGCTTTTTCTTTTTGCCACAGTTTGTGTTTTTGAATGTATCTCTGTTTTGCATATATTTGCGAGCTGCGCGTCAAGCGAAAAGTCCGACCGCATTTTTGAGCAGGGCGAACAAGTTTATAATCGTGTCAAACACTCGTACCTAAATGTCCCATTGCATAAGCAAAAAGTCCCAAATAATTATGTAAGGAACTTTAGTACTTACTTAAGTATTGAATGAAAATTTTGTAAAAAATGCTATCTTTCTTCTTAGAATTTGCCGACATGAGCAGGTTAAGTACAAGTGTTGGCATTGTATATTCCCTATAGATCGTGCGTATTTATTGAAATTCCAATCATTCAAGTGTGGCGAGCATGAACCAGCAGCTCCGTGAGAGAGAGAGAGAGAGAGAGAGAGATGGGAGTGAGAGGCATGTTAAATGTGTTTGCATGTTTACCTGTTTACGTTGCGTGCTTTGCATTCACTTGATTACATGTGATTAGATAGTTCAATCATAAATCATTTTCCAGCTGCGATTGGTTTTTGTTGTCACACACGTGCAATTGAAGCTCATCTTATGGAAGTACATTATTGCTGAATTTTAAAAATATTCACTCGTTTCCTGAATGCTGACTCAGCAGCGACTGACGTACAGATTGACAATAGATCATCAAGCCAACCAGTGGGATAGGAAGATAGATTTTAGATTCCGGTTAGTTAAGTGCGCTGGATAATAGGTGTGTGTGTGCGGACCTCTAATAATAATATAATTATAAACTGCCAGAGGGGGTGTATAACTGTGCATTTTGCACTCGGCGTCGCTTTGATCTGGAGTCTAGAGTTTACCTTTAAGCGAACACCTTGAATAATTAAAGTTTTTAGCTTACAACAAATTTATTTAAATATGACAATACGATAAGAGATATCTTTAATTAACATTTCTTTAGTCGCAAATCCACAAATACACATACCCACAAATTTGTTCAGCTTATGTGTCAACGATTTCTTACGGCATATTTTGTAATTTTATTTCGTCACCCGACAACATATACTAAATATATGTGTGGACGACTAAATAGCGCTCTAATAGTTAATTAAATGATCAATAAGCATACACCAACAGAAACAACATACAAACAATATGCTAAGCTTTCAGCCATAAATGCCGAGCGCACCCAAAAAATCAAAAATACATCGAAAAATGTTGGCGCGTTGTCATTATAAAAAACTACTTTGACTGACCTTGTCCATTGTTGAATGTGCGCGCACACAGCACACAGAAATTTACGCAATTTACGCATACACAAACAATAAATGTTGGCTCTGACTAACTCGATAATCAACACAATACGCAAAACGAAAGACTCAAGCAACGAACTTGAAATACGTTTCGTCAACGACTTGCTTCTTGCTGCTGCACAGTTGTTGTTGTGGTTGCTGTTATTGCAGCATGAAATTTCTGAAATGCGTATCACTTACAGAATTCATTTGGACAAAGCTATAATGTCAACGCAATATGCAAATATTTTCTATTAGACTTTGCTATTCAGTATGTTTTCTTCGCACTCTGAGCCATCTTCATCAATTGTGTGATGCGTTGATCTATTGGGCTTTCAGGCTGTCTGAGATCTAAGCTTATACAATATGCATAAATTTGCTACCTGATTAAATTTATTCAAGAGCTGGCAGCGCAATCGATTTGCAAAAAGTAAAAAGTGAATCGATAACCGTTTTTTGATAGCAGTGAAGTCGATGCTGCCGTTCGATCAATGACCTTGAACTAATTTCCATTAATTGGTTGTTTGTATGACTTGCGTTTTATTAATGACTTAAAATTGTTTTCCCCAAATTCAAAAAGGTGTAATTTTTATATGTGTGTGTGTCTTGTATACGATTTAAAGTAAGCCAATTAGTAGCTTTCTTTTTCAAAGAAAGGAAATCATTTAGCCGATGGCAAGGCGATCGGTGCAGCTAACCTTGACCCAAATGAGATGCAAATGTTTCCAATGTTTGCTGTTGTGGTCATTATTGTAGTTTGGGGCATGCGCTGGCGACGCCGAGTAGTTACCAGCGGAATTGCATTGCAATTCCGCAATAAGCACGTCACATAATAATGTAAATGCAATGGCGAATGTAGTAGTATTCGCTCAACGGCTGACCAACTTGTCGATGCAGTTGAGAAATCAAGCTGGCTTGTAAAAAATAATATAACAATTTTTATTCTTTGATGAATTTGCTAAAAAATTATAAGCTAATTTTGAAGTATTTTTCTAAGTTTACTCTAAAAACAACTCATTTTTACTCGGAGTAGCTTTGTTATTGACGTATTTGAATCTATATTTTATCAATTGCAGTGTCTCCACAGACTCCGTCATGACGGCCACAAACAACGATGGTGGCACACAACAGAGCCCGGTTGCTGTTTGGAATGCACCCCCTTCGGTTGCTCGCAACACACAGGCGGCCGTATCAGTGCAACACGCATTTAAAGTGTATGGAAAGAAGAAAAACGCCAATAAGGTGTTGAACAATTTGAATATGACAGTGCCAAAAGGCACAATGTAAGTACATTAATAAGTATATACTCGAATATCTCGATATTTTGAATAGTAATCAAGATTTTAACCATAAAAGTGAAATGTTGAAAGATTCCATTAGCAGGCCACTACAAAATTAGAAACGGCGAAAGTAATTCACACATACATACGCACATTACGCATATTTAACGTCAGATTTAATTTTGTGGCACATTTAAAACGATAAACGATAAAATTGTATATAGAGAATAACATTGAATGTTACAAAAAGTTCCTTGTAATTGCTATTCGATTGCTTAACTGGCGAGCATTTTCCGTATAGACGTATCAAAGGTTATTTGAGCGCTTGCAACTTTAATCGCCGTAATTAACGATCTCAATACTAGGTAACCAGTTTTCAACGTATCATAAGTGAAACAACATTTTTGCATTATAATTTGATGCGGCGGCAAATTAAACGAGTTAAACTTAAGGTTTTGCAATACACCGATTTCAGAATTGTGGCAGGGTTGCCAGAGTTGTCGATAATAGTATTTTGGGTTGAGAGATTAGAAATATTTATGACTTATGACGGAAGACTTAACGGTGCCAATGCAAACGCCGACTTCTTATATATAATATTATAATATACTCGCATAAAGGAGTTTTCATTATAACCATTTCTCAAATATAAATTTATTTAGCTCTTCTTGGTTTCTGTTTCGCACATTATTGATCTCTCGCTCTTTTTTTTGTTTGAAACTTAACCATAATTTTGTTGTCATAAAAATACCACAGCAAATATGATTATGATTTTTAGCTTCGGCAGTGGCATGACTGTTAACAAGGCATTCTTATAGCCAAATTTATATGACAAGTAAGTCATAAAATTAAAAAGTGTTTAACTGTTTTGAATTCTGTGTGCTGAGCACATATGAATACCACAATCTTGACCCAGTATTCAAAATCCTCGACTGCTGTTTAGGTAAGGTAGTAGCCGGCTAAAACAACATTTCAGCTCGATCAGTTTCGTCTTGACCTAGGTCAGTTGACAGTCAATGAACCGCTCAAAGAGCTCAGAGTTCAACACATTTAGGTTGTTTGGTCGTGTCAAAGTCGCTACGATAGTTAAATGTTGGACAGTCAAATTTTCATGAACAAAAATTCGATTCGTAAAATGCTGCAACGTGTTAATATTAATAATAAATCCAATAACAAGCCGACACGAGCGACCTACGTGCTGCAAAATATTATTAAAGGCCGAAAACTGAAAGACGAAAATTAAATGGCTCTAAAGCGAAGCGTTAACAACAGCGACAACAACATCAACATTACTATTAATAATAATACGAATAATCGCTTTGTTGTTGTTCTGTTAGTTGCGGCTGGTTTCTCATGATGATTGCTAGGGTCTAGCTAGGTGGGGTCGTGTTAGACGACTGCGTAAACATGTCTCCGTTTTCAAGGTAAACATTTTGAAATAATTCAACTTGAACCGCTGAAATTAGCATTGACACTGCCGTTGCGACAAATGATATGGCACAAATAATATTACATGCCCCCACTTATTTGTATGTGGTACAAGTATAAGTACTCATGTACTCGTCAGCACTTATTTCTGAATCTATCTCATTTATGCGCTGAACTAGCAGAAACGCATTTTGTTAACGTCTCAAAAAATAAAATTAAACGTCAAATCAGAACTATTCAGCAGCAAAGCTAGTAATTTAAAGATTCTCTTTTTACACTATACCAAGAACTTATTGCTACGAACAGATTTCATCCCAACTTTGGATAGAAATTAGATCTCTTTAATAATTTCGGTTTGAAATATTTGTTTGACTTTAGCCCTTATAGAAATTGTTTAATAAATCAAATATTCTGAATATTTAATTTTTGGAGTTTTGGAGGAGGGCATCATTACATCTGTAGTTTGGTAATTGAATTTATTCCGCACTATTTATGAATTATTTATATATTTACATATATTATTTATATTACTTAATCTATCAAAATTTAATTGAATGCACCTCAGCTATGGCCTGTTGGGTGCCTCCGGTTGCGGCAAAACCACTCTGCTCTCGTGCATTGTGGGTCGTCGTCGCTTGGACTCCGGAGATATTTTCGTGCTGGGTGGAAAGCCGGGTACACGTGGATCAGGTGTGCCCGGTAAGCGAGTGGGATATATGCCTCAGGAAATTGCGCTATATGGTGAGTTCTCCATTCAGGAGACAATGATGTACTTTGGCTGGATCTTTGGCATGGAGACCAAGGAAATACTGGAGCGCTTGCAGTTTCTACTTAACTTTCTCGACCTACCATCGGAGAAACGTCTGGTCAAAAATCTCAGCGGAGGACAGCAGCGACGTGTCAGTTTCGCTGTGGCACTAATGCACGATCCGGAGCTGCTGATTCTGGATGAGCCAACGGTGGGCGTGGATCCGCTATTGCGTCAGAGTATTTGGAATCATTTAGTGCACATTACAAAGGCGGGGCAAAAGACAGTAATCATAACCACTCATTACATTGAGGAGGCGCGACAGGCGCACACGGTAAGTTACCTGATTAGCCATCAACTTATCGATCTTGATTTGCTGTTTGTTTTCAAGATTGGCCTAATGCGGTCTGGCCATTTACTGGCTGAGGAATCGCCCAGTATGCTGCTGTCCATGTACAAGTGCATCAGCCTGGAGGATGTGTTTCTGAAGCTCTCGCGCATTCAGAGCGAAAAGGGCGATGTAACTTATGTGAACTTTAGGTGAGCCCCAACTCTTTGCTCTGCATGCTGCACGTTGCAATTAACCGTAACTGAAACACAAAAACGTAATTCCGACACTCACTTAATCTTTGTCTCTCCCGATTATCATTTGACCTGGCACTCGCATGCTTGCAATCTGTTTAACAATCCATCTGTGTGTCTCTGTATTCGTGTTCGTGTGCTCGTTATTGATTTCGCTGACAGTAACAACATCTCATTGCATGCCATGGCCTTTGGCAGCAAGATGGACAAGCCCAGCTCCAGTCAGGATGGCGGCGTTGTAGGTCTTAATTTCCACCAGAGCAAGGAAGTGCTCATCAATGATAGCAATGGCTCCATATACACGGTTCGTTGACTCCCCATCTCAGCGCCTTCAATCAGGCTACTAACAAATGTTCGCCATGTCTTCACAGTTGAGCCAGGAGCCGTACAGTCCGCCACCATCTAAGCGATATAACAATCCCAACGATGAGGAGAGCTGTCAAGATTGTTTTGCGGATCTGTGCAAGGTCACCTCAAAAGGCAAAATACGCGCACTGCTAACCAAGAATATGCTCCGCATGTGGCGCAATGTTGGCGTTATGCTCTTCATTTTTGCGCTGCCTGTGATGCAGGTTATACTCTTCTGTTTAGCCATTGGCCGGGATCCGCAGGGCCTCAATTTAGCCATTGTCAACAACGAAATGAACAACACGGTTGGTGCCTTCAATTTTTGTCTAACCATCTGTACAACCTTAATTTATTTCCATTTCACTTTCGATTATTTACGATAATTTATAGTAGAATATTACTATGATGATATTAGAATCGGTTAGTTCTTTTTCACGATATTCTAATTAATATGTCTCTGATAAAGATAGTTAAGTAAATTGGCAATTTTTTCATAAATATTGTGTTCTCCCGATAGGATACCTGCTATTGGGAGGATGGCTGTCACTTTGCCAACCTGGGCTGTCGCTATTTAAACCATCTGAACACCAGCGTGGTTAAGACATATTATACGGACATTGAGGCTGCAAAGGCGGCGGTGCAACGCGGCGATGCTTGGGGCGCTGTCTATATAACGGAGAACTTTACGGATGCCTTCACGGCACGCGCTGCTTTGGGGCCCGATTCGGATGACGAGACGATTGAGCAGTCCGAGGTTAAGGTGTGGCTAGACATGTCCAATCAACAGATCGGCGTCATGCTCAATCGCGACATTCAATTGGCCTATCGTGACTTTGCCATGGGTTTGCTCGGCCAGTGTGGCAACAATCCCAAGCTGGGCGATGTGCCCATACAGTTTAAGGAGCCCATCTATGGCACCATGAATCCATCCTTCACCGATTTCGTTGCACCTGGCGTGATTTTGACGTAAGTGTGAATATAATGCATTTCCATTATAACAATTAATATATATGTTGCCTATACTTTTTTTAGCATTGTTTTTTTCTTGGCTGTGGCTTTGACGTCATCGGCGCTGATTATCGAACGCACTGAGGTTGGTAAAGAATAATTATAATAGTCTAGCACTTCACAAGTAAATCTGAGAGTATGTTACTGTAAGTGAATAATTGAATTGTTAATGTTCATTCAGAATTTACTTAAATAAAAATTTGAATTTCTTTGAAGATAAACATTAAAATTCACTTTTGAAGAATCAAACATCATTGAAATACAATCATTTGATCAACCTGCTAAAATTAATTCGAATATTTAATTTTAAAATTAATTTTATGTAAATTTATGAATCTTACTCATTCCTTAGGGCTTGCTGGATCGGTCATGGGTTGCTGGCGTCTCGCCAGGTGAGATTCTTTTCTCGCATGTGATCACCCAGTTTGTGGTCATGTGTGGCCAGACGACGTTGGTGCTTATCTTCATGCTGGTCGTCTTTGGTGTGACCAATAATGGTGATCTATTCTGGGTGATTGTGCTTACGCTGCTGCAGGGCATGTGCGGCATGTGTTTCGGTTTCCTCATATCCTCTATCTGCGAACTGGAACGTAATGCCATACAGTTGGCTCTGGGCTCTTTCTATCCCACATTGCTGCTTTCAGGCGTTATTTGGCCCATTGAGGGAATGCCTGTTGTGCTGAGGTGAGTTCAATAAATGTCGTATGTTCTTAAGAGATTGCCTCAAGCGTTCCACTTATTTTACAGATACATTTCGCTGTGCCTGCCGCTGACACTGGCCACATCCTCGCTGCGCTCCATACTGACGCGTGGTTGGGCGATATTCGAGACGGATGTGTATATTGGTTATGTGAGCACGCTGTCCTGGATTTTGGGCTTTCTTGTGCTGACGCTTCTGGTGCTGCGCTCCAAGCGCGGCTGAAGCGGAGCTTAAGTTATAGATCAACTAATTTTAAATACGTCAAACTAATTTAGTTTGCGCCTAGACTTGGCCGCTTTTAGTAGTCATTCCCACACCCCTAACCTCCCCTCTTATATCCTTGCCCTTCTTCAAATTCCTGAAGTCCCAGCGAGTTATCAGTTGCTGTTATTATCTCGGTCTTTACTATCTTCTTTTTTTCTCTTACTTCTACTAATCAGCCCAAAATGTCATAAATTATTTAGCACACGCAATTTCTTTTCTTGTATTCACCCGTTTTTGCACACTTTTCCTTAAATTAAGTTTCGCACACTTTCGTTGCGTAAAATGTAAGGTTTAGGTATATAAATAAAATGTTGTAAATATTTAGAACAGCAACTTTATCGCAAAGCATACAAAGAAAATCAAATAACCATCGACACAAAGCAAGTGTAGAATAATTACACAATTTTCTTTCAGAATCGTATTTCTTTAAAAAATAATATAAAAAAAAAGAAGGAAAAAATACATTAAAAAAAATCAAACGGGCTAAAAGCACACAACTAATTTAATATATTTTCAATGGACTGTGATTGTACTTTTTTTTTGTTTTGATATTGCACTCAAATTCAAGTTTGGAGGAATAGACGTAAACAGAAAGAAGCAAATAAAAAGCAAAAAATAATGGTGGGTTTGTTATTAAAATTAAGTAGCTTAAGGCATTTTTGTAAGGGTTTAAGTTTTTTGAGTTAAAACGTAATTAAATACACTTATGTCAACTACACTACTTACATAATAATATAAAATATTAGAATTCTATGAAAGCGGAATGAAAAGTTCTCGGCGAACAAAAAAAAAACGAATATAACTAAATTGTTCTTATTTAAGCAAAAAAACTTATATAATAATGTATAAATAACAATCGAAATGAATAAAACACCAATCAAAAATGTAATACCTTAATTTAAGTGTTGGGGCATGCTCGCATTTTAAATTTTAATTGGCGCTTAAAATGTTTGGACTTATTATACAGCACTAACAGTTAGTTAGTTGAGTTGGCAGCCCCGCGATTCCAGTGCTGCCTAGCAGTTGCACAAAACAGCTGTTCGCTGTGCGCTCTCAGTAGCAAGAGGAAGCATAATAACAAAGAAAATTTGCACCGATAAAACATTGGACGATTGCAAATAAACAAAATGTGATAACCACACAATTGTTAAGTTACAGCTAACTACGAAATGGACAAGTCTATGGTTTACGAAAAATTCACAGGCTATGTGGACCAGCTGCGTAACACAGAATGCAGGTGAGCGTTATTTTGAGTTCGATTTAATTCTTTCCGAGGCTGAAACAGACCAGCAACAGTTTGTCATAGCGCAAAAGGACATTGGGCAAAAGCCCTTTATATAAAGCTCACTCATATAATTATTGATTGAAAAACATTGCAACGAGCTGCTGTAGAAGCTTCAAAACTGAAATGCATTGCACATCCGGTATGATGTCATCGCGGGTGACTAGTTGTCCAAACTAAATTCAGAGACCGATAATTGGTTCCGTAAATGACCAGAAAAAACAAATGGGGCTCTAAAGACAAATCCTCTTAAAGCCTACCCAATTTGGATACACCAACTTAAAGTATTATTCGCTTCACTAACTGTACAATTTTGACTCATCTCACAGCCAAAAGCAAAAGATTGCCTGCTTTCAGCAAATTGCCGAGTGCATCATGTCACAGGCGCTTGCCGCTCACATCAATTATGCGGCGCACTGTGGCACAGCCACAAATGTGCTATTGCTATTTTGCGAGGATTTTGACTCGGTGGTGCGAATGAGTGCCGAGGAAAACCTTAATAAAATCTTTCGTTCCTTGGAAAAAACACGGGTCAGTCGCATCTTGATGGATTTGTACGGGGAGATCAAGCGGAACGGTAATCAGCGGTATGTATAATCTCTTACATATTTTATTATACCCAAAATAATATTAACTTCTGTTGTATTACCAGCTCGCTTCGCATATGCCTCAATTTGTTTTCCTACTATGCACCGCAAATCAAGGAAAAACACATCAAATGGTATGCTGTGCGCCTGCTAAAATGCATCTCCATCATATCGCAGCGGAAGGAGACGCAGTTGCAAGAGACACTCTGCGATTTCCTAAAGCATTTTGGTCGTCACGTGCAGCAGGGTCTCAACGATAGTGAAACGTGCAAACTTTTTGAGGTAAATCGGCTAATAGAAATATTCATTTAGATATAGCTTCTTAAGAAATGTTAACTTGTTGCACATATTTATAGAATATAGTATGGAATATGGAATATGTAATATATACTTTTTCCACTTGTTATGCTTGTGAAATTGTATTGAACAGAGCATAAGTTTTACGTTACCATAAAAACCGCCTTACAAAATCTTTAGAAGTTAAAATTGTAATTTTTTTTAGATGTTTTTAATTTAAACATATTTACACATAGTTGAATTCAGTGGTAAGCGTGCAAATCTAAAGGCAAGTTTTGACTTAGTTAGTTAGACATTGAAACAGATATTAAATTGTAAGTTAAGTTAATTAAATTCCTTAGTTTTCAACATAAAACTGAAAATTCATTTTATTTAGACAAGTTGGCAAGCTGTATCAACTCATTTGTCAACTAGCAGCAGATGGGCTGACTGATGACTGATTTCTCAATTTCTTTCATTGCAGACGTTTCTTGACAACATCAGCTCTGATTGTGCGGTTAAGCGTCGCTGCTCGGCCCAAAATTGCATGACTTTGATTGAGCATGCGCGCAATAGAAGCCTTATGGCCAGACATGGACTAAACAAAGTGATTGGTAAGCCAACAATTGCAGGATACGCGATGTGCACGTGCATAGTCAATAATGCAGCTCGGCTGTTTCATTTATTCCTTCGAATATTTAGAATTATTTCTATTCTCATTGATTGCTTTTGTTTTTGAGCTAATTTGTGCGCCAAATTTTGTTGCAGTTTGCTTTTGTTGTTGTATTTACGCGACACCAGCACTTAAATTTGGCTTGTGGGCAACAATAATGAAAGCTTTTTAAAAAGCGTATAACAAACGTAAAGTGTCAAATGCATTGGCAATAGACATACCCATATTCCCAAATACTTATATGTATATATGTGTACTTACATATATGAGTATTTCTTTTAATATGGTATCCACAAATGCATTATAAATACAAACTGTGTTTTCTGATTTATTTCACGTTGATGTCTGTACAATCTAACTGTAAATGCAATCACATGCAGTCATAACACATCTCTATAGCCTTTGTTTATCTCTGTGTCGGCTAGCGCGAAGGACAGCTACACCTAAAACTAAAATGCCAGTTGAAATAATTTATATTTTTGTATTGCGGTTGAGTACCTGTAGTACTGTGGTGTAGTCTATAAACCACACTACCTATATTTAGGGTGTTTAATGTTCGACTCCGAAATGCAAACTATTTTCTACTGTTTTTGTTTTATTTGTTTCGATTTTCGATGCAGTTTTTATTTAGAGATTTGCTGGCTGGCAACTGTAGCAATAACTGCCGACAATGTGAATTAAAACAGCATGGGAAGTGCAAGCCTTCATTGTAAAAAACCTAAACACATAAAATGTTAAAAAAAAAATAGTCAACAAGATTTTTGAAACGTAAATCATATTTTATTGAATTTTCATGAAACATTTTTATTGGTTTTTTATATGCACAAATCTGTGAATATGTACATTACAATTCTATGAACCGATTTCTACTACATAAATGCAGGTCGACTCTTTAAGTCACATCAAAACCATATTCAAGTCTTGACACACAGATTGTATTATTTTTTAAGTGTTGTGCAATATTATTACTATTCAGCTTAAGCTAAGATAATTGCTTTGCTTGTCAAAGTACATATTGTGTATATAATACCAACATTATTGCAATACCATCTTTCCGGTAGAACATTGCGCTTTTCGGCTGTTAGTTGTTTACCGTCGAATCAACTCCTTCAACACTTGTCCTCCTGCTCTGTGTTACTGTGGCTGTGTCAACTTTAAGCCACTCCTAGGCAAGTGAATACCACAATAGCTGGCATCCACAACAAAAATAAATACTCAGCGCACAGTCTGCCGCCTCTTTTTATGGCAACCTTCAGTGTAGTACTTGCCACACTTGCTCCCTCTCCACCCACTTTTAGGTGCCTTGTGTCTTGTGCGTTGCGCCTTGGCATGTCCCAGCAAATATTCACAGAGTAAGGTCTCCTTAACGCTATTGCTGATGCTTCTCTTTCTGCTGCTGTTTGTCTGTTTATTTGAGGTAGTAAGGCAGGCAAAATGAAATTTATGCACTTGGACACTTCCCTGTAATAATTCATGCGAAATTGAATCAGATATTCATTCCTGTGCAGCTTTAAAAGGATAATCAACTTTATAAACAACGAGCCAAACAACAACTGCCCTAAATTTATGCAGACAGCAATTGTCGCGTCTATTCGTTGGAAACACAAAAAAGTTTAACTTGTACACAAATAGCCAAGTGACCAAGTTAACAAGCTACCAAATTACGAGAAATTGCTTCTGTCATGGCTCACAATTTTATACCGCCTGCAATAGTAAAGTTTAATAATTTGATAAATGTGCGAAAAGAGGCTAACTCAGAGAAACAGAGTAGGTTGATTTCTTGGCTATCGTTAAAGTAAGCAACAGAATTGTACTCTTACCCATTTATTATTGTTTTTTTTTTTTGCAAAAACATATGTGTTATTGATTTCCTTATAAATTTTTGTAGTTAATTTGTGCAAATGTATTGTATGTAACAGGCAACAGGTAGCATCTCCCATCCCAAAAAGTCGAATTATTCTTGGTCAGGATCAACAACCGAGTCAATCTAGCTATATTCCTCTCCTCGTTCACCTCTTACTATTACTACCAACAGGTGCAATTATTTAATCATTTCTATTATTTTATTTATTTTTATTCACACAAATGTGTGTGTATTTTTTTCTTCATATTCCACTAATATTTTTTTTGCTGTCGGAATTAAATTTTTTTCATCACTAAAGATGGTATTCGGCCACTCATCATTCCAATATGGTACTTATGGGCAAATGCTTTTTCTGTGATTTTGTGGTGGGACAACAGTTTTGATTTTAGGAGCGAAGAATTATTGTCGGAATTTTCGTCCATAATTTTCGCATGTCTGCTTTTTATGATATTATGATTCATTAATTCTCCTCTCAATGTTAGTTTCATGCTACGATTTGGTGATCCCGCGAAGTATTTTGTGCCGCCAAAAATAAAAAAGTACAGCAATAAATGCATATATTTTAACTACTTAGACTTAAATGCGTGTACAGATTTTAAAGTAACTGTACCACAAATGACAACAGAATGCAATTACAAAATTATTCCAAGGTCATTGGTGAAAGAGGTTGAGTAGAATAATTAGTGCACATATAAATATTTGACTCAGTTTCATATCTATGTATTTGCAACTCATGATTTGTACATTAGATAAGTTTATTGCTTATTTCAAGCTACAGTGCCGTCTTATGCATACTTTAAGCATGTCAAAATCATCGACTCAGTTAGAAACGTTTAATTATTCCTTATGCATGCGATTGGCAGGCAGACAGCCTTCTGCGCCCTGCCATTCAATCAACTTTAATATTTCAAAAGTTAACTGATAAGTGTTGCATAAGTAACATTTCAGGGGAAGATAGGAAATTCAGTGCTTATTGGCTGCATTTAATATTAATTTGATATATTAAACACATTGCCCTTTATTAGCCATTGAGTGAGTGGCTTTAACTTGCTTTGAGATTGAGTCCATTTACACCATGACCAAAGTTCTTGCGGCTTATGTCGCTATTAATTGATAGGCAACAAGTTTTTCTGTTAGCCAAAGTCAATTGGAGGGTCATATAAAAGTTGCTCCTGCACTTGGGCTGAAGGGCAAAATGTGTTTTCAATTATACGCTACCCAAAACAAACTAATTGGGTAACAAAGTTGCAACATGGCATTTTGTGATTGGTAGCGTACATGTAATAAAATGAGAGAAATAACCAAGCAAAGAAATATTCAGCGCAGCCTATGTGCCGTCCATGTGTATTTCTGCGTGTGCGTCGACACAAAGTCTATAAATATAAGATGAAAACTTTTCAATGAGATAAATTTAATTGGTAGCACTTTGTTGCCAGGCATACGAGATCGAGCGAAAAAGTTTCCAAGAAATATAAACTGCAATTGGCCAAAGGTATTTTAGCGTATGTTTGTAAGAGTGAGGTAGACGTACAATGCTGCAAAGTTTAAAGTTTCTTTTTTAATTTGAGAGAACAGCATTTATAAGCTGCACAAAATGTGAGTTTTCAAGATATATACATCGTTCAATAATTTAACATCTATTGCACTCAGCTTTTATTATTCAAAGCTTATAAATAGCAAGCGCATATTAAGTTGACTTATAACCTTAAAGACCTCATTGCTTTATAAAAATACAAATATATGGGATATAGAAAATAAAAAAGAAGGTGCTAATTATCTTCACTCATATGCTTTCACTGTAGAAACACTGCTGATGGATCAAAAAACTAGCTCCGTTCTGGGATCCTTGGGTGTCCTGCGCCTACTGTTACCGCAGCTCATACGCGGCTACTGTGCTGATTACCAGGATGATGGCGATTCTTTGACGGATGCTGGACAACCGGTGGCAGCTATGTCCGACTGTCGACAAATTATTGAAATTTATGATTATTGCTTGCACCTGCTGAGCACGCAGCATACAGCGAATCACGCCATCATAAATGGCGCACTAGAGGTCATCAATGCGATACTTCAGGCGCTTCACGATGGCTGTGGAGCGCTGATGCAGCTGGCAGCAGGCGGTAAAAGTGGACTTGCAGAAAGTTTGCGCAAACTTCTATGCAATCAACAACTGGAGCACAATGAGTATTTGCGGCGAAGGAAATCATTAAAAAATCAAATATTCCAATTGAGAAATTACGAAGTGGTGGGGACAAGAGAAAAGCAGCGAATGCCACCACGACAAATGCAAATGGAAAAGAATTCAAAAAGCAAACTGCACCAGCAAAAGTGCCAACAAAAACAACAACAACTGCAGATTGGCATCAGCTCGCTGCAAGTCGTGGGAATTAATGCCGTGCCTGATGATGCTGACACTGAGAAAGATGCTGCTGCGAATTCCGCTCCTGATGAAGGTAAAGTAAATAATGCTGGGCGTAACTACTCTCTCTCTCTCTTTCTGCGTGTGGGTGAGTATGTGTTTGCTTGTGCACTCATGTTCAAGCGGGACAAGCTGACAGACTGAAGAGTAGACACACTAACAGACAGGCAGACTAACAGATAGACCGCACTGAAATCAGGAAAATTGAGCAATGCCACTGTCGCACTCATATCTTTCTTTTTGTCCACCTTACGCACACAATGCGCATATGAAAATTATTAGTGCATGCTTTTAGGCGGCGGCGAATGTAAAATGAGGTCAAAATGAAATTTGCATTCGCCGCCACCAGCCAGTATAGCTATATAGCTCCACAACCATTTACACAAATTGTAAAGCTAACCCAATGGGCATTCTCGCTTTTTCCCACATTCACAACCGGCAGTCAAAAAAACAGCGCGACATCATATTAGAAATGCAGCACGCAGCATTAGCGAATGTGTTGGTAGCAGCGCATCAGATGACGAGCAGCTCCTGCAGCATGAGCATGGTGATGATGATGGTGATGATGATGATGGTGACGATGACATGGAGTTGCTAAGCGCCATTGCGGATGATGAGTATGAAGGCTTTACAACGCTGTCGCAACTAAATGAAGCACAACAGACTATGCCAGCGGCATTGAAAGTGTCAAATACATCTAGCGTAACAGCAGCAACAATTGTTGCACAAACTGGCAACGAGAATAGTAGTGCACAATCGCCTAAACCTCCGGCCGTTCAGCATCAGTCGTCGTTGCAGAATCTGCTTACTAGTGATGATAGATCCCAGCATTTGAGTGACATCGACAATGAATCCTTCAATAGCATCGATTTTGATGCGGAAATAACAATTGCTGGCGTAAGGGAGGAACAAACACCAGGAGCAGCAGCTTCAGTAACAGCACCAGAGACAATGGTGCCAATGCCAGATGTAACAACAATTGGTACATTCTTTAACAATTTGTTGTCACATTCAAATGCAGGTGAGTTATTCGAACCAATTTATAAATTAATTTTTTATAATATCTCTAGAATGAAATGTTGTTAAATTGTGTGGGGTATTTAGTATTAATATTAAATATGTCAGATACAACAGTTAAATATTTTTCTCACACTTGTGTTTGACACAATTTTTTTTTAATAGAAAAATTAAATGTTTAAAAATATTTAATCACATATTTTAAAAAATGTGGTCCATAATATACTAGCATAGCTTTGGTGTTGTGTCTATATAAATATTTTATAAATGCAACTATGCGAGCTATTGGAAACCAATTTTACGATTTACGATTTTATTAGATTTCGCGGTCTGGCGTTTTTGTTTTCCATTTCACCACATTTATTTACAATATTTGGGCATAGCAATCAAATTATTTGCATAATTGTAGTTGACAAGCAAAGAGGGCAGTAGACGGAAAGAGGGAAACCCTGTAGAGGCAGACAACACGTTGGCAGCGAAATTTGCATGTTGCCTTTTGCCAATTGCACTTGCAATTTAATGAAGCGTAATTGTTGTTGTTCGTCATGTTGCCGAGTCTCTATGGAGTCAACAAGAACAGCACCAACAAACAGCTTAATTAAATTAGGCAATGCTCGCACAAGTAACTGCCTGCGCACAGATGCAAACAAACACAAAACCAGAAAGAGATAGAGAGAGAGGGATATATATATATATATATATAGAGAGAGAGAGAGAGAGAGAGAAGGTGAAGGGAGTGCAGACAAGTTGCATGCATCATTTGTCGCTTCATTGGTTGCGCGTTGCTAGCAACTTTTTGTTGTTTTTTTGCTCTCGTCTATTGATATGACAACAGCAGCGACAACAGTGTAAGCAACAACAATACTAAAGTCAATAGAATTATCAAACAATATATGCCATTTGCCATTTGCGAAAATAAAATTGATTTTGATTGAGAAAACTTTACAGTTGCTGCATACATATTATTTATTCGCTAAGCACTTCTTTCGATTTATTTGTACATATTGTAGCTGAAACTGCAAATTTAAACTGAGGAAGATATATTATCGATTATTATTAATTGATTTTAATTAATGTATCTCGGACAGACATAATGGCAGACGTTGCATAAAACCAATATACTCTTCCACCTTCAGTATCAGAGTAAACAAATAGCTCTTCATTACATAGAGCGAATGAGTTGTGTTACAGTTAGTGGCATTAGGCAAAAAGTGTTGTAATCATATGTGGGACACAAAAAAAAAATCTAAGACCGTTTAAACAGGTATTTGACGTAAATGTCTCTTTCTATATGTCTGTCTGTCCGCGTGCGGGCTTCGTATTAAGCTTGACACATGGCAATGCATTTGCCGCGAACAATCCGAGGCCCCTGGCTGCATCGCCTTCCTCCTTATTGCTACTGCTTGGCCAAAGCATCACACTGCAAGTTGGCAACAAAGTGGTTAAGACAAATGGGATACGTGATAAAATGCGGTTACTCAAATTGCATGTATGCAAGTTTACATCTTTGTGTGTGTGTATGTGTGAGCTTGTGTTTGTGTGTGTTGCTGTTTTAGTTTATTTAGCATTGCCAAGCAGCCAGCCCATGCAGGCTGAACAGTAAGCTAGGCCAGAGGACTTGGCGTTCGTTTCGCTGCTCTTGCAACCACAGCTGATGTTGTTGGTTTTACGCTCGCTGCTGCTGGTTTTTTGCTGTGTACTTATGCGCTATCAGCCATTTTACTCTGCTCGAATACCGCTCCCTTTCTAGTTATGGCATATCCACAATGGTTGCTAAAACAAAGTGATTTATATGCCCTTACTGCTGATTATATTATCACGATGTATGCTTGTATAATAACATTGCAAATTTTAAATATCAGTTCATCGCTTTAATAAACAGTATTATATGACATTCGGCTGATGATGATTTTACAAATGGCTTTTGATATCCTTGCAGGGGATATTTTGTTTTTTAAGTTTACAACATGTTGATGGAGATGCCTCTGACATCAGAAAGTGTACATTTTGGTTATGTGTCACCCATAAAGTGACAGCCCACATTTCCCTAGCATTCCCTTGAAAAGTTCCACTTCTTGGGCTTGCGCGCTGTCCGTTCGTGACTGCCACGTTTCGCACGGGCTTTTCGCAATCCTTTGGCTTTTTTCGGAGACAACTTAATTTTTATGTATTTTCACTTGTTATACTTTGATACTGAAGTGTAAGAGCATCAGTATATACTGAGAACGGAAAGTTTAGCATACATGTTTACGGTTTTGCTTGGGGGTTTTAGCAACCAATTCTTGGGCTCCACTTACATATTCTTAAAAATGTAAATGTAACTATTGCTTTTAATATTAGACTGGAATTTTTAGCAGGGTCCAGTTTGAATAATGCTAATAGCTGCCGAAATATTATGCACTAAGTGTTTGGTATAAATTCCTATCCACTTACAGCAGATCTCCAACGGAAGTTTGGTTTCTGAATTAACCTTTCTCAGTGCTGCGTTAACTTCTACATCGCTAGCATGCAGGCAGAACATCCATCAGAAAATACAGAAAACCCCAACAACGTTAACAGGAATTGTAACTGACAAATACAGCAGCAAAATAAAATCAAATTTTTAAGCCAACTCAATTGCGGTTACGGTGAATGGCTTACAGTCTCGCTTCCTGCAATGCCTTCCTATAAAATTTGGATTCTTAATTAATTTTTAATAGTGGCTGGGTCAGGATTAAGAATGAGCGACGTAAGTTAACTGCATAGTAAAAGATAATAAAAGTTTTTAACATTGGGATTTTAATTTGACAACTCGATTGGCAAATATTCCATAAGCGACAACTGAAGCATTATCATGAATCATAAGGCATACATACATCATCATATATTAACTGTTGCGGTACCAGAATCAAGCTAATAAAATTGGGAATACAATTTGATAAGTTTTATAAAAGAGTCTAATAGCAAAAAGCTGTTATGCACCGCTGACAGTGGTTATAACTTTGTGGGTTTGGAGATCATTTTCATTGCTGTCTTGTGTTTAGAAAAGTACCTGGTAATTGGCTATAAATTGTTGACGATGGCGGGTAGCTGCTGGGATAAGCAGGCTGACAGGCATTCCACAATTAGCCTGATCGAATCTCTTGCAGGACGCTAGTGTGTCTGGCAAAGTTATCTGGAAAAGTTGTTTTTTTTTTTTTTTTTGCAGCGTCCGAGTCGGTGAGTAAGCTCTTTCGTCAATCTAGCGGCCCCAAATCTACGCCAATCAAGTCGACGCCAGCCACTGATAAATCGGATGCCGCATCGACAGCTTCTCTAACGCTCTCTTTGAGCTCATTGGCCAGCAGCAATGTGGCTGGTGTATCAGAGCGTCAGCTTTCCATAACAGAGACGCCCACACCAGTCGAGGAGATGTCTGGTTCAGCATCGGTCAGTGCCTCCTACACGCCGTCCACGGCGTTGCTGATGGATGCGCCAGCCGCTGCAGCTACCCCTACGAAAGCAGACGAAGAAATGGAGCCACAGATGCGTCGCACACCCAACGGTAAGCTACCAGCTGTCCTTGCACAGCAACTAATTAGATTCTTTATCATCGCGCAGCTAATCCCTTTCTGGCGGAGAGCTCACCGCTGAAGCAATCGGTATCGGGCCGTGCGCTAATTAGCGTTAAAATTGGCAGCATCCTCGAGCAACCGCTTCTCTACTACACATCGCGTTTGCTGGCCGCACGTTTCCTACTAAGTGGCCAGGCATCGAACGTGCAACCAGACAGTGTTAGTCGTGTGTCGATTAAGAGCCTTTCGCTGGCTGGAATTGCCCAGTGTGTGCGCCTGTCGCCGCGTATCCTGCAGTTGCCCCTAGAGATCAGTGACCAAGAGCTGGAGCTGCTTGCTGAGTTTAACTGTGCTGCGAGTGCTGAAAGCACACAAGCTTCCAGTCCGCAGAGCAGCAACAATTCAAAACAGAGCACGGAACTATTCCCATCTATGACTGGATCGCTGTTAGAAGCCGAAATTGGTGACGATGATAATGAACTGCTGCTGGACATTAAGGACGATCACTTTGGACCCAGCACCTGTCCTGCCTATCTGCAGCAGCCCAGCCAGCTAAGTCGTAGCGCCGATGCCGCGCTGCTTCAACGCCAACTGGAGGTCGGGCGAAACCCAAATCAACAGCAGCCGAGCACTGCCGATGTCCAACTCTCCAGATCAGAGATCATTGGTGGCTCATATCGCATTACGATTGCGGCGGAGGATGCACCACCACTTGCGCTGCCGCCGTTACCGCCTAAGCGCACAAAATCGATGCGATGTCGTACGAGTTGCATCAGCATGCCTACAGCTAAGCCGACAAGTGCCACTGGCGGTCAAGCGTTGTCAGATGTGTTGCTTTTCTACTCACACTGTGATCCTATTTTGCGCGGTGGCGTTCAGCAAATTGTAGGCAATTTTGTGCAAGCAAGCCGAGCAGGTAGCTGTCTGCAGCTACAGCGAGGACTCGAACTGTCGCATCTACTGGCCATTTTGCTTAAGGTAGGCATTCCTTACAATGCACCGCACACTGGCAACAACAGTGGTGTTGCATAGCCACAGGCGCCCGGCGGCTGTCTTTTGAAAACTCGATGTTTGTGTGCGTCGGCTTATCTGGCACTACTTAATGTGGCAAACGATGCTACACATGCATTTATCTATTCATATATACTCTCGTATCTGCCATTTCACACATTCCCTCGCTCCTGAATCTTCCCTTATGCATAACGCATACGCTGCTATGTTTGTGTTCCGTTTCAGAGTAGTGGCATATATGCGCCTCCACCTTTTCGCTGTACGCCTTTTTTCTATGTTAAACCAACAAGCTAACATATTTTAACACATACATACCTTCACAGACACGTGTCCATATCAATGACTGCTGCTTGCTGCAAGGTTTTGAATATTTTTCCAGCACTCAGTTTGCCGTTGCAGCTGCAGCTGCAGCTTAGCCAGCAGCATTTTGTGTCAGGATGTTTTTCATTTTAAAATAAAAATGAAAATTCTTATCGCTTTCGCAATATGCAAGTGCAAATGCCTCTAAGGGGAACAGCGCATCCGTTGCCAGTCCCAACTCCAAACCCACCCACACACAGGCACACACACAATCGCAGACAAATGGAGAATGTGCGCATAACTTGCACATTGATTTCTCTCTTGAGAATCGTTAGGCACACACATCCACACATGCATATATACTTATAGTGGAATGTGGCCGTGCTTTCAGATTGGGGTGTTTCTTATTGAATTCAATAATTTAGTGGACAGCCAAAATTTAAATTGCGCTTGGCCCGCCCAAAAGCGCAATTTGATTATGCAATGTTGTTATGTAACGAGCTGCAAGCGGCGCAGCGCAAACGTGCGAATTGCAAATCACAAGATGCCAACCCCTTATAATGCCTTCAAATCCGTCTCAATGGCACTTCTTACCAGCCACAGTGAATGTATTGCTATACATATGAGTATATGGTATATGGTATGGTATGCAGACTGAGATCGTCTTCCTTGGAGCAGGGCAACTGTGATAACAATAGCCCTTTACACAAGGCCAAGGAAGAGCTTGTTAGGATTCGTTAAAAATGCACACACTCCCTGCCACACACACATCTGCTTGTGCAAAATTTTTTGCTTGGGCAAACAATACAACACAAATTCGCTTAGCAGCGCAAAGCTGAAATTTAACCAAAAAGTTTTTCTACTTTTGCACATTTGCAGGGCTTTGAGGACGAGATACACACAGTGGTCATACAAGCGTTGAATGCATTCGATAAGATATTTCCGCATGTGGTGTCCAAATATTTGACAACGCCGCCATGTCATTATCATGCTCATCAGAAGCGACAGCAGTTGCAGCGACCAAGTGGACAACAAAGGAGCACAGGCCATTGCAAAACATTTGGGCCGCAAACTTTTGCAAAGAATCTGGATAATGCCTTAAGCAGTCAGCAGCACAAGCAGCAGCAGGAGCAGCAACAATGGCACTCTAACGATGACAATTCGTCGACAGACGAGACCAGGATATGTGTCAGGTCCTCATCCACTGATAATGATGAGATGCTGGCTGCTCTTTTGAATGATTTTGAATTGCAATCGAATCGCATGCAGTTGCATACGCAGCAGCAGCATCAGAGTAACAACAACGTCCAATATAATGAGCCTGGTCCGTGCTGTGTGTTTGCCATTTCACCAAAATTGCTCTTGAGCAAACTTCGACTTTGTCGTCACAATAAATATTGGTTGGTCCAAAATAAATATGCTGAAGTTATTTCCAATTTGAATTACGTACTGCTGCGTGCCTACTACGCAAATTTCGATTGTACATCTGACAATAATAACAATAACAAAGACAATGATGATGTGCAGGAGCTAAAGGATCAGTGTCAGGGAGCACCAATCGCCTGCAACTGGATACCAGGCACTTACAACAATGACATTGCCTACACTTATGAGGTAAGCAGATGAATTGCCTTATTGCAAAACCTTAAGAAATTCTTGTTCAGATCCAGCGACTTGACTTGTTTATTGTGCAGATTATTTCTTGCTTTCGTTCCTCTCTTTACTGGCAGCTCCTTGAAAATCAGTTAAAGTGGGCCCTTCCCTGTAGCATGCCTCGGCCAACATCCTCTTATTGAACTTTTGTTCACTGAAGTGTGCCTCTTTGTGCTGCAATTGGAGGCTGCCCCCAGTACAAGACAATCCGAATGACAGTTTGATTTGGCTTTTACGTTTTTTGTATACATATACTCCGCATTTGTTGATTTATTATTTTGACAAAGCCAAGCAATTTGCTAAATGGTAAAAGGAAAGTTCTACTTACGTGTACACGAACTAAAGAGTTGGCTAACAATTGTGAGCTGCTGTCAGAAACTGTGATAGGAGAAATGAACTGCTTAGTAGAATAAAAAAGCCTTTGATTGAATATCTTTTGGTTAGGCAAAATGTTTAAAAAAATTTTTTTTTTTATCAAATTAGAACTGACAAAATTGTGAATTCGATAATATCTTACCATCTTAAAGATAGTCTCATTATAATTGGAATTGCTAGTAACCTCATTGAAAGTTCAACAATGTAAACGTCTATTATTGAGAGAAATACGCGAAGAGTGGGCAAATTACCCGCCCATCCAAAATCGTATAACTTTTTTAATTTTAGATCTAAAGTTCGAAAAAGTCTTAGAGCTAGAATCACCACACTCTAAGGGTTCATAAAAAATAACGCTTTTGTCAAAATTAAGCCATATTCTGTGATTCATCGGAAATGCCGCACAGAAATGTGGCCAACTTGTCAAAAAAAATAAATATTTGTGCTACACGGCATCGTAAAGCTGGTCATAAATGCAAATTCACATGTATAATGGGGCACCGGGGAAACTTGGCGCTGGCTTTTGATTTACAACCTGCTATCAACTGACCCGAAACGGTTTTCGATCACTGCAGGCTGAACTGATGGACGAACTTCTGCAGTTACTGGGCGACGATGATGCGCGTGTACGGGAGCATGCAGCCTTTTGTCTATGCCGCTTCATAATGCAAACAGGTCGCCAACAGGAGCAACTAAGCACAACAGCAACCGCAACAGCAACACGATTTGAGGAAGGCAACATGAATGCTGAAACTCAAAAAACTAATTTCAATTTGCTTTGGGATTTTTTCGACTATCGCATATTTGGCAGCATGTCCCTGACGTTGCGTAATTTATTCCGGCCGAGCTCTACAATTGCGGCGCCGATGGCAACATTGGATGGTGGAGAGTACGGTCACGGGCCGTATGCCGGCACCACAGATGCTGGCACGATTGGTGGTGTTACCATAGAAGATGCAGCCGCTGCGGCGTCGGCATACTTTGATGGCAGTTACGGCGTCGGTATTGCTGACGGGTATGTTTTTGCTTCTGGATTTCAACGTCAAGCTGCACAAGAAGAAAAAGTTTTGGCAAAAGTTTTGTATCGCATGACAAATAAGTTGATGACGCTAAATGATAAAAATGTTCAGGTAAATATTTGTGTTCGCTCGATTCCCATAAAAGTAAGTAACTCTAACAACAAAAACCACATTCTATCATTTGACAGTATGGCATAATTTACGCGCTGCGCTTGTTGCTGAAACACTTCAATTTTGTTGACTATCAACAGGCCTGGATGGAATTCAATTTCATCGAGATCTGCATGAGCTACGCCTATTATAACAGTGCAACAGCTGGTGACTTAAATTGTCAGCAAGATTTGATTGACGTAATAGCTAAATTAATGGCAGGTGAGCGCCGCCAAAACAAACCCTTAAGCTAACTCTTGTGCAAAGCACAATGCCATTTCCATGAGTATGAACATATAATATATATACTTATAGTATGTGCGTATTTATTATCTTAGGCTATTCCCATTCAAATGCTTTTATTTGTTCATTGACTGCCTTTGCATGTCTGAATGCATTCTTGGTATTCATTGAATTGGTAACGAATGCAATGGCTTAGTGCACCTTTGGACCTCTGGGTCTGGAATGCAACATTACTGAGCTAATTTAAACTAAGCAACATTTTATGAGGGAAAAATTACATATATAAATGTTTATTTAATTGTATTGCATTGTACTAATGCTATTTAAACTAATATATAAATCATTTTAATTAATTGTTTGTCATTTAATTTGCATAAATGTTAAATTATGCCTGTGGTGTGGTGTCTTTTACATTTTTAAATTAGTGTATTAAATTGTATCGTGACATATGTAACGTATTGTTGGTGTCATCTCCGACCCCATAAGGTATATATAGGATTGATCACTAGCCGAGTTGATAGAGCCACGTCCTTTTTTTTAACGAACCTCCCTCATTTTTTAAAGCAACCTCAATGACATTTAGTATATATTAATCTTTTTGTCATGACGTCAACTACACAAATGTGGAATATTCTGATCAGAGCCGTGAAATAGAAAACTTGAAAAAAATTTCCTTAAAACGTACAAAAACATATTAATATTTCGAGCTCCGAATTAAAGTAGATTAACTCCGGTCTACAAGGGTATTCAGTCAGGGTATACAGAGATACACGTTCTTTCTTGTTTCTGCAATGCTTAAATTATAATTTTAAACAAGCCAGAGTTCAAATTAGCATAAATATTTTCACTCAGCATATTAATTTGATTTACGTTCATGCACTTTTTTTTGTTGAAAATTTGAAACTTTCAGTGAAATGGAATACCAAAATAGTACTGCAAAAATATTTTTGATAGTTAACACCGTGTATAAATTTGCAATTTAAAGCATCTAACTTCACAGTGCTAGACGTTGACAAATTACACATTCGATGCGACAATCTTAAAACACTTAACAATTTAATATAATCTTTTTTTTCTGTAATTAAAAAGTGTTCAACAGCCTCATTAGCAAACTGCACCTAAAAGTAACAGCAAAAGCAAAACAAAGAATAAACAAACGTACAAACTGCCCAGTAATAAGCATTTTAATTTAATTTACCAAACTGCATTAAACAAAAAACCAAACTTCAACTTAATTTCATTATTGGCATTTACACAACATCCAGCCATTTTGGTATTGTTGTTTATGCTGTCAACTACACAGTTAGAGTTATACACATGCAACTATTTTTTTTGGGCTGGTATGAAGCCGCACATTTCCCGTTCGCTAATGTAATCCACCATAATCAAAAAGTAATTAAATTATTTATAAACCATTAAATGTAAATGTACCACTCACAACCCAAAACCCTGTTGCAATTTGCATTTGAGTATTTTTGTATGCGAAAATAATTTAATTTTTAAGCCGTGAGCGCTTTCGCACGTCCAACCGTACTGTCCCCATATAATGAATAAATATTTATACATATGTATATATTACATAACTATGTGTATCAGTGTTTAGTATATTTTACCATCAATTTCAAAACAAAAAGGACGAAAACTTTACGGATAAATATTTTGTGGTAAATTTTGATAGTATGCAGATCACATTTTGGTTTGTTAGTGAAGATTCCCAGCAAACACATATAAAAAAACTTGACAGCTCTGAAGTCTATAAATATGTATACGACAAAATGTTCCAAATATTCAAAAAAAAAGTTTCCAAAATAACTGATAAATTTCTTATCTGATAGTGGATAAAGTTTTGTTTGGCTAAAAATATTATTTTGGACAATTTTCGTCTACCACAATTTAATAGTTTAATTTTAAAAATTCGGTTGAGTTTTGGCGAAGCTATGGATCTGGTAAATTTTAACTCGTCCCTGCATCAATTTTTTAAAGGTTTGAGTGAGAATTACGTTTTCAACTATAAACATAGTATTTATCTAGAGGTAAATCTTTGATTAATAAGTCCTGTTTTTTTTTTTTTTTTAAATCTGTCCAGTTTGGACAAGGTTAAAGCTCTGTTAAGCTTTGATCCGTCTCTACAGGCAATTTATAATTTGAACATGAAGTTCGATCTAGAATCGCGTTTTACACTATTGAAGGGTAGATGATTTATTCTATGATTGATTATTTTGCAAACCCTTACACACTCCTCTCAGAGAGTACTAAGCTACCTTGAGCTACCTTCTATTTATTTTGCTATCGCACTTGTGCACTTTTCAATCATTCTTATTTATATAAAGCTATTACAAGTCTTACCTAATTAGAGTATTCGTAACGGGCAATTAATAATAATAAAAAGTTTGTAGTTCTCTTAAAAAGTATTTTAAAGTCGCATTTGCCTCAATTTGTTTTATTTTCCAATATAATTATGCTCTGCTGCAGCTCTATGATTGGGGTCTCTTCGAATGTTATGAAAATGCGCCTACATAAATAAATATAAATTCGCAGCGGAGCTGAACCATCGGTCCATTATGTGAAATTTTCAATTAATTAGTTAATGTTATGCAACCTTCAGACCCCCAGCACCCTTACTTGATGTTGTCGCTCAGTTTGCGGCTCTGAGAGTTGTTATTTATAATGACTCCCCGAACACATTTTTTTTTTTTTACAAATATTTACGCGTCTACAATATAATTTGTTTGTGGAAAAATATTAATTTTCATAATAATTTTTCGTGCTGGCATTTTATTTACGAGCACAAATATAAATTTATTTACTATTGCATTGCATTGTTGACATATAAATTGAAATGCTGCACGCCTGAATACACGGGAACACATCCAGGCACACATTTAAAAAATGAATTTGCGTACATCATAGGTGACTTTAAAGCGTTCTGCATACCTATGTACATTTTGCTTTAATTTCTCATTATTTATTTAATTTTGATGTTTATAAAGTGGGATAGTTTCCATTTCACCATAGCAAATCTACTAAATTATTTAATAATTTTCCGATCTGCAATTACTCGGGATTTGTATAATTTGAAGCGCGTGTTGTCATTTTAACACAATTAGCTCGTGCTGCGTACATTGCTAACTTTGCCATCATATACTGCGAATACTTTCCATACTCTACATTTGCCTCGTTCTCTATATCCCCCTGCAGGTGGCATGCTCAGCTCTGGCGATGAGCTGGCCACCGCCCAGCTGGACTTTATGCTGCGCCACTGCGTCAAACTGCTCAACATTTACTATCATCTGGTGAGCAATCAGCGTCCTGTGCAGCCAAGCAGCACTAGCAAAGCGTCCAAGGCGGGCAAAAGTGAGCTTTTCACTCTGAACAGCAGCGGGAGCGGGGAGCGTACGGCATTGCTGGCGATGGGTTACTTTGCCAGCGATTACGTTTACATGAAACTTTACAACATTTTAAGAGGTGCTAATGACAGCTACAAGGTAAGTCAAAGCCTCAGGTATAGACAGCAGAGAAGTCGGGACAAACCGCCGTTAAGCCGCGACTGGCGCTGTCGCTGGCGTTGGCGCTAGTAAATGGTAAAAGTTCTACGGGCACGTGGCCTGAGATTTACCAATTCTATCCAGTTTGCAGCCACAGCTTCAATTGCAGCTCACGTACGACGCAATGCGCTTTTTTATATGCAATATACTTTTGGACAACGCCTCCTCGCAATTAGTTATAAAAATACTCTAAGCAACGAAATGCGGGCAACGTACTTGACTCTTGTCGTCAACTCTTTGACTCAGCTGTGCGTTGAGAATTAATGTCCGCGCTGCATTACAGTTTAGCCAATAAGCGCCATCCCGTTGGACATGACTAGCGTTATCTCTGATTTTTTTCTATCCCTCTTGCCTTTTGTCTCTGCTCCCAGATAACCATAAATCACGATGCTGGCGGCTTATTAATTTCCCTGCTGAAGAGCTGCCTCAATGCGCTGAGTCTGTGTCTGGAGGCATCAGCACCTCCAGCGACCATAGTGCTTGGAACTTCAAATGCACCAGCTCTGAAATTAATTGAAGAAATACTACAGTATTTGACCAAACTCATAAACTATGCTCCCGGAGAGTGCGTTGCATGTCTGCGGCAACTGTTAAAATATTTATTTGCCCAAAATTTTGCCGGCCAAGTTCAAAGAGAAGTCGCTGGTTACCATGCCACATTTGTGCGCCAGTACTTTGTTGCAAAACGCGCTGGAGACACCTCTTCATTGTTGCCAGCAGCTTGTGTGAGCTTAGCTATGGCAACAACAACAACAGCAACAATTGCAGAGCCCCCCACACTGGGATCGCTTTTTGTACAGGGCATGCAGGCAGACGTGCCACCTGCAGGTGACTGCGTCCGGCTTATAAAACTATTCGAGCCGCTCGTCATCTACTGTTTGACGGTGAGTCGCCAATTGCTAATTAAGATCACTAGCTATCAATTAATTATAACTGCGCAGACACAAAGCTCATGCATGTTAAACATTTGCCTGCCACTTGTATTTATACATTTCCATTCATCTCGCACCCACAGCTCTTTATGAAGTCCAATGCGCTAATACAGGCGCCGATATTGAAGCTATTATCGCAGCTGCTAGATTTGAACGTTACATACAGCATACTGGACTCCAAGAGCGTTATATTCGAGCAAATACTCAACAATTTGGACCTAATTGAAAGTGGAATAGACAGGTAAATACATTTGTCAGCATGGAACAAATTAAATATATCAATCGCAATGTCAAAGTAAAACTACTTCAAAGATGGGAGAGCTATTTTCGTTTCTATATTTATATTTTAAATACTTTACCTGAATGGTCCAGAGATTAAAATCTTTAAAATTTAAAGGTTTGGGAGGTTGACAGGTTTTTAATGAGTAATTTGTAATTTTAAAAAATCCAAAATGTTGAACAATATTTTTCTTTAAATATATTGAATTTTAAAAATAACTTGTTTTTTCACTATTGATTTTTCGTCCCAGAAACGCACCCATAATAGTGCCAGCAATGGTCAAGTTCCTCATGCAGCTGACCCACAAAAGCGATCGTCAGCTGATTACCATACCGAAGATTATAAGCATAACTAATAATTTGTTGGCAAATGGTGCTGTTCGGAATGGGGCGCTTCTGGCGCTTAAGACGCTTAGCTATGAGCTGTTCTTCATGCACAGCCCGATCGATGAGGCACCCGATGTGGATGTGGCACAAGTGCGTGCCAACTGCCAGAGTCCGCTGCTAGCGCAGCGGCGCGAGCTGGACACACAAAAGGAAGTTGTACTGGGCATGCTAGAAAAGTTCATCGATGCACGCGCTGTTCAACAGTTGTTGGCACTTGTGCTGCTCTACGAGCGCAGCCTGCAGCAACTTGATGCGCCCTCATACCCCAGCGCCCAGGATGCGAATGTCATATATGACTTGCTTTGTCGCTCTCTCGCCACTGGACAGCTGCGAGTGCACACATTCGGTGATCTACGACTGCTGGAAAGCTGCTTTCGTAACAATGGCAACTATGTGCTGGCCGACAGTAAAGGATTTCTGCAATTGTTGCAGCTCTTTATTGAGCAGGTAAGTTAAAACTACCAAAATTCAATTGGTAACCCACATAGCCAGCGGACATTGAGCAATACAACAATTGTCTCACTTCTCCTTAACTATTTGAATTCGCAAATTCAGGCATTTAGAATAGCTGACACACACATATGTATTTTTTAATGAAGTGCCTGTAAATAAGTTGAAACACACACACGCATTCTCACTTATGTGACTTCATATGGTATCAATTAAATATTATCATCTTTCATCCTTCATTAAATTCAGTTCGAAGATAACATAACGAAAAGTAAAATTTTATTTGTAAATATTAGAATTTTCTTTACATAATTTTAATAAACGCTTACAACAGATTCACAAGTAAGGTTTAATTATGGAACACAATTCTCTTTTCCTTAAATTTGTTTTGTACTTATTTGTCACACAGTGTCGCTTGCAAAGGTTCATTTAACACTTATGCATCAGTGGTTCTTATGAGGGGTAACGATTGGTCATTTCTCCCTTTTCGCCTGTCCCGCATGCACCCTTTTTTCCTATAGCGACCCACATATATATAAATACGAGTATATGTATATATTTGTTGTTTTTGCACTCGTTGTTGTTGCATGTGGCGCCGTAGTTAATGTGGCACATGTCGCATACGTGACATTTTTAATACCTATGCTTCAACGCCGCACATTTTCAACTATTAATGCGCATTTAAGCTACACATGCATTAACTGTCGACCTGCCGAGCTGTTAGACCAGCCAGACCATGGCTATCACAGAGTTGCAGCCAAAGCAACATGATTGCCGTAGACCGTAGTGCTGCTCGAAAACCAACTTAATTACTCAACAAGTGTTATATGTACTTACATATGTGTTGCATATACAGCGCTTAACTGAGCTGAGCCCGTATCATATCCTTTGATACGTTCGAAAGCATCATTTGTCTAAACAAAAATTATTAATTAAAGTTATCGTTGCTTTGGAAGTCACAAGACTACTTTAAAATATTTTCCTTTATTCTTTGTGATGGGTGTTTGATGTTATTTAATTTGTTATAACTAAACACAGCTTACAGCTTTAACCAAATATAGTTTGATATATAAATATATAATGAAAAACTAAATTTGGGTATAATAAAAAAATACAAGATGCTGCTCACATCAGCGAGCAATTCGTTAAAACCTTCTTTGCTTGTCGTATTGATCGATATACAGGTCTTAAGACACACATATAATAATTTTATTATCGTGTATAGTCATAATCATGAGATTTGAAAACATTATCAAATATTATTGTGTTATAGGCCACTTTTTACAGGGTATTCATCTGCATCATAGCGCATTTTTTGCCATTCAGGTTGGCCTCATTAATTAAGTCGGGCAATGAGCGCATAACCCAATACGGCTTGCCAACAGCCTTACCATTACATTTTTTCACCTAAAACCCTCTTATCGTTAAACAACGGATGTGCATAATGCATCTGTGTGTGTGTTTAGTAGGTTGGCTTAACTTATGTTATCATCATTTTAATTTAAATTGAAAATGCACCACAACTTAAACTTTGCGTGTAAACATTAAAAATGCGAGCAAGAGGCGTTTCAGAAAAATGCTATTTTGTATATTAAGGAAATGTGACAAATTTAATTGCTTGAATGGACACAGTGAATACGTGTGCATATGTGTTTGGGGTATCCTTTGTAATTACTGCCGGAAAATATGTTGTTGCTGTCGCTGGAAACTTTGGCACTGCAATTCGAAAAAAGTTTTACATAATGCCGCACAGTCGACTTAAAAAAGGGAGTCTTTGTCAGACCTAACGCTCATGCAATTTCTATTTCTTGCAGGACGTTGGCAACTTCAGTGATTTAGCACTGGCAACGGTTATACTGGAAAACATAATTCTTAAGACCGAAGAAATTTATCTGGTGAATCACATAAAACTTTATTTGAAAAATAATCCAACGGTCGAGAGGCGTACCGCCACCGCCGAAGCAGTCACTTCAACAAAAGCAACAACAACTCTGCAATTACAAGATGAAGCACCTTCGACGTCTTCGGCAGCTGCTGCTGCCAGAGCGTCCGCCTCCAAAAGAGACGCCTCGCCACCCATCATGAGCGAAATTAACTACTTTGCTAAAGTTTTGAGCGAGAAGCTTCTCGACTGTCTCGATGCGCTACTCGCACTAGGTGCTGGCTGCAATTTGGGCTCTTGCACGGCCAGCCAGGCCTACTTCCAACTGGCCAGGCGCTTCGTTAACGCGCTGCACAATGTTTGTGTTCGCTCACGGCACAAGGATGCGCTGCAATCAGTTTTTCGTTTGGTTTTGGCTGATTCTGAATTTCTCTGTAAATACTACAATTTACTCTTGATGAATGCCGATGTTGAGGGCGTTGCCGGCAGCGAGTCCCTGGAACCTATGCTGCTTGCCTGCCTGCAGTTGCTGCTGTCCATGCGTTTGATGGATCCAACGGTGCTGTTGGCGCAGGCGTCGGAGCTGCCGCTGAAATTGAGCCTGCACCGCGCAATGCTGCACGAAGTTTGCCATGGAAATGCGGTAAGTATGAAGAGCAGGACGGGTTAGGGAGTATAGGTGGTATCTGGTCGCACATTAGTTTAATTTGAATTTGGCAGTCTATTCGGAAACTGGCTGCATAACACTAACAGTAAAAGACTGGCCAGCTGACAGTTTTCGCGCTCGTAATTTTGTGGTTCACCGCATCAGGTTTGGTTTTTGGCTTCTGGTTTTATTTAAACTGTCGGCTTGTTTAGGGCTGGTACACTGTCTGACTTAAAGCTGCGCATGATTTTAATTGATTGCCACTCGAATATGCGGCGCTTGTCGGCTAATGGCTTAGCCCGGAGGCAGTGGGATGCTAGGCTACACCATCATCTGAATGTAAATCATAACTAACTAATTGCAGGTAGTGGATTTGAGTCCGCAACAAGTGCGCCGCCTGTGCGCCGGCAAGTATTTGAATTTCCTAATTACTGACCACTTGGAATTCCTTTGCGAGCTCTGTCAAGTGCGTCCCGAATGCGGTTCATTGCTGCAAACGGCGCTGTTGAGAAACGCGCCTTACTTGAACAAAGTAAGTCGGAATCGGTATTTTGCATTACAATGAAGCGTCCTGTGCCCATGCGGCGCCTTTGTTCACGTCCATTATTTTCCTTGCAGCAATCGATTCGCAGCATCTTGCGCCTGCTTTGCCGCATCTGTGAGACCCAGGTAGTGCACTCAGTTGGTGATTCTGGCAACTATGCAACTTGTACTTTGCAATCGCTGCAGCTGCTTAGTCGACTTCATCAGCTGCATGACGGGCAACGTGCACTGCAGCTACCTATGGAGCGGCTCGCACGACGACTGTTCGCCCAGAGTGCTCCAACCACTAGGAGCGACATCTATGATAGATTGATGCATGGCGAACTGGCCGGTGATGAGGATCAAGACGAATTGCGCACCATGCTGTAAGTAATGTGTACAAATATGCGCTGAAAGCAGTAACTCTTGGCAAATATTTAAATTCGTTTTTCAAGAAGTGCTTGCCGCAGTCGAACATGCTTCTCAACTCTGATAGCTTTTTTCAATTGACAGCTTCAAATTTAGGCAATAACTAATTAACTTTGAGCGATTTACTAAACAGAATTTTTCAATTTGCACGCATCCCCAAATTGCCTTAGAAAAAGTGACAATTGCATAACAATTAGGACAAATGTAAACTGTAAGCCAAATCCATTACCTTCCCAAAAAGAAATCAAGTCAAGATTTTTGGGTAAATAGTCGTTAATATAGAATGTGATCGATATAAATGCGTTAATTAATATGAAGTTTAAAATTCATTTTCAAGGTTTTAAGCGCCTATTAAAGAATAGTCGGTCGTTATAAGTTTTTATTTATTTTTGCAGTCTAAAGGGCTTGGAATGGCCAAAGGACAATGGCACTGCTGCGTCTCCGCGTATTATTGATGAGAACTGGCTGTTTGCCCAGGTAAATGAGTTGACCAACTCAACTTAGTGATGGCACGCTTTGCACCATGCTCTGCTTTTGCATAATTATTTCATAATTCGCTTGCCCTCTCCATATGCCACAGGTTATTAAATTTGCCACACAGCATGCAGACGCAGCGCAGCAGCAACATCAATTGATGCGGCTGCTACTCGAAATACCATCGGAGTCAAAGCTGCAGCGTCTATTCCGCAGCTTGGGTCCAGTGCAAGAGGCTCGGCTGCTACGTCATGCAATCGACGGATCGTTTATATCAATGGTGGCTGCCTTTAGGCAAAAGTGCATCCAACATGCGCCCCACATTAACTACATGCAGTTGCCGCCGCTGGCGCGTGTGGCCTGTACGTCGCTCATGTCGCGGCTGGCTGTAAAGCAGGATATGGAGGAAGAGGTGGACGGCGATGTTGAGAAGTTGGATGTGGCACGTGCGCTAACCACGTTGCTTGTGTGCATAGGGCGCCTCGAGCAAACGGCGCTCATTTACATCGATGCGAAACACATCGAGAAGTTTGTGGCTGAGCATTTGCTGCGCCCGGAGCAGCTGCCCACACTACTATCATATATGCGCTGCTTGACCAGCGCCGCAGTACAACTATTACAAGCTGGATTCACTGCAGATCGTGGACAGGATGAGCTGGGTGTGCTGCTGGGCTGTTTGGAAGCAATGTTACAGCAGCCACGTATATGGGAGGCAATCAATTCCAGTACAGATGCCTTGCGTGTGGAATTGCTCGAAGTACCGGTGCTTGCTGCACGCCACATGCTGCAGGATACAATTTTCTACCAGCGACATCGTCTGCAGAGCACTGAGCCGGCACCTCAGGCTATTTTTCTTGCCAAATTGATTGAAACGCAAATTGATATCGAGTCCTTGCATAACGGCAAAGTGCTGCCAGTCAACGAATTTAGCCGCTTGCAGTTTGCCGGTCATGAGTTGGTGCCGGTTCAAGTGCCCCTGGTAAGAGACATTCAAAATTGCACAATTTTCAACCAACAAATACGTCCAACTTTTTGTCTATCCATTTGTCTCTCTCTATTCTTCAAGACTCTAATTGCATCCATTGGCACCTCGCTACTGCGCACACATCAGTTATATGCCTACGCAGTGACCCCCTATGAGCTAATTCAACAGCAGCAGCAACAGGCAACCACTGCCAGCATTGAGGGCAAGCTGCCCACCATACCTGTGGATAGCCTGAGTGATGTGGATGTGCTGCGTCAATTTGTCAAGAGGTGAGTAATTATATATGATACTGGCACTGGAAATGGGTAAGAAGAGTACAATAGAGTGCTAATATACGTAAGAACCAAAAGGAAGCCTCTCTTAGTTTTTACATTCTTGATCAGGATTAACAACCAGGTCGATCTAGCCATGACCGCCTGTATGAAAACGCAAATTTCTGAGACTAAGAACTAATGTCTCCAAATTTTGTATATAGATTTCGTATACCACGCCCAGATCAAGCCTATTTAATATTATTATATTATTATTATAATACCGCAGTGCGACTTATTAAATCTATTGTACCCCCTTCTGAGCCTCTAGCTTCTCCATCAACCCCCAGCTTCTGCACGAATGCGAGAATCTTTGTTAGGCTGAGGGCTTCTATGTCATGCATTCCTAGGATGCTGCATCTTTTCTTTGTTAGGATGTGCATTGAGGATTCCTCTCCTTGCATAGTTCGCTACTAAAAATACCTATTTTAGTTAGGGGACTTCATTTTCTAACTTTTCATGTTAGTTCCCACGAGCTGCTGAGAAACACTTTTCCACCTGGGCAGAGATCCGCATTACCTTGGTAAGGCTAATTAGAACGGGCCGTCGCCATTTGCCAAAGCACACCGTTCTAGACTTTGCTGGCCCTCAGCCAGGTTGACTCTCGGCACTGTTGGAGCTGTTTTTAGATGCTGACCTTGGGTCACGTAAGTTATTCACTCCATAAGGCTGATAAGCATTCAGATAATCAGATTTGCCTCACATCACCATCATTGGAATTATTATATTTCTAAGAAGAGAGAAAATTGTTGCTGACAATTCTCTGTCAGATATGTTCGAAACGGATAAGAACAGTATTGGCTAAATCGTATATGAACACAACAGTATTAGATGCATTTTGAATATGTGTTTGTGTGTCCTGACTTGTAAGTTGTCATTGTCATCACAGAGCTTATGTCTGTTGTCCGGTGTCGTTTGGTTCTTGGCTGAGCGTTGGTTGTTTGCCTTGTCCTTGTCGTTTGCCAGCTACTGATGCAAATGTTGTTGCCACTGGCTCTGTTGTTGTTATTGTTTCATTACCAGCCGTCATCATTACGCTGCCAACTCTTGAATTGTCAACAGCCAGGAACTTGGCGTATAACAATATGACTGTGTGTGTGTGTTTATTGTGCACGTCTCTCTTTGACCAGCCGAACATTCAACGTTTGACTTTAAAGTGGCACTCGTGCAACCCATTTTTCGTAGCGTAGCAAAAGCGCAAACATCAAAACCACATCAGCGGCATGAGCAACAGCACCACACACAGAGCACGACAGTAGCCAGACAACAAGCGCCCAGCTCGCGGCAACGACAAAATCCCCCAAAGGACTGACAGAGCAGAACATCAACAGCTCTATTAGATGAAGTTGTGCCGACGTCGACGACGATGCGGATGACATTGTGACAGCCAGAGGCTGGAGAATAGAGTAGCACTTTAGACGAAGGCGAGCGAGCGAGCGAGTTGATGCCCTGAAGTGAAAGAAAGAAGCCACGCAGGGATATAAACAAATTATGAGCAGCAAAGTGAGATAAATGCATGTCTACGTATGTGCGTACCAGATAGTGACTCAGAGAGGGTAGACAATCAGAGCTCACCCAGCGATATGGGGCATATGAGTATACAGTTCGCTGGTTTTTCACATAGTAGCTAATTGCGCCCAAACCGCTGAGCTCAGACAATAACAATTTCAGATAACTATTGTCAAAAGGCAACTGCAATGCTGGATGAGCGTGCCACACATCATCGATACCACATACAAATATTTGAGTGCATACACAGTTGTGAAGTAAAAATGTAGTTGCTTGGAGCGGAATAAAACTAGTCAATTTCTAATTACGATTTTCAGCTTTTAAATATTGAAAGAACTGAAACAAATTGAGTTAAATTTGAAGCGTCTTTGTTAACAAACTTTGCATAAGCAAAATGTTTTAATTGCTGTGGCAATTTATTTATTATTCTACCAAACACACATACTCATGTTCTTACTTTTTGCCACAGGCTCTCCATCTTTGGTTACACTACGCGTCAGCAGTTCGAGGAGTACTTTATGACATTTCTGCTGTTAATCAATAAGTTATACGATGAGCACATGGTCGATCAGCAGGAGCAATTCCAGATCAAGCAGCTCTGCTTGCAGGCCATCATGGAGCTGCTAACAACTTATAAAACTTTTCCCTTCCTCGGCCATGGCAACAGTCAGTTTTATCATACGACTCGCTGGCAACGTATCAATTGTGACAGCATTAGGTGAGTGTCAACCAAAACTGAGAATTGTGAAAAACTGGAAATGATGAAAACTCAAATTAATATTTAGCAAGTGGACACAAAACTTTTTATTGCGTAAATAACAAATAGCATAAATTAAATGCGAGCATCTAAAGTTTTTACACACATGCTACGTGCTGCTCCCGAATCATACCCCATATGCCTCCGCAACCACACATGCCCTGTTCCATGAAGCATGTTATTTTTTTGTAATTAGCAAAACTCAGCAACTTTAAAAGCATAACTAATTTGTTGACATGAAACACCAAAAATAATTTTGACCACAACTTTTTAGATGCTTTACCACATTTCATCACTGTGTATTAATCATCAAATTTAATGATCGCCTAATAGCTTGCAACTTGAATCTAATGTGCTGGACGTTTACTATTTTACGTTAAATATGCAAAAGCAACTTGAAACAATGAAAAACATTGATGTATAGTGCAAGTTATAAATATTTAAATTGGGAATATTAGTTATCGTATATCAAGCACAGATAAAGTTTACTTAATTTTATGGGTAATTTCTACTATATTAATTTCATTAAGAAAATCGTCTATTGTATATATTTATCGAATTTTCCATTTATAGCTTAAAAAAACTGCACAAAGTCCAATTGCTCGTCGATACGTGCAACGTATTCTATCTGGCCAATCTGGAGCGCCAGCCAAGGGAGGACAATGTGATTGGAACATGTAACTTTACGGTCAATCAATGCGATCTCGATTTTAGCTGGGCTCAAATGGAAGCATATGCACACATGTTGCCCTACGACGACGGGGCAACTGGCCTGGATGAGGCGTTTGGCACAGGCTGCGAACTGGACAGGCAGCCTCAATCCGGCTGCATGAGTGACACCGCTTGGCGCAACTATAAACATTTTGTACAGCTGACGGGCATTGATTTTCGCAGCAGCACACAGCTTGTGTTTGATGTTCTACAGCAGATGATCGAGGTAAGTCCGAAAGCCACTGCAGAATTAACTGCATGAAGGTCAGTCACATGCACCGTGAATACAGTATAGCCCGGGGTGGACATTACAAGCCAAATCAACTAAACTTAGACTAATTAGAAATACAATTGTTTTAGCAAAATCACATATTGGTGCTTTCTAACCTGGTCAAGTTCTGTGAAATCTGCCAGAGCCGTGATCAAATCAAGTGGATTAAGGAGCGCACGCTGCGCCTTCAGGAGCTAATTCCCATGGACGATACCATATCGCATGAGGCAAGTTAAAAACTTCCAACTTCAAAATAGCTTTAAATACATCTTTAATTGCATATTCTTCAATTTATATTTCTTTTTATTGCAGCACATAATATACTTGCTGTGCCGCACACAGGCACTGCTGATACCTAGCCACAACGAGTTGCAGCACTTGGTGGCGCTGATTGGCAACGTCTATTTGAAGAGCTCACACTGTTTCATACGCATTGCGGCCCTTCAGGGCTTACTCTGTCTGTTGGAATGCTGCAGCAGAACTAATACGGCAATGGGCAAGCTGAGCGATGAGCTCGCCTTGTTGCGGGACTTAATTGTTGGCTATATCAATCGGCATGGCATCATTGATGAGAGGTAATTCCCATGTAGTCATATATGTGTAGTTTTAGAAGTTCAACTTTGGGGTCTGTTTGCCCATTGCGTAAGTCTCAAGTTCTTGGCAGCAATTAATGCTGCCAGGCAACCTGTAATTAGGCATCAGTTGCATCATGAAAATTCATTGCCACATCTTGGCTAAAACCACAAACAATAGCTTACTAAGCAACCCCATTTTCGAAGTACGCTGGGTTAACAAAACTCTGTGTACTCGGTGTATTGCTTGGGTGCCTTTATCAACGCCTGATCGTCGCATCAATTAATGGTGAAAGTTCGTATTTTGAATTTCGCTTAGTTTGCTTCGCATAGCAATGGATTTACCTAACTGCCTTTTCTGTCGTTATAAATACTTTTTAAGGACTGCGACTGCGACTCATGCTGCGCTTTACTTTCTCATGATACCAAAAGTCAAAGTAATAACTAATACCTTGATGTGGGCCATGTTGGTTGCTGTTTTGCGGCTGTCGATAGATATCGCTGCTGCTGCTCCTAGTCAAATTGTAATTATTGGCATTGCAGCGGAGGCTGGTTGACTGTTTCGGCTCAATGCTTGATGTGGCTATTGATGATAAAACTTCAGTAGCTATGCTGTTCAGAGTACAGTTGTATAAGTTTTTCGTTGGGCAACCTTAAAAATATTGCGGCATATCGCATAATACCAACAAAAGACGGCCAGCGGTTAGAAATTGTTTTAGTTTCAAAGTATGTTGCATTAATTTCTGGATCGCTTACATCGCGTCAAAATTTGTAATCGAATTTAATTTAACATTTTACTTAATTCTCAGTCCGTTGCAGTTCAGTGATGCGCATTCTAAACTAGTTTGGACGCTTAATTTTAGCCTGATCGAGTGGACATCGAAATTTGTACCTCAATGCCATTTGCTATCGAACACAATAATTGCGGCTAGTAATATTCTGAAAAACACCCACAACGAGGAGCTCTATCTGTGCGTGCTACATGTAAGTATACCTTGTCAAAGACACACATTGATGTGCCTTTCAAGTTGACAAACGTTTCCATTGATGGCCCTAAACGCTCAGCCATTTCCCTAAACAATCTGGTGGCCGATTTCAACTCAGACAGCGACCACGTCGCGCTTAATTGGTTTTTTGATTGACAATTTTCAAGAGGCCCACCAGCCAGCCAACTACGACATACACAAAAAAAATTCCACGTTCTCATAACTGGCAGACGCAAAAAAAATGCGAATCCAACAGGAAAATGTTTATTGGCCAAAACAGAGCGGCAGAACAGCACAAGTTGCAAGCATGTCGTCTCATACTATTTTGTATTTGTCCGTTTGTATGCGCAAGAGTTGACGTTTTGGTAATGGCTCACAGCTCAAAGTCCAATGTAATGAAATTGTTGCTCAAACATTGTGCACACATCGTTTATCTGACATACACATGACATGACACATCAATAACAAATTCCTTAGTCAGTTATCATAATTTTCCCATTTAATAATCGAGAAATTGTGATTTTAATAGCCTTTGATGCCAGCATAGTTTGTTGAAATTTTAAGTGGTATAATACCTAAATGGCGATTTTAGCCAAACATAAGCTTTAAATTTAATGCCTATCTTGGATTGAGGTGGACAGCAATCTATTCTCAAGTAATTCTATCCTGAAATAAATATAGATCGATCAACTATTAATCGTTTTTCAGTAGTCATCGATCTAAAATCGTATCACATTTTTTTATACGATTGTATCTCAAATATCAAATCTGCAGCTTCCATTTATATACACTAATTTTATAGCTATTGGCATTTATACAAATATATTTATGCAATAATATTTTTTTCTCACTGCAATTTATGACATTAACGCTCAATTCAATTGGTGTTTTTGGTTTTTTTAATATTTTTGGTATGGATGGTAGCAAAAGTTGGTGGTAGCGGATGAAATTTAGGCAGCGCAAAAGCGTGCAGTGACAACAGCGCTCAATAAAAAATAACAATTTACCACTCAATTAGCGTGGCCATTACTAAAGAAAAAAATCGACTTAAGAAAGCGAATCGCCACAAAATGCTTATCTATGAGATAGATATATACAATCTATATATATAAATTATATTAATATTATGTATTCTACTTATCTGCTGTCAGTTGATTTTGATTTCTTTTTTCGCTTATTATAAAATGCTGCATTTCCCAGGGTCTCGAACGTATTGTCGTGAAGAGTAGCTGTGCGAGTGCAACGCCTACCGCAACTGAATCCACCGGAAGGGCTGCTGGGCGTGGTGCAACTGGAGTGGGATCGGGCGCAACTGGTGGAGATAGTAGAGCCGGAACTGTGGTCACACCGCATTTGCGACATAAAATTGAAAAACTTGCGCTCGAACTGTTGAAAATGGAGAATGAGAAATTTTCAATTCCAGCATTGAAATTGCTTTTGTCCTGCATGTATGTGGGTAAGTAGGATAAAGGAAAGAAGAAACAAGTAAAATATACACAACAACACTATCCACATAACCAAAATAAAAAACGGATGTTTGTAGATGTAAGTAGTGGCAAGCGAAAATATTTAGCAATTTTATTTAATGTCACAATAGCCGCAAAGACCAATTGTTGTCGCTTTTGTTGTTGTTGTGGTAGGGTCAGAAAGGAATATGTTAGAAGAAAGCGAGAAAATATCTTACACAGTTGTGGCTTATACAAAACCTCCTTAAGCCAGAGTGTGAAGTTAGAGAACAGTCAATAGGATCATATCTCTCGCATTTACTATAGTATTAGTTTGGGTTAATTTTCCCTGATGCCAACTACACTACAATTTTATAAAACAAAAAAAATCAACGTTCCAAGGTGCAAATTTTTTAAAATTGCCTGCCCATTGTGGCCCTGATTGTTGTTTGTGTATAAGAACATGCTTTGGTAATTGCTGCTGATTTTTGCTTAATACCGAATGTTGGCCGCTTTCTTTTGCTATCAAGTCGTCAAGCTGGCTGGCAACAATTATTTCTCCTTTTTCAAGTTATTAACGAAATTGTGTGCCAATTAATTATCGCTCAGAAGTATTTGACTCTCTCAGCATACTCGGCTTAACTATTCTGACTAAATGTTTTTTTCTTTAATTCTAAAATATTTTCTAACTAGAGTTTCGCCATTTTGGCAATTTTGACTTTATTTTCTAGCAGTTGTTTCTTGAAAGCCTATTTCTCTGGGCAAATGGCTTAGCAATAATCCTTTTAACTTCGTGTATATCGATTCTTTATTTGTCATATTACTTTAGCTTTCTATTTTTTGCTTTCTCACACAATATTCGATTTTAAACTTTATGCTTACATTTTTGGCCAAAAGTTAGTAACTGTATGTATCAGCTTGGCGCAACTTTTGGCCAAAACGGTGGCAGCTATGTTTGTAAATGTGTATGGCAAATAGTGCTAGGGTCCACTTCGCGTCAACATGTATTTTTCTTGCACGTTTTCCGTGCACGATGCGCCATTCGCTCTTCAACTCTTGGCAATTGCGCGCAGCATGCAAATCCTTTGAAATTGACATTGTTTGCGCTGGCGACTGACCATATGGCAGTTTGGCAGAAGTGGCCAAAGTGTAGCTAAGTGGAAGTTACCCATTCCATGGCGTACTTTTTACTCGTTTGTTAGCCTAGTTTAATACAGTGTCTGGCTGCGCAAAAAATTAACAAGTGCGTTAGGCACAAGACGACACCAAACGATCACAAAACTGAAAAAAAATGTTGCCATTTTCCTACCCATTGCAATAATAAATATTTGCTTCCATATTGCCCGCTAAAGAGGACAAGACAACGCTTCATACTCCCGTAAGCGAATTTAGCAGTTACCGTTTGGATTTTTAGTTTTATATTTACTTTGCTTGCAGCAATTGAGGCGTTCATAATTCTGTCCCTTACTTGGACCATATCTAATAACCACCAACATAGGCCAAATTGGTAACAGCAATTTTAATCCCAAGGACCACGCATTGTAAATAATTCGCGAAAGCCAAAGCCAAATGTTGCAAAATACATCAAAAGTTCACAGACAGCTTTAAGCTTTCAATAGGAACCTGACAAAAAATTTCGAGTCTATTTCAAATGCTGCACACTTTCATGCCTCAGATTCACTGATAAATGATTTGACAATTTTCAGAAATATCGCAAATATCAATGCGGTTTGAGACTTCGCCATTCATATAATATGATATATACAGCGCTTGATGACCAATATGCTCGTTTTGGGATTGACTATCATCGATTTGTCCAATTTACGATAAGTGGAGAGATTTGGGTGCAGGTTATCTATTAGTCGAAACCTCTCCACTAAGGAATTCTTAATTGTTTAGAGTGGGGCATTCTAAGCTAGACAATCCGTTTTCACGGTGAAACTAATTATTGGTCATACATTGAGATAAACTTTATTCCTGTCTTGCTCGCAAACAAACAACTGAATTTTGATGAACAGCATATTTAGCATATTTAGAGGCAGACACGTCAGAAGAAGAAGGGGCTCTCAAGAGCAGGCAACAAGTGAAAACTCCATAAAATTTTTATTTTACGTTTTGTATGTCCTGAAGCAAGTTTATGCAATGATGCTGGTGCTGACGCAGTTTGGTTTGTTGAAGCGTCGCGAGCATGTGAATAATGGTATTTGGTTACCAACAGCTTGTTCATTCTACAGTTCTCAGTGTCTTACTTATTATTAATTTTATTTTATGTATACATAATATATATATATATTTATGTTATCGTATCCTTGTGCTTTGTAGGCTCCGCCGCTCAGCTGGAAAGTACAGAGCTGTCGAATGGCATTGTGCAGGATGATCCTGAGATAATCGCACTGCAAAGCGATAAAGTCGATATACTTTTGCATTGCATAAAATCATCAAGTCGAGACGCCGCCTGGACTTATGGACAAGTGCTGTGCCAAATTATACGTGATTTAGTGCCACCAAATGAAATATTAACGAAGGTCATAAAGGAGTTCTTGGCCATAAATCAGCCGCATTGCGATGTTATTGCCACGATTGTGTATCAGGTGAGTAGCAGCCAAATCTGCTCGGCAAACTTCTCAGCTGTTCGTTCTGCTCAGCTGAGCTAGCAAAAGCAGAGAGGTCGCAGCATCTTACCTCCTCTTATCCTCTACCAGCCATTCATGCGTGCATGTCTTTGTGTGTTTGATGCTGTGTGAGATGTTGTGTGACTTTGAGGTCGCGCCTTTGGTTGCCCTGGCAGTTTCATGGGCGTTTGCTTTTGTGGCATGTGAGACTAGTGTGAAGCAAATGCACCGCTAATATCTGGATGGAACAGCTTGCAGAAGGGTGAATTACTTTCATCCAGTTGTCCGACGCCAGCTTGTAATGTGCATGTATGTGTGCGGAATTCGTTGGCAGCATGAAAATTAATGGAATTCATGGCTACAACTTGCCCTCTGACCGGCCAAAAACGTACGCAACTATGTGGGCCAGTGCAAGGCATCCACTGTGGTGCCATACCATTTTTTTCATTACGTTCAAGGTTGCTCAGTGGACGTGTCTCAGTGTTGTACTTACTACTGTATGTGTGTGTGTGCGTGCATGGAAATGAATAACAATGAAGGATGGAACTTGGTCTGGGCTAAGGCAAAGGCTTAAAGCACTAATTGCACTGTCATTTGGGGAAGTTAACTAACTCGAACCGAACCTGAAGGCTAAGCGGAATTTCATTACCAAAGCTTTGCCACAACACAATCTGCACACCCTTTTTTTAATCTGAGTAATCAAAAATTGTGTTTGCTTATTTTCAGTTTTTACTAACACTGGTGGACTCATTTTTCTTTGTTTTATTTTGTCTACATGATTTCGCAGGTGTTTCGCTCGGCTATTGACTCATCGTTCCTACAAATGCTGCAGGACTGGCTGATCTGCACGCTGCCAACGTTTTTGGCCCAACCTGAGCAGCAAGGTGTCTGGGGTCTGAGCATCATCTTTTTATCCGCGTCCATAAATTTGCATTTGATTAAACTATTTCCACTGGTGCTCGGCATTGGTGCGGCATCGTCCAATGGAGGCATCTCGACTCCAGCTTCAGCGGCATCACGAAAACTGGGTCAACACGAAATTGCATTGTTCGTGACAGCTGCACAAGATTTTCATGCGAAATTGAGTACCGACCAGAAGCTGCGCTTTCGCGAGGCCTTTAGGAACTACGACCAATGTCAAGTGTATGCCTCGATGTTGCAGAGCCTCTGATTGATAAGACGACCGAATCGGAACAAAGAATCGCAACGGATTTGGCCAGAAAACTTGGGCTCCGGACAAGCGCAAGCGTGAATAACTAATTGCTCAGCTCTGCATCGCTGACGCTGGTGTTCTTCTCGTTCTCGACAAATTTTTTTTAATAGTTTGTGAATTTATGGCTTACATTATGTTTAAGAAAAATTTAAATTGTTGCCGCCCCTTACTCTCCATTCATATCTCTGCCCGAAACTTCAACGACCCACAATTAATTCCCGAAACGCCTTTTACCTCCTTTTAGAAAACTGTGTTTTTTGGCTAGTAAAATGGAGCCGGAAGCCCTTGCCCGGCTTAATCAATTACTAGTTAATTTAATTAAAAAATGTATTATCCTTAATTAAAACGTACCCAATCGTATATATAGCAATCAATATAAAATTTCAATTGTAACTAAATTTTAATGTTTAAAGGCTTCAAAAATATTAAATAAAAATATGTGCGTAAAGTAAAGTTAAAATGTGTTTTTAGTAAGCTGGGAAGAAAAAAATGTATAATTATCAAATCTCACCTTTACAATTTATTTTTATTTTTTTCAGAGTCTTATGAACTTTCTCTTCAGTCGCAGTTATGTCAGACAACGGTAATCGACTCTTATTTCTTATCACTTAAGCTGTTCTCAAATCTATTTGCAACTTCAGCAATTTTACCTTTGACTGCTGATGCATCTCTGTCCTTCTCCGATGTAACGCAAATTTGACTCGGATTTGAATTGCAGCTACATATGTAGGCTACTTTAAGACAAGTTCTCAGCCGAACAGCATATACACTTCAAAAGTTAACTTGTTCACATAGAGATTATAATATTCTCAGCAAGGTATGAGATTTCAATTAGATTTAGCTGAATTGCTCTTCATCTATTCGAATCTCTGGCCAGAAATACGTGCATAGACCTTTATAGAATTAAGTATAAGGTTTGCGACTATTTTATGACTTATCGAAGAGCATACATAAAGTGTTTCATGCGCCAAAAGCAGCAGCCTCTACATACACATAGTATTTGTAGCATAAAATTGACAGATCAACTTTTTGCATTCGCTTCTGTGTTCTGCGTGTGTGTATGAGTGTGTATGTATATATATGTGTGTGTATGTTTGTGTATGTGTATCTATGCATGCACACAAGGCTAATCTGAAATTAGACAGCTAAGCTCAAGCTCAAGAAATATACTCTCAAAGCACTAACAGAAGTCTTACGTACTAAGCCATATATATATATTTAAATAATGCATTATGCATTCGCGCAGAACATTCAAAGGAGTGCAGAGTGAGTTGGTGTGGGTGTGTTGTGTGTTGTAAAGACTGTGTGTGTGTCCATTGTGGCACGCGAAAATGTAATTTGGCTGTTGCTGTGGCCATAAACTAAAACATTTTGAATATCAGCATTTGGTTACGCTTCGTTTGACCACATAGCCATAACGAGCCCGGGACACAGATTGTCGGTAGCGTCTCGCCACTTTCAATTTATGTGGCGCACAGCAACTACTGACCGAGCAACACGCCCCACTGCACTGAGGCAGGTTTGCCCGACACCATGACCTGCGTATCTCTCTGCTGACACTTGACAGCTGCGTTTTGCTGTTAGTCCTGTTTCACGTTCCAATACTAGTGTTCCGCAAATGTTGTGCTCTTTACAACGCTGTTAACTTCTACTAGGGAAACTCACCACTTTTCGGAGTTGTACTCTCTCAGAAACAGCGCTCTTAAATGGCGTACGTACTCTCTCTTTTTTGCTCTCCTCTCTCTCTTTCTCTCTGTATTTCGCTAGTGCTCTACTGTTATGACTAGGTCAGTAGTGCGAATGTTTTATTCCTTATCGTTTCAGCTGCTTTGTATGCAGCAGACATGTAGCAGAAATGTATGCTTCAATTTCGTAATGTTCACCGTCTCACACACAAGCAGCGACTTTCAGTTATGGTTATTATTATTGTTATGATGATAACATTTTTGCTATTGTTTGTTGGTGTTAGTAGTTACTGTTGTTAAGCTATTTGCTTGGGCGCTCCAATGACTTATATTCAACAAGTTCAAGCCCCACTTGTAGTCTGCCCACTGAAGCGTGCCCTTTTATGGCGCCAATGGTTTTGCTACATTTAACAGTCACATGTAAACTCACCTAAACACACACTCACACACACTTGTAGGTGGCAGTCTTATGTGCCCTCAGTCAAAGGTTCCATTAATATTATCTAATGAACAACACCTGCCTTCGACATCGGCTGCTACAGCTTTCAGTAACTAATTTGAAATTTTAATTACATTGCTATGGCAATGAAGTGATGCCTGTCAGCGACTTATACACCTTAATTACGCCACGGCCACGCAGACAGTTGCCACGTGTAAAAATCATCGCCCAAGGTTGCCGTTTGCTGGACCCGCGCACACTTATTAAATCTGAATAAATTATGCAAAACTGCGAGCAGCTCGATTTCCTCTTTGTCTGAGACCAATACATGGAACACAAAACGAATGCTGCATAATTAATTTAGCACTACTTGACCAACAAGCAGCTTGCAACTTGAAGGTACACCAAACCCAGGCTTAAACAAAGACAAGTCGAGTGTCAACTACAAGCAACCTGAGGCAACAGTAACATCCATTTAATGACTTGCATAAGTAAGTTCATAGTTTTCAGATTGTATCGGTTCGTACTGAGGTTTGCTTTCCTGTATCTGTGAATTGCTTCATACATACCTAACTGACAGCATGGAACATTTTCGACACACATTTGATATAGTAATGGTATTTATACATTCATTTTCGTACTTAAAATAAGTTAGGCAAACAGTTTTTTTTGTATCATTCGTATATTTAATAAACTGCTGCAAACGTTAAATTCTAAAAGTTGCATTACATCTATATGTGTTTACATAAATATTCTTTTACAGAAAATACTCAAATACATCTAGCGCTAGCAAATTCCCGCAATATAATTGCCATCAATTTGAGACGCGTATGCTATTCGTTTTTTTGGTTTTTTTTTTGGATATCAGTGGCTTACTTAGTTGTTTTGTTCTGATATCTTTGTTCTGTTGGTCTATCGATTTACGCATTGGACGTTAATTGTCGGAACATGGTCAGCCCTATAATTGTCGATATTTAGCCGGTTGCCAACGTCCCAGGCAGACTAAGTGTCCGCGTGGTAATCAATCTACTATCACTTTCTCCATCGTCGTCAATCACTTTGACTCGCTTTTTGATACATACATATTTTTAGGGCTGTTTCTATTGTGGCTGTCGTCGCCTCTTTTTGATATCGTCGAGCTGGCGCTTAAAGGCCCGTTGTTGAGGTACGGCCGCAGGACGTCTTGCGCGGCGGCGGCAAATCAGATGTGTAATCCTGGTAGCGATTCGAGCAGTTAATGGCCTTCAGAGAAATGGAAGATGAAATAGAAATAGCGGGAAAAGTTAATGCTAAAAATAAAAAATATAACTACAGTAAATTGGGACAGGGAAGGCGCAAAATGGTTGATTAATGATGTACTTGGATACACCGGAGCTCCAATAAAACATCCAGCCGATGTTTTGCCAATTCCCCAATCAAACCCAACCCAACCAGGATGCGTGGGGTGTGGCTTCGCCTTTGAATGATTAGATTTGATTCAATATTTAATTATTAAACTGGTTTGAGGTGTTGAAATGCCCAAAGATAAACTGTGCCCCTCATATGACCAAACCATTTCATTCCGCTGGGCGATTGCATGTATGTATATATAAATGATTTATGAATTTGTGCTATAATTGAACCGGCCGAAATTCTTGATTAGTGCGCTGTCATGGAAACAACAACAATCTCACAGAGTCTGGCTTTTCCACGCAATCGCTCAAGGGAAATGAGTTATGGTTTTTGAGCCCTGTCGACTTTGCTCTATTTGCATTGTAAGTGCGCGAGGTTTATATATATTATATATATGGGTGTGTGTTTGTGATTGTGCATCTGTATTTACATTTTATGGTACTTTTTTATAGCTCATTTAGACAAATCGTTCAATTTGGAACACTCTTTTTTAATTATCCGAACACCGAGCCCGCCAAACTTATTTCCATATATCGAGTTATTTTAAAACACAAAAGAAAAAGTAGGCCTATCTTCTGCATGCCGATGATTTAATACCCTTGTAGACCGAAATTGTTGAAATTCTTACAGTTCATCAAAAATATATCAAGAGATAACCTTTAAAAAATGTATCAAAAATCGTTTTATCAGTTATCAGAGAACGTATATTCCAAGTTTGAAGTCCTTAGCTTTCATAGTCACGAAAATCTCCGATAGACAGAAAGACGGTCATAGCTAAATCGGCTAGGGGGTGATTCTGATCATACTTATGCACAACTTTATTAGTATAGAAATAAACACATCAATAAATATTGGCACATGGGCCTATTACAATTAACAAAAATGAAAGTTAGCGACAACGCAACCATTTAATTAATGTAATTAATCTAATTTAATGACTTGACAAACACATCAATTAGCGCCAGGCGAATAGCAATGGCAACGGCAATGACGAGGTTCAGTTCAGCGCGCAATTTATATGCAAAGTACCTATGACTTTGGGCCAAAATGGAAGAAGTGCGCCACCAGCAGCGACAAAACAAATTAAAATATTAAAATTAGGCCACAAAATGATTGAAAGCAAATGTTGCAGAGATCGTGACGAGTTTGCCATCGATGGCACCGTCGAGGCGGACTGTAAACTACAGACCTTAGTCCAAACGCCCACTGCAGTCAATGGGTCTGTTGCTCACACTCTTTGTCCCTAAAGTAATTAAAAGTAAGTAAAGCAATGGACGCATAGGAAACAATCCGGACGCACAGGACGCCACGATTTTGGTATTGTTTTGATTTTACTTTACTTTGTGTACTTATGCAAATGGCCACTGACCAAAAGAATAAATCTGGGCAAGTGAGTTAATTTGGACTGAGCTGTTTTACATTGAATTGACGTGTACTTAGTCTTCGCCAAGCCGAATGGTAATTTTTTAAATTTTCACAAACCCATTGAATTTGCATTAAAAAATTTAACAACTGTATGAAGCACATTAATTTAACAAGTGCTCACTACTTATAAACAAATCTAAGCAGCAATTATCCCCAATGCAATTGCCCAAACATTATTGAACATATTATAAAATACTGTCCAGCTGTCTTACATCACACATCCTCCTGCCAAAAATAAACACATTTGGCTGACCTGCTTTTATTTGATTTAATTTTATTGCCTGTTCTCTGGAACTGAGCCGGTTTTGTGAAACTTATGTTGTAAAATGTGTTATTATGAGCTGCGTAACGCAGCGTATGCGTGTTTTTCGCACCTAAATCATTAGGGCCCGGCAATTGTTTAGGCATTGCACACGTTTTCTAATATTATTTGACGTATTTGTCTAATATTTCGCTGCCTGCTGTCAGCATACAGAACTTAATTAAATTATCTATGAAAGCATTTGAAGAATTAAAAGAATGTTTAAGACCAGATCAATATAAATAAATATCCATGGCTTTTACACCAGCGTGGAAAATCACACACTATCACGAAGCGGAATCAGTACACAAATTAAATCAATATGAATTGACCAACAACTTGTTATACCACAAGGAAGGGTAAAGGGTGAGGTTAGAAGTGATGGACTTATCAGTTGCCAATCTTTGATGGACGTCGCCAAAAAGATACTAATTAAACTTTGTGACTTCAGCTTAAAAACTTTACAGTCATATGTGATTTTATAGTTCTCCAATAGATGTAGCACCATTTTAACAAAAATCAAAAACAAAATACTCCAAAGTATAAAAAGAAGCAAGCATTTCTCTATAAATGTTTCAATTGTCCTTTGTAATAGTAGACCTTGGAAATCATTTCCAAATTCAGGTGCTGGGGAGCTTACTCACCTTGTGAAAGGCCTTGCGGAAATTGTCAGAGAGAAAGGCATAAAGAAGCGGATTGATGCAAGAGCTGGTGTACGCCATTGTTTGTGCCACTATTTGCAAAATCACACTAAACATGCTGTTTGCCACATATATATCCAGCGCCTTGAGAAGTAATACTAGCTGTAAAATATCAGGGATTAGAAATGATAAGAGCCCAATGCACTTCAATCGATTACTCACCTGCACGGGCAGCCAGAGTGAGGCAAAAGCTATAACTACTACCACGACCAAGCGAGTCACTCGCTTCCGACCTCGTTGAGATTCTTTAGACATGCGCACGCCGCTTCCCTGACGCCAGAGACGCATGATCATGCGCACATACAATCCACTGATGACCATCAGTGGCAGCAGATATGAGCTAACGAAGAAACTCACCTGGAAGGTGAGCCAATCGAGCAAATCGTTTTCAATAAAGCGGCACTTAGCGTAGGTGCTGTTCATCTTGTTATTGTGGTCGACCTATGCAAAGCAAATCAATAAAAATCAAATTATTTTGCGCATACGTCACTCTGTCGGACCGTTTTATGGCTTTGATATTCAGAAATAAACTAAATAGCATAACTGTCTCTGAGAGGCAGGCAACATGTTTGCCTCTTCACATGACGCACTCACCCAAACAGCGCCCCCTGACCCTGTCAAAGCTGTTTATTCTGTCGGGTCATAAACTAGCTAGTATATCGTAAAAATATTCATCAGTTTTTTGTTTACAATTTTGTTTACAAACTCAGTCGCAGCATGTTGTTAATATAAAATACTATTAAAAACTCTACAGAACTGCATACCATGAACGCGCTTATTTACGGCCTCTTTTGTTTTTGATACAAGCAGAACAAACAATGCAGCAAAATATTGTAGGCACACAAATTTGAGAATTACCTTCGAGCTTGAGCAATGCAGTAGATAGTTTATCCTTATACATATATGTATATGGGTTAATTGATTATTCAATTATTTATATTCAAGAGGCTGTAGGATAATGCATAAGCAACTGTCAATCAATGCCATCTTTCATGAACATAGTAATATATAATAATAGGAATATATAATACTAACTACAAGAAATCTGGCAAGTAGATAGACAGTATGATATTCGGAGATGCTATTGTTATTATTACTTGTCTAATTTTTTTTTGTATATAATTGATAACTATATACAGTGTGAATATAATAAATAGGCAACTGATAATTAATATATTAATCAAACATGAGTTAATCATGCATTTTTATTGCACGCTTTACTTTGCTTTTGTTTGCATTCCTCTGTGTATATGTGTGTGTGAATGCCGATAAGGCACACACACACAAATAAATATTCAATTTGGGTTTTATTTTGATGGGTTAATTCTAAGGCCAAGCAAAACCAACAAATACAACAAGCAAACAACAAAAGCGACGCAGCTAACGCCTTGTTGTGAAAAAATTGCGTGAAATACCATTTAATAAAATATAAAGTCACAATAACAACACAATAATAGCAACAACAACAACAATAATGACTACTCGCAAACGGTCCATTTCATTGATAAAGTCGGCAAAGGCGATAAGATATATTTAATTACGGGCCACAATTCGATTATGAATAGGCGTCAACTACAATCCTTGCGTGTGAAAAACAAAACCACACCCCTTTACTCTCAAACAATTTTTTATACTCTCGCTGGAGTATTGAGCTTCAGCTGGGAATTAGGAATGAATATTAATAGTGGGTAAAGCAATTATGTTCGATTTCAATAATGGAAATCGCAAAAGGATTGGGCTATGCTATCGAAAGATCGAAGCTATACTAGACAATGCCAGATGATAAGCTGAGTATGATATTTGATGGATTATTCGCAGTGATAAATATGTAGGTGATAATATAGGAACAAGAGTGAAGTCACTTTTTGATTAGTCGAAGGCCGCGGACGAACAATTGACTGAATAGTAAAGTACTAATGGGAAAAGATCATGATAGTTGAAACATAACATCCGAAATAGCATAGTTCGTATAATTGAAGAGCAAAACTAATTGGGCTGATTTGTTCGGAATAAAATATTTCATTATTGGGAGAGACGTCTCCGTCTCACGGTTATCATGAAGGGGCTACCATATCATTAATATAGGAATAATCGATATTAAATATGGCATGATATAATATAACTACGCAAATGTGGAATACTTAGTTCGGAGCCAGCCGTAAAACAAAAATCGAATAAATGGAACTTATTTAAAACGTACAAAAACAATAACAATATATTTAGTTCCGGATAATAACTATGATGTCAGCCAATTAACTCCGGTCTCCATAAATATGTAATATTCGGCTGGACTAAAATATCCTAAATACTATACTAAAATTCCTTCTTTTTTAACATTGCTTCAACAAATAGTTCATAACGTACACATTCTTTTTATTTAAATTAATAGCCCACACAGAGAGATGCTGCAAATTGTATCATAAGTATTTGTTGTTTTGAACAACAAGCTTAGCGGCGTTTATTAAACAATTAACTTATTCTTCGCACCCAGCGCATTTATCATAAAAACATTAACACCTTAATGGCAAATGGATAAAAGTGGTGGCTATAGCGAGGTGAAACGTAAATGAGCAGTGTACTAAATTTCAAGGCCATATCAAAATTGAAAATGCTGATCTCACTGCCTGCCTGCCAACCTTTGATCAATGATCCATTTGTGTTGGGGGCAACTGAATAGGTAGTAAGATTTTGAAAAGTGTAAATGGGTGAAATACATGGGAGCTGGAGATGGAAAAGGCTGCCGGTATTGGTATTTGCCATATGACCCCAGTCGAACGGGTGCGCTATATCAATTCTATAATTAAAATTTATGCATTTAAAATAGCAAATTAGTAACAAAAACAAAAACGGCGCTCGCATCTAGCGAATTCTCAACATAAACACGCAACAAAGAATAAACTTAAATAAAATCAAAAGAAAACAAAACAAATTAAAACGTGGGCACCTATGGCCAAAGCCAGATCCACTGACGTTGAGAAACGGCTCGAGACTTCTAACGAGGTGCCGCTGATGTGTAGCAATAAATTTAGCTGGCCTGCGTTATTCGCAGCACATTCGCGCACAGCAGGCTACCATCAGCCAGCCATGAGGCTTGGCTCTATTACTTGTATGCACACACACACATACACACACACACTCGCACAAACTTACCACTAGATCATGCGTAAAGGTGACCGGCATCGATACGGTCAGCACGACGGTCCACAGTGTAAAAATTGCTATCTTTGTTATATGCTCAGTGCGCAGCATGCGCGAGCGTATGGGATGCACAACGGCTAAGAAGCGATCGATTGACATAAGGACGAGTGTATAGATTGAAGCGTAGGCAGTAACTACAATCAAATATTGCACAATGCGGCACCAGATGGTGCCAAAGGGCCAATGATCTGCCACATAGTCAACGGCTGTAAAGGGTACACAAAAGATGACAAACAGCAGGTCGGCAGCGGCCAAATTGACAATTAAGAGATTTGTTGTAGAATGCATGTTTTTGTTCAGTAGCACAACCAGTATGACCAACAGGTTACCAAAGAATCCCGAGATGGCAATAATGCCGAAAAATAAAGGCACCAGCCATCGCACCGTTTGCCGTATTGCCTCCTCCTCATCATCCAAACTGAGGCTGCTGTTGCCACTGCTGTTGCTTGTGGCCAGCTTTAATTCCAGCCAGCTGCTGTTGGCCATAGACGTTGTAGTGTTTTGCATAATGTAGCTTTGGTTCATGCTGTGGCTTTTTCAGTTCACTTTTTACTGATTCTCACTAGCCCCGTTGCTCATTACATTTTCGATTTTTTGGCACACAATATTTGGCAGCACAATTTTGCAATTTTTGCAGGGCCTCTCTCGCGACCGTCTTCTCCTTAAATTTTAACTGTTTGTATAGTTCAAATTAAAGTCAAATTTCAATTAAACAATTTTCGCCAAGGACTTAAGAAGGGCAAGCTCGAAAGAAAACCCCCAGAAACTGAATGGATTTTTTTTTAATTCTCAAGCGCCATAAACAAAAGCGCGTAAGGCCAACATCAATGTCCGAGACATGGAATCAACCCAAGCGCAATGCAAGACCTCCAACACGTCACGCGTCCAATCAGCATCCGTGGATTGCGTAAAAGACAATTCGTGGCCACATCAATGCAAAGATACACTTGCATGCACACACACAAGCACACCTGCACGGAACCGAATAACAGTAAGTGTATCAGGGTAAAACTATAAAATAGTATACAAGGACACACTGCCGCGTGCAGTGTTCACAGTGTATTATTTTGCCCCCACTAATAGGTTAGGCTACGTATTTATTTTGGTCAACAACGCTGACGGTGACGCAGACGCAGGTGAACCAGGTCACGCCCTGGCTATTCGCTATTCTTATTCGCATCCCCTTTCTGACAGCTGCACACACACTTCGAATTACTTATGATGTTTTCGTACGCGACTCGTTCCATTTATACGGTCAAAATAGATGAAATAAATATTTTTATGGCACTAGCAGCAGGTATGGATATGGCACAATCACAGGCGTAAGCATCGCAAAGAAATTGCGGAAGTTTTGGTTATTGCCTTCACTTTTAGCTAATTCCGTCATTGACTAGAATCAGATAATTTTGCTGACAACTTTTTTTTTTTTTTTTTGGTCTAATCCAAAATACAAACTGCACGCGTTCGTTTCCAGCGCACAACTGACTGCCTGCCCTGTGCCCCAGCAGATTCGCTGTATTCGACGTCGACAGCGGAAGCAACAGTAATAACAAAGCAGCAGAAGCAGCTATGGCTGTGTGTTTTCGCGTATTAGGCGCGTTGGTTGCCGCCATCAGCAACTCCGCCTTTGTCCGCAACTCAATCATCACCATCAGCAACGACAATCAATGCCTTCTAAGGCAGCGTTAGATGTTTCTTTACCCAGCTGAGCAGCCGCTTTGGTAGTTGGCAACATTAGATGTCAACAACCAAAATAACAACCCAATTGACCTGCAACTTTGATAAATTTTTAGTTTTTATCTAGTTGTGTGTTAACTAGGTTGACAAATTCAGAACGCGCTGCCAGTACTGGCCATTGTGCTGTGTTTCACAGCTGGATAATATTACTGCCTGGCGCTGTTTTGGTGGTTAATTTTTATGACGAACTATTCATGAAAATCAGCAAACGCCAAAACAACAAACACGAATTCACTTAGAGAGTGGCACGCGTTTCGATTCCCACTCTTCGGTTTATACGCTTTCCGCACAAACCCCCCGCCCCCCTCCCCCCCCCCCCACAACACACACACGCATACATACTTTTATTGTCTAGGGTCGCTTATCTCAAAGGTCTTATCGCACACCTTTTGGCACACAGTCACAACATTACGCAACCGCAGTCTGGAGTCGAACAGCTGTTGTCTTGGTTAAGCCTGCCGACAGCGACAACCCATTTACATGCCTATCATTTGCAATGCTTGGGCATTCAACTGTCACTTACAGGTTGACAGTTCACACAACGTCATCAGCTACGTCGGCGTCGCACCTAAATCTCAATTGTCCCACAGCGCTTGCCGTAATGAAAGCTGCCACGCCTCAGTGCGCCCCTGACAACGTCAGTGTCACCAGAAATAATTTGACGAGATTACACAAATTAAGAACCGCATGAAAACACACTGAACAATATATACACAATATATAAGCGGAATACATAAATAATAAACTGTTGAATCCCTGATGCCTATAAATCGTTGGACTATCCCATTCTATGACGTTTTTAACTTTGTGCTGCAAACTTTGAGCAGCCAAAAGTTTCTGATGTCAAATTGTAAATTCAAATAAATTTATATAGCATTCTATTTAAAGGTTGAGAGCATACAAAACAAGAGTTCTTTGAACTCCCCTGTGTTGCTATCCCTACGAATCTAAGTTGATAGGTATAGCAATAACGCTATGTAAACTGTGATGTCGGAAACAACAGTTTGCAAATGTATAAGATTTAGATGACAGGTATTTCCTGAGGTGAAACCAATATCAGTGACTGAATTAAGAGTGACTTAATTTTCCTTTCCCGTGCTGCTGGAGCAATATTTTATTTTATTTTAAGTCAACAGAAGTAAAAGATTATGGCCAAAAATTTTCTCGAAAAAAGGCTTAAAATTTATCATCGATCACTGGCTGTTTGATAATTCAAATCGAATTTTTGTACCTAATGGCTATTAATTTTGAAAATAGCATTATAAATTACGTTTTAATATGCGTAACCTTGTTTTCCGATAACAGTTTAAGGTTTCACCTCCTTTTTCTTTCTTTTTGCGAATTTACCTTCTGTTTTGCGCAGAGTTAGAGTTTCTTCAAACATTTTACATAGCGTTTTTTCACCTCCTTTTTTTTAGTTTTTTTTTATCAAGATATTTTAACTGCGGACCGACGTTGAGTGATAGCTTAGTAGCTTCTTTTTTAATTTGCTTTATAAAAGTAAACATAAATTTGGTAGTGGATTTTGCAAAGATTTATACAGATAATACGATGAGTCTTTGAGTGTACCCATTTTTATATATAAAATACTTCACTTTACTAAAAAGTAGAAACTATGCAACATTACTCTTAACTCGGAGAATACGTATGTATTCAAATGTATATTTAATTTTCATTTTTATTTAATTATTTAATTTTATATGTTATTTACGTATTACAATTTATATTTATATCTAGTAATCAACGAAAATAATACAAATTATTAAAACACGATTGAAAAATATTAACAAATTTTTGCAATGTATTTGACTCAGCCTTTAAATTATTGAGAAAAAATTATCTTAATAATATTTATGTAATTAACTGCTTTGCTTATTATATTTGTTACTTTGAAAGAGTGAAGTGATTTTTAGGTAAACAGATTGCGATTTGTGGGACATAACAAAGCCTAGCACTATAAAAATGGTTTTTGCCATATAAAATATAATTTTTCGCAGTACAGTTTGGCAATTTAGGTTGCGTTATAGTTGCCTGTGGTCGAGATACCACAAAATAAATGTAGTTGTCGCACTGTAATCGCTGCTGGCAGCAAGTTGACGTCATATTGTCAACTCTAACCCAAGTTGTGTTACTGCTGAGATATGATGACCAAAGAAAACATTGCTCAAATTGCAAACTGCCCACATTCTGCGAATATCTCCACAATTTGCATTGCTTTAGTTTTTATTGTACAATTGCCGCCGCTCTTTCTTCATCGACATCCGGATGCCATCTCGCCAGAAGCACGACGACCAGCCTTCAACTTAATTATACTATACCTTTTTCTTATCCGTGTATTGTTATAATTTACTACTTCCCCTGATAATAAACATGGCGACTGCAGAAACGAAAACATTTCGGAGATCAGCACAGTATGCGAGAATTTTAATTTGTTGCCAGCAGGCCAAACTTCCCAAAGAGGCACAACTGAATTATAACTATGACTTGGAATGCTTATGCTTGTGCCCCCAATTCCAATGCAAATTGAAATGATTGGGAAGCAGCATGCGGCCGGCAGCTACTCAGCTCTAGCTGGTTCTTGAGCGGATTATCTAGGCAGAGATGCGTCTCAACATGTAGCAGCTGTGTGTCACGCCGCTGCCAACGCTGCGAAGGCACCTGACCGCTCACACATGGTTCCAGCATTAGCTGCGGTCGCTCTGGTGACTTCATATTCCTAACACCCAGACAACGCTTCGTCTCTGTGCTCAGCTGACCAGTTTCGGGATGCAGATGCCACTGCGAAACTTTCAAGCGAAAGCAACTTGTCAGCAACAGCTCCAGTTTGGGAAAAGTATTTTCCACATGTAGACAGCGACCCTTATTGCGTAAGGTGCCCAATGCACTGAAACTCCAGTGCTGCAATCTGAAAACAAAATGTCAAATATTTAACACACTCTCAGAAGGACTATAATTTAGAATATATTTATATTTATTGTTAAATATTAATATCAGAAATTCAAATTGCTAAAAAATTATTATTATATACATTATTGATCACCTTTTCTTCCAATATGGAATGGTTTGAATCTTGAAAATTGAATTCGAATCTCAGATACTGTAATTTTTCGAAAATTAAAGGCAATGTTTACATTGTGTATTTAAATTTGTTTATTATAATGCAACATACGTTGAACTACATACTTTAGTTCCGGGCTCACATGCCGCAAATACCAATCAAATCGATGGCACTGATGTCTAGTCTTTATTAGGATAGGGTCGTACGGCTGAGCTTCGTAGATATTCAAAGGAATTTGCTTGGCTGCCGGTTTAAGAGCATAGAACAAATATTTGTACTCGTCCAGCCAGGACTCGGCTATGATTTTTGAGTTGCTGTAAGATAGAAGAGAGGGTTGCTAGTATGTATTGCGTGAGGGGAACGATAATATTAAAAAAAAGGTGGGGTTCTAACGCAAGCGGCTGACTGGAATAAATTGAAAAAGAAACCTAATGCCAGAGTGCATTTCACACCTAAACCGCTCACCCCTCAGCTCGAAAATGTTCTACTGCCACTTTAACTTACCGCAAGTATGTCGCCTGAGCACTGTTCAGCTGCTGGTCAAATTGAGGAGGAAACTCAAAGGCATGACGCGGGCGGAAAATATGTCCAATTCGACTGCAGGGCACGATCTCAATTTGTCCACCGCAAAGCCACAATTTAATGGCTAGCTCAATGGACTCGCCGCCCCAAATCTACAGACGGGGAAAAACGGAATGAGATATTTCTGTTTTATTTTCTCATTGCTACAGATTCGCCTGTCGTCAAGTGGCTCAGCGTTGTGTGCCATTGCTTGACATAACTAATTAGCGCACTAGTCACAGGCACAAGTTAATTAACTGTGTTTACCTGCAGTTGTGGATTGAAGCCGTGCAGCTTAAGAAACCATTCTCGGGAGATCATCAAAATACCACCCGCAAAAGCAGGACTGGTATATTGCATTTCCGGTGATTCCAGCTCGGCCAGTACTCGGGGCAACCAATGGAAATGCAGACTCCAATCGAAACCGCCTTTTAACAGCACATTGCCGGTTCGGTAGCTCAGGGTCTCTGGTTCAATGGGATCAAGCAGTGGGCTCACCGCAAGACTTGAATTCAGCGCCAGCCTCTCCAGCAGGGGTTCCAGCCAGCCTTTGTTGACTTCACAGTGACTATCGAGAAATAGTAAGTAATTGCCGCTGGCCACACGAACGCCTTCATTTCGTGACCAAATCAAACCTTTGCGATGTTGGTTGCGTTTGAGGATAAGAGTGAGCCGACTTTTTGTTGTGAATAAATTTCGCATTAAATGTTTGAGATTGTCCAGCAGACCAACTGCAAAATATGAACCCCATATTCTGGAATATTTAAACGCAACAGAACTTTCGAATGTCTTACCATCTTCACTGCAGTCGTCTATGATGATGAGCTCGTGTAGATAATCCTCTGGAGTACGGTTGATCAGCGTTAAGATCGTGCGTAGTAGCATCGAACGTGCCTCATTATAGAAACTTATGACAACGCTCAATCTGGCATGCGAGGAGTGAGGCAGTGAATACTTGCGAGTGTTACAACTATACAGAAACCAAAATAAAATAGAATCTAATCAATCAATTAAACTTATCAATGCAACGATACCACACTGACCTCTCATGACGCGTCATTGGTAGCGCACGCACAGCATTCATTTTGTCACTCAGATGGCGATTGTATTGAAAGAATGAATCCGGTCGATCGGGCGTGTGCTCAATAAATTTATTGTACAAGCTCAATTGCTTTTGATGAAAAAACAACTGCAAATCACTCGATAAAATTCTGCATATCATCATAGTAATTCTATTCACTCACTCCACCGGCCGCGGATTCATTGAAGAGGCTATAACGCTGCTGGAATATAATAACCGCAAATTGTAAGGTCAAAAAGACTAAGACAACGACCAGGCAACACCGGAGTTGATTGTGTAATCTGACAAACATCGCAACGTACTAGCTGTATTGTCTCTGTAAAACTGTGGCAAACAAAAATAAACCCCATAGCGTAACTCAAATAATGCGTAGCGGTCACATTTTTTTAAACACACACCTATGATTATGTCGTCATAAATATTGAAAACTGACTCTTTCTGTCCCTCTCCTTCCTTCCTTATCTACGTCAAACTTGTTGCTGATAAATTCTCGAAAAGCTCGCAAGGTGTTAATTCCAACACACGAAATCTATATATTACCTTTCATGGTCTGTCTATTGTATGGGTTGGCCTAACATGTGAGAAAACAGATATATATATATATATATATATATATATATATATATATATATATATATATCTGATTCTTATTCAATGAGAGTAGTTACAGTTTGTTTTTTATTATGTAATAATTGGTTATTATCTGGTTAAGTACGAATCGATAGACTCTGAAGCTAATAGCTTGTGCTGTTACTTTCTGATCTACATTGTCTAATTAGGTTGATTAGGTTGATTTTTTAGTCGACTTGACGCCTTAATGTATTGTATGGGCATACCCAATTAAAGCTACAATTGGTGCATATCACTATAATGGATAGTATGAAAGAAATAAGACACAAAAAGATCAAAATGGTGATAAAGGTGCAATATTGACCTCAAAAGTTCAACTGTTGATGTTCTACGTTTAAATTTATAGAGATGGATGATTATATGCACAACCCAAAACTGAAATCCACTGTTGCAACAAACTTGCTGATATTATGTAGTTTAATATGAAAACACGTTTTAACTGCAGTTAATCAGTTTTTCTTTGCCGATGTGAATGAAATTTTTAAAGTTTATCGTTAATATTTTATGTCACTTTGAATCCCATATCTTTGAACATGTGTCTTTTTTCTGACTGATATAAACATCATATGCATATGGTATACGAAAACTTATTTACAAATATATAGTATCTTTGAGTAAACGAGACCCTGCATATTCCGATTGGCCTTTGCTCGCTGACGTATTATTAGTTAAAGTTAAAGTTAGTTAAGCAAACCGGAAGGAACTCATCCACTTGCCAACAAGATCAGATGCCATAGTCAAACACACTCTGCGAGCTGCTAAATTGGAGTGTTACTTCCGCATTGCATTAGAGTTTAGGTGGTACGTGTCGTTGTTGCTTTTGTTGTTGCTCTTGGTGCTGTCCAGTTACAGATTGACTTAAGTGTGCCTCGATTTAGTTTTCAGTTTGTCGTTGTAAATTTGTTGTCCAGGCTTTACGTGCAGCGGAAATGCATTTCCCCAGTCACGTACCAATTCCAAACCCAGACCGTACAGCTCCCAAGACTAGTCGGTCCAGTCGTACTTTTCTTCTTGTCCACAGGTTAGCCAAGAAGCATAACCACATAGACCAACATGAGTGCCAAAGAAATGGATTCATGTATTTCGTTTTGCAATTTTTTTATTTTCTTTTTAGTTATCCCTTGTTCACTCCACACTTAAATTTATTGGCCAAGACGCATGATCCATGTTTGTGCTTATGTTCCATTGATTAAAGTGCTTAATAAAGAATGCAGCAACACCGACGTCTAATTGTATGCAGCGTCGCGTGCACAGCTACCTAATTAAATAGATTAGTAAATGGAGGCGAATTCAATATTCTATATGTTTTCAATTTCCCAAAGACGTCCCAAACCACATTCGCATCTAAAGAAATTGAAAATGCCATGAAGCAAATAAAAGTAAAACGAAATTACACCAATAAATTAATTATAAGCCATACGAACAACCTTGCGTATACATAATGCCTAAGGTAAAGCTAGTCAAAGCTTGAAACTGTCGACAGCCCCGACAGGGCATGTAAATGTGAGCGTCCGTATATGTTGTATTGGTTCGTAAGTGAGCATTTGTGTGTGTCTGTCGCCTTGATTATTATTTTATTGCTACTTACACATGCGTGCGCCTCTCTGTGTGTTATGATAATGTTAACAGCCGACCTTCCAATTTTTTTTTTTACTAGAAATGGACTTATAGAACTTTGAACAGCAGGGAAAGTGTTTTCCCTTCTCTTGCCTTTTATCTCACCCTTGTTTACCTTTTTCAAGCTCCCGCCTCATTTTGAAATTGTTTGTGTTATCGTAAAAATTTATGCACACATCCACCCGCATATATATGTATATATGTTAAGATCGTGGACACACATACAAATGCGTTTTTTGACGCAATGTCAAATTTTTTTGACTGCCGCATATTTCTCAGATATTTTGATTGCGATGCTTTTGCCATATTTAGTGAGCACAAGCGCGCACTTTTTGCTTTGTTTTAAATGTATATGAATATGTATTTTATTTCGATCGACTAGAACTTTTCACTATGCCTGGCGAAGAACATTAGTTAATGACATTATCGCTACAATACAAAAGGTTTTCTTTATTCTCATCGCCATCATGTCGTTGTTGTCGTTAATGTTTCTGCCTTTTCATTTCTGAGTTTTCAAGGTTTATTGTTCATGAAACAAACGCTGTAAGCAGACTTCAAGCCAAGAGACAGTCGATTAATCTATTGACATGATATGAAATCAAACCAGCAAATTTAGGTTCGTTAATGATTACGCTCCCTGCCCATCAAATGCTTACTTATTTGTTTTTTAACTTTAATTTGACAACGGTACTAACAATTTTAATTAGGTCTAATTTGAAACACATATTTTTTATTTGATATAACTAACTAACTCGTTTAATAATTGTTTGGATGATATTGCTTGGCACATAAATCTAGCTATGCGTTTTTCAATAAACGAATATCTATTTATTAGAACAATATAATATATTGCTTACTCATAATTAAATATGACCGCATACTTTTCCTTACGTCTCTGACATACAGTTCCCAACGACAGCCCGTGTCATTTATTATTAGATGTGAATCGCGCTCGACGGCTCGGACAACGGACGTCCACATGAACACTGTACTGCTGTAGTTGCCTTATTGGGAAACACATAACTTTTAGGTCATCAGTAATTGTATGTAATGAAAATCTACCGAAAGAAGGTATGTAAGCTTAGCTGATACCCAAGGCTGGGGTCATTTACATAAAAACAAATATACAAATATTTATAAAATTTTAATAAAAAAATTAAATTTGAACATACAAATTTGTATGTAAATCCGATTAATTGGTGCTGAAAATGAATCACAAATGCAATTAATTCTTCTGTGATGAGTATTATGTTACTTTTAAGTTATGGTGTTTCATATGTCATACATCTATGCACATATGCACTACAGACGACAGCAAATTAAATGTCACTCATACGCCGTACGAGCGATGGAAAATTATGTCAGTACTGCAGGACTGTTTTTGGCAGCCTTACAGCTCATTAGCAGCACAAAAACATCTGTGTTCATTTTTACTTCCACATGTATTTTCGAAATGAATAGCAAAATTACAATTTCGATTTGCCCATCAAAAGAAAAATTGCTTAAAATGTTAACAACAGTAAAATCAATGATTACATGCAGCGTGCTCAATTTAGTTACAGGCTTGTCTTCAGGGTCATTGTGGGTCTGTGGGTATTGTGTATTGTATGCATATATGTGCCGTAGAACATACCGGCGTGTTTGTGCTATTGTCTTAAGCTATTTGAGTATGAACCCAACGAGAGAGCAAACGCACGGCAATGGGCCCTAAGGGTTACAGGAATTGCCATCTTCTTTGATTGCATCACTCGACTTAATCTGGCCCGCTACCGAGTCTTGCCCAGCTACTGTCCCTGGCCCCGGTGAGCATTGTCTTAGACTCAAACACAGTTCGTTGCACATTTGAGCATGCCCTGAAAAAATAAATGCAAATTTCGCTATGGCGAACCCTGAAACCCGTACTCACTTGTATGTTGGCAATAGAGACGTGCTGCTCCTTTTTTTGCTTCTGCACATTTTGTGAAAGCGTTTGCCACGTTGTTACTGGAATTCTCTCCGTCTCATTCTCTCAATATTTTATTTGTATATTTTTTCGATTTTCTGCTTCAACAGTCTGTCTTGCGCTGCAGCTCGCGCGCAACTCTTCATTTTATTTATTTTGCAAGAATTCGATTTTTTTTATTTTTATAAATATTTCTGCTGTTTTTCTTGCACATGCACATGCTTTGTTAACGATGTTACTGTTGTTTTTGTTATGCAGCCATATAGGTAACGGATTATCTACAGTTTCATAAGCACAATTGAAAATTTGGATACCCTTAACCAATTAATTATAGGTAAAACGCCTATAATGAAGTACAAAAGTACGTTGATCTTGCCATTGCCGTTTATCCGTTTGTCCATCAATATGAACAGAATCACAGACCTACAGAACACAAGTTATCTTATACCATAGGCCGATCAAGCTTATTTAGCTGTATATATAACTCTCCCGTTTCGCAAAATGTATACAAATCAATTTTTCTTAGCAATAAAACACAAAATTTTAAAGGTTAAGCCTACAATCGATACCAGGATGTATTATTACTGTGAGATCGGATTAGCCATTTCAGCAAATATTAAACACACAAATATTGTATATGGAGTTCAATACATGAAATATGGAAATTAATTTAATGGTAGTCAATTTAACTTAATATTTTACAACATTTGTAAGCTGTGACATCTACTATCTGAATTGTATAAATTAGATGCATGCAAACGGAATATTTTGTCAGGCACGTCACAGTTGGAAACACAATCATATAGAGCGACAACATGTTTGCCAGCTACATAGTTATCATCCAATGCGGTGCTTGGTACACCTCGGCAGAGACTCTGCTCAACTTCCAGCAGGTGGCAATGCAGTTTTTGAATTGCCATTCAGCTTTCAGTTGTGTGACATATTTTAATTTAATAAGCTGACTGCTCACATTATCACAATACAAATATTGGCAAATGCTTTTTGGCGAATGTATTGAAAACTCGCAATGCTACGTGTTCAAAAATGAACACCCTATATATATATAACACATTTGACACTCTAAGATGACTCATGCAGGGCACCCTTGTTCATCGTTGTGCCTGCCTCTGATGCCTTCGCAACATTCACCGTTACGGTCACCGTGATCAGTTCGCTGTTAGTCGCCAATGCGGACGCCTTCGCAAGAGTCACCGTTACGGTCGCCGTGATCAGCTCGCTGTTAGTCGCCGATGCGAATGCCTTCGCGACAGTCTCCGTTACCCAGCCGCTGTTAAGCGCCAAGCAGTCGCCTAACAAGCAACTGCATATTATTATACATGTATTTAGTTTTAAGCATTTTGTATAAATAAAGAGCCTGCTCGTCAGGAGCAGTCAGTTCGATTCTACACGTCAACTCGGTTTAATCATGCATTAAACACTACGTGATATGGCATGTTGCGCGTACGCAACTTATGCTCTGTGCACTGTCGTGAGCACTCGTTGTGCAATTTAAACAATTTAAAAGTCACCTGGCTGGAGAAGTGCTATAAACTTTAAATGTCCTCGTAGCACATAGCTCATATGTCATATAAAAGCTTAATTAAAGCGTGTTTGCTATACCCTAAACCAGTGATTGAAAAACCCAAATCTACAAGTCCGTACCACACAACGAAAATAAATCTATATAGGAATGTAAGCGCTATACTTTTCATTTTTATTCTTTTTTATTTATGGTAATTTTAAATTTAAAATGTAGGGCAATTAAGACACAGCACAGCGTCCGGAACACGCGTCAGGGCATTAGAAAAAAAAAACAAAAAAACAATCCCAAAATATTAAAAACATTTTAATACCGAAAATAAAGACTTATTGTCCACAACGACAAGGCAGCAAACTGTAACACAAAAACTCAAGCTTAACTAAAAAGTGATTTCTAAAAACGTACATCATCGAACCTAATGTACAATAAATGTTAAAATAAAAATACCCTGTACTTAGTTGTTGTTCTAAACTGAATTTAACAATAAATTTACTTCTACATTAGATGTTGTTATAACATAATACGAACAAACCATTGGCTCTCACTAATATAAGCTAAAGTGATTAAAATTCTGTATTTCTACTCAGCAAATAACTAAGTACAAATAGGTGTGGCATCGACAATTGACACGTCAGGAGCACTTTGCAAAGTGTAAACATCGTTGCCACGTCATGTCAACTGGATGATGGGCGAGCCGTCCGGCCAGCCAGTCAACTGGTCAGTTTGCGGGGTACGCGGTGAGTGCCGAATATGGCATCGACTTCTGCTTTGGCTTTGGCATTGAATGCCTCATTGTTTGATCACCCACTTGCCTTAAACCGAACTGGGCGTGTCCAATCAAAATATGCAAATGTTTTATCCGTGAAAAGTCGTTTTGATGGAATTTCTGCACATTTTGTTAAAGTTGTTTCCGTTCTCGCTGTTGTGCTGTTGCTTAGTTTGGTTTGACTTGCTTTCGTTGTTTGAGTTTTAATCGTCTCGCCTAGTGAAAAGACGACACAATCTACACCCCGCCAAATTAGCAGTAGTTGCACGGTCGGGTACACGCCAATGAACGCAATAGCCACTTGTTTAAAGTTAAGTCTACAATTTTTAGGATGGGTCCGAAACTGAAGCTTTTTATGTGATTTATATGCATACAATTTGCGTGTGGTTTGCGCCAATTTATGAACCTATAATTTAATGTTGTCAAGACTTGTGCGTCATTTTTGGTCAAACAATTTTCAATAGTCATTGCTAGTAAGATACGTGAGGCGTTATGGACAAAGTGAATTTTTGCAAATTAGCATAACCTAACTTAGTTAGTATAATTCAGAGTTTAGTAGGTACACATAGACCATTCTCAGATAAATTGTGTCTTTTATCTGCTGTTTGCCTAATTTGCAGTCTTTTGCTAATTTTGATTATGTGCTGTTGCTCATTGAAACAACAATGACTTACATAGGAATAAAAATTTTCATTTTTATTATAGACTCTAAATAAGAATCATGAATATCTCCAGCTTTGTCAAACTTCCATTATTGAAGGGTTATTAATATTAAATTCAGAAGTCAAAGACCTTTAATCACAATTTGATTACTTTTTATTTCAATTATTTAATTGATATTGAAATTCAAAAGACAAATACCTTTAGTATATTTTTAATTTAATTAATTAAAGTTTCCTTCTTAATTAACAAACTAATTTTCTAACATTTTTTTGAATATTGCCAGCTTTTATTTGTATATCCTGAGTGAATCGAAAATAGATAAGAGCACACTGAAGTTTTAGTAGAATGCAACAAGCAAAAGAAAGCATCTCCGACCTTATAAAGTATATATATTCTTAAATTTTCTTCAATTTTTGTAATTGGATTTATAAATGTATATATATACATACATCTATGTATATATATAAATGTTTTTTATACATACATATATGTATATATATAAATGTATATACATAATATATATACTAAAAATAACTGCCAAGACCTGTAATTTTAATTCAAATAAACAGACGTCGTTCAGAGACATAAACAAATATTTACATAGGTATATATTATTTTTCTATTTTATACACAAATATAGTATGACTACGTTGCTGATTTTTTTTTTTTACTTACTTTTAACCGGTGCGTCTTAAGTTGTTTTACTGTTGATCCGGGTATTGTTTTGTTTGTTCGTTTGTTGCAGCTGTCATTATAAATTGCATTTGTTCCAAAGGAATAAGCCAGCTTCTGTCTTGTCTTTATTGGGTTCATTGAAGTGACTGCGAAAGTATACATGAAATAATATTTTAATTTTATATATAGCTTATAGATAAATAAATATAAATAAGAAATAACAATATTATATGAGACAAGTATGAATGCTAAATTCGAGAAAGCTTGACTAAGAGATATCCTGCAACCAAGTCTTAAAATATTCTTACACGTCTAATATATTCAAAGCAATACACAATGAACAATGCGTGTACACTTCATTTTTGCTTTATTAACGTTGGGAACAATGTAACGGTATTTGGCACACACACGTACATAGGCTGTGAACTATTAGCACTCAAATCATAAAATTAAGCAGTGCTGGCGTGGTCTCCAATATTTTATTGGGCAAATCCAATCAAGCGTTGCATTTGTTTGATTATGTGTGCTTATGTATAAAAGTGCTGTGAGTGTGACATGTGGTTGGCTTTGAGATTGGATTTCCATGTATGTGGCATTGCCCAGCAGCCTAACTTGCAACCAACTTGCAACCACGCCACGTACAACACAAACAGAAGCGAAAAAGCTTTAGTGGCCGCGTATCTATTTGCCTAGCACTCAGGTGGATTGAAATCAGACTGTTGGGCAGCTGACAGGCAAACTTAAAACTCAGTGTAAAAATTGCAATAAACTTGAGCCAGAAAAGTTGAAACCGTGGTTGCTACTCCTCAATATTAACTCTTACTTAAAAATGTACACAATTCGTGTGGTTACCAATTAAGCTAAAGTGTGGTGCTTAGCGCTCATCTAAAGCTCGATCCTTGGCTTGCAAAGCCTGCACACAAACTTCAAAACTGTAACTGGATAGATAAACAGTAAGCTAAGTTGCTGATGCCTCCACTCTCACGCCCACACAGGCGCAAATATTGATTGTCTAACAAAAAAAACTTTGATGCACGGGAGGGAAAACACGCCTACATCAGAACTCAACTAAACGGCTAAAACCGACCAACTACGTCACAGCTCGCACAACGTTGAGTAAATTTCACTCAAGTCTGCGTTAGTTAAAAAGTTAGCAATTCAAAAAAAAAAAATAAAAAAAAACCTAAAAGCGACTAGGCGAAACGTAAATTTTTTTTATTGCTGCGCGGTGCAGAGAGCAAAAAGGTTTCGAGAGCAAAATAAAGTTACTTTGGCAATGCGATGCATCAAACCGCAAAACAAGATAATTTCAACGGTAAATAAATCACAGCTAACACAACGACTAGACGGGCAGATAGGCGTGGGGGTGCTGAGTTAGTGCAACTCCCAAAAGAAGTAGACAACGAACTCGGTGCCTCAGACGTAACCGTAGTCAACACAGCAGTATTAGCACCTCGTGTGCGAATTGTTAAAGGCTATTAGATACACACTCACTCACACATAGACACACACACACACACACATACAGAAAGACAGAGTGTATCACAGGGATATACACTTACAGTTTTGCCAGTATCCCTTTCAATTGTCTGCCAAAAAGCCTGAACACTGTTTTATGGCACTGGATTGAACAGTATTCACATTGCAATGTATTGTCTGCTCTTATGCACGAACACCAAGGGATAAGCGTTAAATGAATTTGTCAGAATATACAGTCAGTCAGCATTGTATTGAGCTCGATTGACTGTTGCGTTTGATGCAGGCTTCCCAATTCCTACATGTACATTGAGTGCTTTGATATAGCCTCCCAGACTAATTCTGAATTTACTTTACATGTTCTTAAAGATTGTATATCAGCTGACAAGCTTTGCCAACATAAAAAAGTAAAAATCCATCAGTGAGCTCGATTAATATGCAACATATTAGGTATTTTGCAATATTTCTCTTTAAAAGGTTCTGCTTACTTAAATGTTGGCACGTTTTTAAGGGTTTAAAATAACTAAGGCATCAAAATCATTTTTTTTTTCTTGCATCAAACACGTGACTACAAACTTGCTGTACCAGTTAAATATAAATAAATATATTGTTAATACGTTACACACTTTGTAAGAGTATGAGAATAGAGGGCTGTCAACTGAGAGACAATACTTAGTATCAAGAATTTGTGTTTTAATAAATAAAATGTGGTTGTTGTCAAGGCGTGTCTGGCTGCAGCTCCCTCCGTACTCAATGTTCTACTTACAAATATACAGCAGTAGAAGCTTAAAAATGTGACAAACTTTCAGTAGTTACTACCTTAACTCGTTGCAACTGATACACTTTACAGCAAAGGCCGCAGCAAACAATAGCATTATACTAGTCTTCGTATTCGTATTGCGCCCCTTGCCGCCTGCAATCCTCATCGGATATGAACAAAAAAAAAACCAAACTTTTCCATTATTTTTATCTCCTTCACATTTTCAAGTAGCAAAAACTTTGATGCTGTATGCTAAAAAATAAAAAGGGAGCAAACATTAAGTAAAAAATTTGGCATGCCAAGCAAAAGTTGATTTTCATATAGCCAGATTCCACTCTAATCGTTATTGGTGTTGTGGCTGTTGTTGTTGCTGATTTTGTGCTGAGCTACGCCCACTGAACAGCACCCCAAGCTGCTATCTTTGACATTTTATTTAGTTTGTTATTTGTTCATACTTAAATGTGTCGACTGCATTGGTTTTATTGGCAAACTTGTCGGCTGCCGTCTTCCAATCGAAGCTATTCAGCGGTGCCCAGGACAATACTCAACAAATAAACACACGCACATACACCACCACACCTCCCCCAAGCCCATTGTCACAAGTCCCTAGTGCTAACGAAAGTAAGTTGTTGAGCAGATTAGGTTTTTGTAGTATTCAGAATCGTCTTAAAATTTTTTTTTTGCAGTTTTCTTTCCTTATGTGCTGCTGAGCTCCCCAGTGACCCTGTAAACTTCAAATTGCTAAAACTGACAAAGCTTATACAAAATCTCTTCCCGTGGGCAGGTGTTTTCGGTGTAGTGAAAGCGGAAAATATCCAAAAGCAAACATTGGATTTGCCACCAAGCTGAGTCAAGCTAATTTAGTTGTTGTTGGTACTGCTGTTCCTGTTGTTTTTCAATGTCAGTTGCCGTCGGCAAGGCAAGATAGTAAACTATATATAGTAAACTATGATTTAACACTGAATGGCAGACAGATAGGCAAATGCATAAACAATATAAAATATCTTGTATAATTTTACACAAGTGCACAGATACAACAATACAACCTGAGAAAGCTCTAGCCTAGAGTTCTCGAACCTGAAAATTGCTGCTTAACATATTTAATCAATTAAAACACCAATTCTGCACACGCAAATGTAACAAGTGAGAACGATACAGTCGGGCGCATCCGACTGCGGAATAACCTTAAATATACAATAATTTAAAAAGTCTCGTAGCTACAAGTATATTAATATATTCTTAAAGTATGTACATCAGAAGTTTTCAATTTGTCTGGCCGATTTAAATACATTTGCATGTGCACATCTTAGAGACTCACCAAAACATATATGAATTTTAATATGATATTGAGAACGGGGCTGAAAGAAAGTGTGAAGCTCTTGCATCACATTACTCCGCACGTCGTCAATGAAAGCATAGTTGGTGCCACATTCACCTAGGTATTTCAACAAAATGTTAATTTAATTAAAATGTCATGACGACATTTGCGATGAATTTTGCAGTTGCTTCATCTGGATATGTGGCCGTCGTGAATGGCGTCCAAAACCGACGCGACTCAACTAAACAAATTCATTCATGGTGCAATACGAGCTCCAAATATGAGAATGTACCCTGTGCATAGTCAGTGAATGGCTTTTTGGACACCTCAATATTGACGTTATTTTTTGTGCATAGAAAGCCGGTCTGGTCAGGAGAGGAAAGGAAATTATATAATTTATGAAATAAATGGTCAACAGACACAAATGTGTACCATAGAAGACATGACTGCAAGTAAAAACCGAAATACGAATAAAAACATCTTTATAAAACTAATGAGAACGTTGTAGTTGGGCGTAACAGACTTCAGAATACTCTGATACAAGCGTAATACCAACTGATTACAGTTGTGGGGGTGGGTGAAGGGCGGAGGAATGTGCCGCCACAATTTAATAATCATTAATGTGCCATTCAAATTTGGTAGTTCATTCTCTCATATTGTGAAAGATATGATCTCCTATAAGATTAACAAATTTTAGGTACGATGTGGGCTACTATCAATGTATGTATACATATTTCAAATTTAATGCACCATCAGGTATATCGGGTTTGGGGGTGAGAATGTTCCCGGTAATATACCTACGGTGACATTTGGAGACCCTATCTGAAAAACAGTAAAAGATATAGGAAATTTTTTGTTTTATAGATGTGGAGTACTGAAGGGACGGCTTGGCGTGGGCCGGAAATATGTAAATCTATGAAGGATGTCACCAGCATGCGCTCGAAATTTGGTGAGTCCAGGTCTTAAGTTTTCGGAGATGCTCAGTAAATTTTCCTACCCTGAACACTTTAAAAATGGGTAAAAAGGGAAATATATTTTTGTCTGAATGTATATAACAGGCAAAAGCAAGCATCTCCGACCCCCTAAAGTATACATCAACAGCCGAGTCGATATAGCCATGTCCGTCATTCCATCTGTCCGTCTGTCCATCCGTCTGTATGAACATGCGGATCTCAGACACTATAAGAGCTAGAGACTTCAAATTTGGAATATAGGTTCCCGAATACCAGGTGCAGATCATGTTTGCTTTATTTTTTATCGATAACTGACACCGTTTCAGGAATATCGATACATTTCGATAGCAATTAATGCTACAATTTTAACGAAAGAACAAAATAAGAAACACCCAATTTATAGTCGAAAGTAGATTGTCATATTTATCTCATATCTATCAGCAGCCGCAAGCATATTGTGTATGTATAAATATACTAGTGAATGTGTGAGAAAGGGAAGGCAAGATAATCGACGCAAGCGTCATTATGTTTTTGTGTGTATTCTGGAGAGCCGCTTGAAAAAGAACATCAGCGATTTCATTATAAATGAAATTGATATATATATATTAAGACGAAATTGCAAGAGTTGACATTTATCATGGCGAAAACAACGATAACACGATGACCAGGGCGAATGGAAACGCCAACTCAATCATGAGCATGAAAATTAAGTGAAATGCCTTCGACGTACACGGGCGCCTGAGGCCGAAAACTTCTCAGAAATCTAAATTAGAATGGGAACGTTATGTAAAAGTAATATAGGCATTTGATAGAGAATTGCAGTTAAAAGCGATCTATATTTTTAACGCGTGGACTGTAAATTTGAATCTACTTAAAGTTCCGAACATAAAAATACATGCCACTTTTTTTTAAGCTTAAGAGATTTTGTATTGAATGTATTTGAAAATTTATGATTTTTAAGAAGAAAAATATTAGAAGGCGTTACTGTGCGACTGTAGTTGAAATGAATGGCCAACAGCATTACAGCATTGTCAGCACAGTTGTTCCACCTTCTGATGCTGCTTGTCTGTATTAGAGTGGACATTACACTGCATTGCACCAGTCGTTGCTGGTCTGACTGAATATACAGCCCCGTCCGAGTAAAGTTTACAGAGCCTGAATACAGTAACTGTGTATTGCATTATGTATTGCAACCGACTGCCTTTTGCTGGGCATTTGTAAGTGAACTTCTGGTCACTTACTATTCCAATTTATCTTGTTTTATGACAAATTACTATCGAAAATCAAATTCGACTGGTGCTACTACTGGGAGTACTACTCTTTTTCGTTTGTATCCGCGATCTGACCAACGCCAGCGAAAGCGAGCCAATTAAAGTGGCATAAAAAATTCGCATTATACGCAATAGGCAACGACAAAATGAACTAAATTTAATGACTATAAAAACTATATATTACATTCCCCAACAGCATCCAATAAATTGGGCTTAAAAATTACTTGTTGGAGCACCAAACTTACGTAAATAGGTGAAATAGCCATAATCCGTCTTCTCGATATAATTACATTTAGCGTTTGAAATCTAAATAGTTTCATCATGTCAAATAAGTAATTGAACCAAAATTTCCTGAAACCCGATCACATCATTACGTACCTGTTTCATACGTTTTTCAAAACTATACAGGGACCTACTCAAATACAAAATAATTTCACAAAAATTGGCTCAGCCATTTAGAAGGAGTTCAGTGACAAAAATAGGTACAAGACCTAGAATTATATGTATATATAACGGTGAACGCATATGTATGCATTTATATATGCACTATTGTGGCTTGTAGAAAAGAGTGTTGAATTTAGTTATTAGATTGTTTATTAATAATAAAATTAAACATATATGCTTTCCTGGAATGTTTGCCGGAAACACTGATGCGCATTTGTTGAATGGGAAAAGATTGAAGTGAAACCATATCCACATGCACCCTCGTTCCTATCCTATTTCCCCCCCGTTTCCCATTACCCGCTATCCTGCACTTTCGACTTGAACACTGCTGCATACTATAGTATGCATTTAATTTTAGAAATAGCTTTGACCATATTAAATAAGCCATTTGCATATCACACGTAATGACGATTGCATTTAAGCCACGCTGCATTTCGCAACATGCTGAGAAACATGACTTTAAAGTAGACTCAAACGTTTGCCTGCCAATTACCTAATTGAAAATCTAGTCTAAGATGCTACCATGTTAATTTTCGTTCTAGTCCGGTAAGGCTGTGCACTGCATGCAATTCTAAGTTTCAATGCTAGCCTGGCTTTCGCTTTCGCAGCCTTTGCCATTTCAATTTAGTCTTTGACATTTTGCCTCTGTGTCAAATGCAAATTGAAAAATCATCAGACGACTGGAGCGGCATCACAGTAACGGCAAACGAAATCAACAACATGCAACGTTGCCATTTGGCTGCCGGAAGCGTTTTGCTACCGCCCAAACTAATATTGAGACAGCGCGCAGCAAACTGTTTCCGGCAGGCGTCAGCATCAGCAGCATCAGTGGAGCAGCAGCAGCAACAGCAGCAGGGGTGGCAAATGTAGAGGCACCACCGCCCATGCCCTATATTGACTGCCTTAAGCGGCTTCAAGCGCCGCATTTTTTGGCACGCAAAGGCGAACAAGTTTTTGGCAACGGCTGCTTCATCTGCTGCTGTTGTTGTTTCTCTTGATGCCAAAACTTGCTTGTTAAACAGAGGAAACGGAAATGCCAACAGTTTCACAAAGGGACAAAGCGAATGAACGAAAGAGACCGAGAACCAGACAAAGATAGAGAGAGAGAGACAAAGATAGAGTGCATAGCTTCAGATGTGTAAATCAAACTAATTGAATGTTTTTTTGCCCAAGCAGTACAGCAGCTGCCAGACAGCCAGATGGCGTTACCGCATTGCTCGTGATAGTGAAATAACTGAAACCGTGAGCTGCGAAGAAACGAATGCGTCAAGTGATAAGAAATTCAATTCCATTTGTGGATATGATTACAACACAAGTTGGCGTTTTGATGATGTACTTATGATTTGGAGTACTATCACACACGAGAGTTGTTCATTTTAATTTCAAAGCGAACATAAGATATATTAGCTATTGGACCCTTGGCAAAATGCAAATTAGTTAAGCAATCGGATAATATTTTATTTAATTAAGCTTAATCTTTTATTCATTGAGACAGTTCATTCCGAAACATTCCGAATTAGTGTTCATTTTTACAAATATTCTTAAGATTCTTTGAATTTATTAAAATTGTTCTTCGATTTTTTCAATATTTTCAATTTTTAAATATTTTTTTATATTATTTCCAAAAATGTTCAATTTATTCGGAATGATTCGGATTAGCATACAAACTTTTTTTACTTACTACCACTAAGCAGATAATACATGTATTGTATGATTTGTGTTGCTACTTAAGTTGCTCAAAAGGTTTTTGCAGCTAACCACACATTCAGAAACACATTAGTGATAGTACATGTAGCTAATTTAATTTCGTTTAATTTGAATTATCTAATGTAGTTGATAAAGTGACTTTATAAATTCTCATACTTTAGGTATAAGCAAACTTTCGACACTGGTCCTGCCAAAGTGTTACTGATTTACTATACATCATTAGTAAATTTGTTTAACAGATAACAGATATACTCCTTGACTTCTAGTTTGAACTGATATGAGTTCAGCTTACTACTTAGCTCATCCTCTCTTTCACTCTTTTGCTACACCTTAATGTCTCTGGCAAGCAATTGTTATTAAATTAATGGTCATTTTGGATATAAAATCAGTTCGAACCGTTAAATTGCTTAGACGGCACTGGCAGAGGGCACAATTTGTTCGACTGTTAATTATAAATTTAAATTATGTGATTTAACCGTAGAGTTTTTGATCGAGTGCTCTGCATTGAATTGGCGCCGTACAAAATGATTGCAGGCAGAACAGCATCTTAAATCCGCCCTTCACCCCCCTCACCAGAGGCTGCATTGTTTGTTTTGTTGCAAATATCGAAATAATTTATAATTTAACACAAATACGATCAGCCACGGTTGCACTTGTAGCTCCTTGCCCAATGAGTGGTTGGCTGCATCAGTAGGGCCTGATTCTATAGGTAATTTACTTTGTAAATTCATTATAAAACTTTTGCTTACGAGCACCAGCCATCATGACCGAATAAAATTTTACTTGTCATATCGCCATTGCCAAATAAGCGACTATTAAATTGCTATAACCCAATCATAATACATATTAATAAAATACAATGCAAAGAATTTTACAGCGTGATCCATAGCATAAGATATTGTGACGTCTTAAGGCCTTTTATGTTTACACTTGCGCCCTGTAACTCAATGTTATCAGTCTCAGGCAACCATAACATGATAGCGTATTACGCTGTCTGGGCTGGGCTGTTACTGTTAGTCGTCAAATCAAACCCCACCTCAATTTCCCCTTTTCGAACATTTCCCCACTTATCGAAGACCTTGCTTACAGCATGCTATGCACAAACCAGCTCTGTTATGCTCGCTTAAATTTTAACAGACGCTGTTAAAGTCCTGAGTCATGTTACCAGCCATTGCAATCCAGTGGTTGCTAGGCAAATGCATATATTTAGTTGCCTGCCAGCTCATGCCGGGAGGTGGGTGTGTGTTGTTGCTACCATCCTGGAACTTCGTTCCTGTCATCATTTTATTAACTTTAGAGTCCCGGTTATTGGAGTTTAACTCCGATGCAACAAATTCAAACAAAATTATGCAACTCCGCGGTAGCTTCATTGGCATTGGTATATGGTTTCGGTTTTTTTTAAATTCTACTTTAAGTTATAAAGCTCCATACATTTTTCAATAATTTTTCTTCTATGTATTTATTCATTTTATTGTTGTATCTATTTGTTTGTGAGATTCCAAAGGTTTTGACTTTTACTAAGCAAAGGAATTCATTTTAATATAACATATTTTTTCTTAGGTGTGGTAGGTTTAATCGTGTATGAGAATTAATAACTTGTTTTTTATTGCATACTTTTTCGTAGGTGGGTATTAAAATTTGTTTTCTGTTGCATACTTGTTGTCAGGTAGGTATTAACAATTGTTCTTTCAAAATTGTATTGCGTATTGGAAGGCAGCTTCAACTTAATCTATGGCCAACACAAACTACTTTAATGTTGTGTGACACATGACTTCAAGGCTTCTCCCGCAACTTCACCTTCTGCATCAGCAGGGGGAAGGGTAGCGGGGAAGACCGAGAAGAATCTTTATTCAATCGATAATTTAGCATCTTTTTAGAATTTAATGGCGCTCTTATTACATTTAGTTGGGCTCATAGTTGTAAGATAATATATCTTTCTAATATTAATTAAGTCTATTTATGTCTTATCCTATCGCTAAATTATAGTTTTTAAGTGTAAAGTTTTTTAAGTGTTAATATATAAAATTTCCCCTTGTTTATATTATTTTCAGGAAAGATCGTATTTGAGAACAATGAACTGAATCATTTATTAAGTGCTCAGCTTAGTTTTAAACATTACCTTGTATATTAATAACAATTTTAACTAGCAATTAACTTTTCATCATTCATATATTCATTTTCTTTTTCGTTGCAGTTATAGAAGTGGCTTGGATGATTCACTTGTAAGTTTTAGCATTTGCATAAGTCTATTTCCTATCTAACATTTTTATTTGCTTTTTATCTTATTATATCTATTTAATTTTTTGTGTTGTTTTCTTTTAAGGAATAATCATTAATGGAGGAACTTAAGGTAAGTGACTGTGTTTTGTTTGTTTTCATATGTGTTTGTTTGTATGTAGTAATACTTTTCTTTTTCTCTGCGGCCGTGGCAAACACACAATAATAAATTCACCGGCTACCCGCAAGGTACACCATAACCTGATCGAGCAGGTGTGGGGCTTGCACTTGTTGCGTGAATAATCTTTATTTTTGCTAATACTACTTCAATACTTTTACAAACATTTTTGTACGCCTTATTAATGGCTCACATTGGCGAAACTCATACTAAGTTATATGTAAGCGCTTATTACTAAGAATTGTTTAGATTTTTCACAGCGTCTTGCTACTTATAATATATCATTTCGGAATTAAATTTTGCATTACTTATAAGCTACTAATTTTTAATTGACAAGCTACCTAACTTCCCGGCTGTTGCCACCGTGGGGATTTTGGTCTTTAAATAATATTTGGCCGGCGGCCATTGGTAATTGAAACACTTCTAAGTGCTCATATATTTTGTTTTTGCTTAATATGTTGCATTCGTCGTGGAGTATCAATAGCGCCAATCGAATACCGCCACAAATTTTTTTTGGTGATTTTTGTGTTGCCTACTTCAGGGCATTTGCTTTGATGTAAATTTAACTTACGATTCTCAAACGGTTTAAGCACAAACCTATAGGCATGCTAGATGCAGCAGAAGCAAAAAGGAGGGAGGGAGCCACTTACATGGTGGTTAAGTTTAAAGTGGAGCTACATGTTATTGTGAATTGTTTTTTGTTTTATTTTTTGCTTTTTGTTTTTGTTTTGTTTTTTTTTTTTTTGTGTTTTTTTTTTTTCTTTCTTAGAGTTAAGTGATCAATAGACGTGTTACAAATAACTGACTTAACAGTTATGAGAATTTCGACAGTAATTTTTTGTGCATTCGCAGCTGCGCCGAACACCACAAAACTTAATTTGGTGTTTGTGATGCTCGACGCAACCGCGAGCAAAAGAATTTGTATTAATTAACCTTTTATATTTGATGTAAATCTGAATTTTGCGCCATCTATTGATACCTCACTATAGGCTGGCGCCATCTATTGATACCTCACTATAGACTGGCGCCATCTATTGAAACCTCACTATAGACTGGCGCCATCTATTGATAACTCACTATAGACTGGCGCCATCTATTGACCGCAGGTGGAGCAACTCAACTACAACCGAACGGTTGCTCAACTCAACGCATATGTTTTTGTTTGTATGTAGTAATACTTTTATTTTTCTCTGTGGCCATGGCAGACACACAGTAATAAATTTACCGGCTACCCGTGCAAGGTACACCACAACCTGATCCAGCTGAGTTTGGGGCTTGCACTTGGTGCGTGAATAATCTTTATTTTTGTTAATATGACATATGTACTTTTACAAAAATTTGTTGACGCCTTATAAATGGCTCATAATTGCGAAACTTATACTAAGTTGTAAAATGTTAAAATGTAAGCTTATAATCCTAAGAATTGTTTATATTTTATGAGGCTTAATGCTGCTTATAATATAACATTTCGAGATAAATATAAATACTTATATGCTATTAATTTAAGAAACTATTTTGATTAATAACAGGTCGACGGCCATTGTTGATTGAGACACTTTATATATTTAATTCAATTATATTTTGATTTGCTTAATGGATAAATTAATAATTATATTAATTTGAGTGATAGTTTTTTTTGTCGGTATCAAAGTATAAAAATACCTTAAATGGGATTTTAGATATTGCAATGAGACTGCAGCTCCGGTATGTGTAACGACGCATTTGTGTTGCCTACTTTAGGGCATTTGCTTTGATATAAGTTTATCTAACGATTCTCAAACGGTTTAAGCACAAATCTATTGACATGGAAGACAAAAGTTTATCTTACGATTCTTAAACGGTTTAAGCACAAATCTATTGACATGGAAGACAAAAGCCACAAATGGCGACAAGGAGGAAACGGAGCTGGCCGCTACCAGCACCGGCACCGCCAGTCAGGGATCTGGAACGTGAGCTGCTGGGCAGCGATGAGGCGACACTGGCAGAGGCGGAGGCGCAGCACAAAAGATGCCAAAACCCCATTGCACAAGCAGCTTGAATGTCATCGTGATTAAAAAGACCATGGAGGATCATCCAGACTGCTCTTGTAGCTCAAGCAACATCGCAGAAGAGTTACCTTTAATGTTCACACTCGCTCGCCAGCTAAACGACTGGCGGGTACTTTATTTAATTCATCTTATTACCAGTAGGCAACTTACATAGAATTTAAATTACTACAATAACAAACGGCTTATTGTGTTAATACTATACCTCTAACATCAGCAGTAGATTAAATACTAGAACGTTTAACATAAAAGTTATCGGTATTGCGATAGCTGAAAACGATTAATATGGAGGGTCACCCTGAGTTTGATGTTTACCTTTGCTTATAGCTAATTAATAAGTGTAATAATATTTATTTAATTCTATCTTTATAGGTACTGTTTGAGTTTTTTAATAGCAAACTCTAGCACACCAGAAGTTAATCTGATGGCCACTTTATTTAAATTCATCTTATTACTTCATAATGTATTAACTTGCTCGGCAGTTGGACGACTGTCGATGCCTTTATTCATTCATTACCTATTGGCAACTTGTTTGAATTTAGTAACAACAAAAACTTAACTTCAAATTATAAGTCTAAGTATAAGACTAGGCTAGTTGTGACAGCCCTGAGTATATACCAAAAAGCAAAAATGAGATTTGGCAATATATGCAGTTTGTTGGTTAAATGACAAAACTTTCTCGCCAGTTTTAACACTGGCGGGTACTTGTAATTGTTCAATTACCATGAGGCAGCTAATACAAATTTTTTTTAATCACAAAACTTGCTCGCCAGTTTTAACACTGGCGGGTTCTTTATTCAATTCGTTCTATTACCTGGAGGCAACTAATACAGAATTTAAATCACAACAATAATAATAACAGCTTATTGTCTAAATACTATGGCCAACATTCACAGCCGATTAAATACTAAAACATTTAACGTTAAAGTTATCGTAATTGGGACAGTTGACAAAGAACAAAAATACATTGTGTCACCCTGTGCTTAATTTTAATCTTGGTGGAGCAGTGCTCGCACAATAAGGGCCAGCAGACAACTAAAAGCAATCTGCAAGGCATTGTTTTATTTGTATATACATGAAATATTTGAAAAATAGAATACAAAAACAAATTTTTGCTTTGCGCAATTTTTTCAATATCATGAACCACTGTTCATAGTGGTGTACAATGGCTGCAGCTCAGCAACAGCTGTTTGCACATTTCAGACTGGCAATGCTGTTGCAGCTGGCCACTATTTACAAATTAATTGCATTTACAAAAGCAATAAGTGCATTTTTCTTTTAAATTTAAACAATGGAAAAATTATAAGAGCATAAAATGCAAGTGGCGGCAGCAGAAGGCTCGACGCCAATAGCCATCCAAAGGGAAACAGAAACATCAGGGCAAGCTGCACCTGAACAGATTGTCAGGCAATTAGATGTATAATGGCGGAAGCAGGCGGCTTTTTTTTTTCTTTTTTTTTTTTTTATTGTTGCGGCCATAGCAGACACGCAATAATGAAATCATTCCAGTTCGCGCCAAGAACACCGCAACCTGATCCAGCAGGTTGGGGTCTTGCACTCGCTGAATGATTAATATTTATTTTTATAGTACAATCTACAATACTTTATAAAATTTTTTTGACGCCTTATACATGGCTCATAATTGCGAAACTTATACTAAGTTAAATGTAAGCTTATAATCCTAAGAATTGTTTATATTTTATGAGGCTTAATGCTGCTTATAATATAACATTTCGAGATAAATATAAATACTTCTATGCTATTAATTTAAGAAACTATTTTGATTAATAACAGGTCGACGGCCATTGTTGATTGAGACACTTTATATATTTAATTCAATTATATTTTGATTTGCTTAATGGATAAATTAATAATTATATTAATTTGAGTGATAGTTTTTTTTGTCGGTATCAAAGTATAAAAATACCTTAAATGGGATTTTAGATATTGCAATGAGACTGCAGCTCCGGTATGTGTAACGACGCATTTGTGTTGCCTACTTTAGGGCATTTGCTTTGATATAAGTTTATCTAACGATTCTCAAACGGTTTAAGCACAAATCTATTGACATGGAAGACAAAAGTTTATCTTACGATTCTTAAACGGTTTAAGCACAAATCTATTGACATGGAAGACAAAAGCCACAAATGGCGACAAGGAGGAAACGGAGCTGGCCGCTACCAGCACCGGCACCGCCAGTCAGGGATCTGGAACGTGAGCTGCTGGGCAGCGATGAGGCGACACTGGCAGAGGCGGAGGCGCAGCACAAAAGATGCCAAAACCCCATTGCACAAGCAGCTTGAATGTCATCGTGATTAAAAAGACCATGGAGGATCATCCAGACTGCTCTTGTAGCTCAAGCAACATCGCAGAAGAGTTACCTTTAATGTTCACACTCGCTCGCCAGCTAAACGACTGGCGGGTACTTTATTTAATTCATCTTATTACCAGTAGGCAACTTACATAGAATTTAAATTACTACAATAACAAACGGCTTATTGTGTTAATACTATACCTCTAACATCAGCAGTAGATTAAATACTAGAACGTTTAACATAAAAGTTATCGGTATTGCGATAGCTGAAAACGATTAATATGGAGGGTCACCCTGAGTTTGATGTTTACCTTTGCTTATAGCTAATTAATAAGTGTAATAATATTTATTTAATTCTATCTTTATAGGTACTGTTTGAGTTTTTTAATAGCAAACTCTAGCACACCAGAAGTTAATCTGATGGCCACTTTATTTAAATTCATCTTATTACTTCATAATGTATTAACTTGCTCGGCAGTTGGACGACTGTCGATGCCTTTATTCATTCATTACCTATTGGCAACTTGTTTGAATTTAGTAACAACAAAAACTTAACTTCAAATTATAAGTCTAAGTATAAGACTAGGCTAGTTGTGACAGCCCTGAGTATATACCAAAAAGCAAAAATGAGATTTGGCAATATATGCAGTTTGTTGGTTAAATGACAAAACTTTCTCGCCAGTTTTAACACTGGCGGGTACTTGTAATTGTTCAATTACCATGAGGCAGCTAATACAAATTTTTTTTAATCACAAAACTTGCTCGCCAGTTTTAACACTGGCGGGTTCTTTATTCAATTCGTTCTATTACCTGGAGGCAACTAATACAGAATTTAAATCACAACAATAATAATAACAGCTTATTGTCTAAATACTATGGCCAACATTCACAGCCGATTAAATACTAAAACATTTAACGTTAAAGTTATCGTAATTGGGACAGTTGACAAAGAACAAAAATACATTGTGTCACCCTGTGCTTAATTTTAATCTTGGTGGAGCAGTGCTCGCACAATAAGGGCCAGCAGACAACTAAAAGCAATCTGCAAGGCATTGTTTTATTTGTATATACATGAAATATTTGAAAAATAGAATACAAAAACAAATTTTTGCTTTGCGCAATTTTTTCAATATCATGAACCACTGTTCATAGTGGTGTACAATGGCTGCAGCTCAGCAACAGCTGTTTGCACATTTCAGACTGGCAATGCTGTTGCAGCTGGCCACTATTTACAAATTAATTGCATTTACAAAAGCAATAAGTGCATTTTTCTTTTAAATTTAAACAATGGAAAAATTATAAGAGCATAAAATGCAAGTGGCGGCAGCAGAAGGCTCGACGCCAATAGCCATCCAAAGGGAAACAGAAACATCAGGGCAAGCTGCACCTGAACAGATTGTCAGGCAATTAGATGTATAATGGCGGAAGCAGGCGGCTTTTTTTTTCTTTTTTTTTTTTTTATTGTTGCGGCCATAGCAGACACGCAATAATGAAATCATTCCAGTTCGCGCCAAGAACACCGCAACCTGATCCAGCAGGTTGGGGTCTTGCACTCGCTGAATGATTAATATTTATTTTTATAGTACAATCTACAATACTTTATAAAATTTTTTTGACGCCTTATACATGGCTCATAATTGCGAAACTTATACTAAGTTAAATGTAAGCTTATAATCCTAAGAATTGTTTATATTTTATGAGGCTTAATGCTGCTTATAATATAACATTTCGAGATAAATATAAATACTTCTATGCTATTAATTTCAATAATTCTTTTAACAATTAATTGGACGGCAGCCATTATTGATTGAAACACTTTCAAGTGCTCAATTATATTTTTAATAGCAATACTTGCTCGCCAGTTTTGACACTGGCGGGTACTTTATTTAATCCGTTCTATTTTTAATCACAAAACTTGCTCGCCAGTTTTAACACTGGCGGGTTCTTTATTAAATTCGTTCTATTACCAGGAGGCAACTAATACAGAATTTAAATCACAACAATAATAATAACAGCTTATTGTCTAAATACTATGGCCAACATTCACAGCCGATTAAATACTAAAACATTTAACATAAAAGCTATCGGTATTGCGATAGCTGAAAACGATTAATATGGAGGGTCACCCTGAGTTTGATGTTTACCTTTGCTTATAGCTAATTAATAAGTGTAATAATATTTATTTAATTCTATCTTTATAGGTACTGTTTGAGTTTTTTAATAGCAAACTCTAGCACACCAGAAGTTAATCTGATGGCCACTTTATTTAAATTCATCTTATTACTTCATAATGTATTAACTTGCTCGGCAGTTGGACGACTGTCGATGCCTTTATTCATTCATTACCTATTGGCAACTTGTTTGAATTTAGTAACAACAAAAACTTAACTTCAAATTATAAGTCTAAGTATAAGAATAGGCTAGTTGTGACAGCCCTGAGTATATACCAAAAAGCAAAAATGAGATTTGGCAATATATGCAGTTTGTTGGTTAAATGACAAAACTTTCTCGCCAGTTTTAACACTGGCGGGTACTTGTACTTGTTCAATTACCATGAGGCAGCTAATACAAATTTAAATTACAACAATAATAAAAAACTTGATGCATAAATAGTAAGGCTCTAACATTTGCAGTCGATTAAATACTAAACATATAACATAAAAGCTATCGGTTTGCGAAAGCTGCAAAACGAGTAACATTATAAGCCACCCCGTGGTTTGTGTTTACATTTTGATATGCTTAAAAGAACACCAGTTTTAGTCGTTTAAGTCGAATGGTGGAGTCCACGAATGGCGACACGGAATCCTTTCTCGCTAGGCATTTGGTGTGTGTGCGACTGCATACCGTCTTCCACGAAGACTGCCTGAATCGCATTGTATGTCTTGATGTCCTCACACTGTATACGGAGTCCGTTGTTTGCTGTCGCCTTCGTAAGGAATTTGCCAATATTTGGCAGGCTGGAAAGTTTGTCTAAGAGAGGCATTATTGACGGAACTGAAGGCAAGAAGATGGATGGCATCTTCTTTAAGTGCATATGTGGATCCAACAGCTGATGGATGTTATGCTGGAATGTCTTCTTATTTTTTTAATCTATGTTTATTTTATTTTTTCTATTGCTGCGGCCATAGCAGACACGCAATAATGAGATCGTCGCAGCTCGTGCCAAGATCACCGAAACCTGAACCAGCAGGTTTGGGTCTTGCACTCACTGGACGATCGATATTTATTTTTATAGTAAAAACTAAAATACTTTACAAAAATTTTTTGGCGCCTTTTAAAAGGCTCATAATAGCGAAACTTATACTAAGTTAAATGTAAGCTTATAATACTAAGAAATGCTTATATTTTATAAGGCTTCATGCCGCTTATAATATAACATTTCTAGATAACTATATACTTATATGCTATTAATTTCAATAATTCTTTTAACAATTAATTGGACGGCAGCCATTATTGATTGAAACACTTTCAAGTGCTCAATTATATTTTTAATAGCAATACTTGCTCGCCAGTTTTGACACTGGCGGGTACTTTATTTAATCCGTTCTATTTTTAATCACAAAACTTGCTCGCCAGTTTTAACACTGGCGGGTTCTTTATTAAATTCGTTCTATTACCAGGAGGCAACTAATACAGAATTTAAATCACAACAATAATAATAACAGCTTATTGTCTAAATACTATGGCCAACATTCACAGCCGATTAAATACTAAAACATTTAACATAAAAGCTATCGGTATTGCGATAGCTGAAAACGATTAATATGGAGGGTCACCCTGAGTTTGATGTTTACCTTTGCTTATAGCTAATTAATAAGTGTAATAATATTTATTTAATTCTATCTTTATAGGTACTGTTTGAGTTTTTTAATAGCAAACTCTAGCACACCAGAAGTTAATCTGATGGCCACTTTATTTAAATTCATCTTATTACTTCATAATGTATTAACTTGCTCGGCAGTTGGACGACTGTCGATGCCTTTATTCATTCATTACCTATTGGCAACTTGTTTGAATTTAGTAACAACAAAAACTTAACTTCAAATTATAAGTCTAAGTATAAGAATAGGCTAGTTGTGACAGCCCTGAGTATATACCAAAAAGCAAAAATGAGATTTGGCAATATATGCAGTTTGTTGGTTAAATGACAAAACTTTCTCGCCAGTTTTAACACTGGCGGGTACTTGTACTTGTTCAATTACCATGAGGCAGCTAATACAAATTTAAATTACAACAATAATAAAAAACTTGATGCATAAATAGTAAGGCTCTAACATTTGCAGTCGATTAAATACTAAACATATAACATAAAAGCTATCGGTTTGCGAAAGCTGCAAAACGAGTAACATTATAAGCCACCCCGTGGTTTGTGTTTACATTTTGATATGCTTAAAAGAACACCAGTTTTAGTCGTTTAAGTCGAATGGTGGAGTCCACGAATGGCGACACGGAATCCTTTCTCGCTAGGCATTTGGTGTGTGTGCGACTGCATACCGTCTTCCACGAAGACTGCCTGAATCGCATTGTATGTCTTGATGTCCTCACACTGTATACGGAGTCCGTTGTTTGCTGTCGCCTTCGTAAGGAATTTGCCAATATTTGGCAGGCTGGAAAGTTTGTCTAAGAGAGGCATTATTGACGGAACTGAAGGCAAGAAGATGGATGGCATCTTCTTTAAGTGCATATGTGGATCCAACAGCTGATGGATGTTATGCTGGAATGTCTTCTTATTTTTTTAATCTATGTTTATTTTATTTTTTCTATTGCTGCGGCCATAGCAGACACGCAATAATGAGATCGTCGCAGCTCGTGCCAAGATCACCGAAACCTGAACCAGCAGGTTTGGGTCTTGCACTCACTGGACGATCGATATTTATTTTTATAGTAAAAACTAAAATACTTTACAAAAATTTTTTGGCGCCTTTTAAAAGGCTCATAATAGCGAAACTTATACTAAGTTAAATGTAAGCTTATAATACTAAGAAATGCTTATATTTTATAAGGCTTCATGCCGCTTATAATATAACATTTCTAGATAACTATATACTTATATGCTATTAATTTCAATAATTCTTTTAACAATTAATTGGACGGCAGCCATTATTGATTGAAACACTTTCAAGTGCTCAATTATATTTTTAATAGCAATACTTGCTCGCCAGTTTTGACACTGGCGGGTACTTTATTTAATCCGTTCTATTTTTAATCACAAAACTTGCTCGCCAGTTTTAACACTGGCGGGTTCTTTATTAAATTCGTTCTATTACCAGGAGGCAACTAATACAGAATTTAAATCACAACAATAATAATAACAGCTTATTGTCTAAATACTATGGCCAACATTCACAGCCGATTAAATACTAAAACATTTAACATAAAAGCTATCGGTATTGCGATAGCTGAAAACGATTAATATGGAGGGTCACCCTGAGTTTGATGTTTACCTTTGCTTATAGCTAATTAATAAGTGTAATAATATTTATTTAATTCTATCTTTATAGGTACTGTTTGAGTTTTTTAATAGCAAACTCTAGCACACCAGAAGTTAATCTGATGGCCACTTTATTTAAATTCATCTTATTACTTCATAATGTATTAACTTGCTCGGCAGTTGGACGACTGTCGATGCCTTTATTCATTCATTACCTATTGGCAACTTGTTTGAATTTAGTAACAACAAAAACTTAACTTCAAATTATAAGTCTAAGTATAAGAATAGGCTAGTTGTGACAGCCCTGAGTATATACCAAAAAGCAAAAATGAGATTTGGCAATATATGCAGTTTGTTGGTTAAATGACAAAACTTTCTCGCCAGTTTTAACACTGGCGGGTACTTGTACTTGTTCAATTACCATGAGGCAGCTAATACAAATTTAAATTACAACAATAATAAAAAACTTGATGCATAAATAGTAAGGCTCTAACATTTGCAGTCGATTAAATACTAAACATATAACATAAAAGCTATCGGTTTGCGAAAGCTGCAAAACGAGTAACATTATAAGCCACCCCGTGGTTTGTGTTTACATTTTGATATGCTTAAAAGAACACCAGTTTTAGTCGTTTAAGTCGAATGGTGGAGTCCACGAATGGCGACACGGAATCCTTTCTCGCTAGGCATTTGGTGTGTGTGCGACTGCATACCGTCTTCCACGAAGACTGCCTGAATCGCATTGTATGTCTTGATGTCCTCACACTGTATACGGAGTCCGTTGTTTGCTGTCGCCTTCGTAAGGAATTTGCCAATATTTGGCAGGCTGGAAAGTTTGTCTAAGAGAGGCATTATTGACGGAACTGAAGGCAAGAAGATGGATGGCATCTTCTTTAAGTGCATATGTGGATCCAACAGCTGATGGATGTTATGCTGGAATGTCTTCTTATTTTTTTAATCTATGTTTATTTTATTTTTTCTATTGCTGCGGCCATAGCAGACACGCAATAATGAGATCGTCGCAGCTCGTGCCAAGATCACCGAAACCTGAACCAGCAGGTTTGGGTCTTGCACTCACTGGACGATCGATATTTATTTTTATAGTAAAAACTAAAATACTTTACAAAAATTTTTTGGCGCCTTTTAAAAGGCTCATAATAGCGAAACTTATACTAAGTTAAATGTAAGCTTATAATACTAAGAAATGCTTATATTTTATAAGGCTTCATGCCGCTTATAATATAACATTTCTAGATAACTATATACTTATATGCTATTAATTTCAATAATTCTTTTAACAATTAATTGGACGGCAGCCATTATTGATTGAAACACTTTCAAGTGCTCAATTATATTTTTAATAGCAATACTTGCTCGCCAGTTTTGACACTGGCGGGTACTTTATTTAATCCGTTCTATTTTTAATCACAAAACTTGCTCGCCAGTTTTAACACTGGCGGGTTCTTTATTAAATTCGTTCTATTACCAGGAGGCAACTAATACAGAATTTAAATCACAACAATAATAATAACAGCTTATTGTCTAAATACTATGGCCAACATTCACAGCCGATTAAATACTAAAACATTTAACATAAAAGCTATCGGTATTGCGATAGCTGAAAACGATTAATATGGAGGGTCACCCTGAGTTTGATGTTTACCTTTGCTTATAGCTAATTAATAAGTGTAATAATATTTATTTAATTCTATCTTTATAGGTACTGTTTGAGTTTTTTAATAGCAAACTCTAGCACACCAGAAGTTAATCTGATGGCCACTTTATTTAAATTCATCTTATTACTTCATAATGTATTAACTTGCTCGGCAGTTGGACGACTGTCGATGCCTTTATTCATTCATTACCTATTGGCAACTTGTTTGAATTTAGTAACAACAAAAACTTAACTTCAAATTATAAGTCTAAGTATAAGAATAGGCTAGTTGTGACAGCCCTGAGTATATACCAAAAAGCAAAAATGAGATTTGGCAATATATGCAGTTTGTTGGTTAAATGACAAAACTTTCTCGCCAGTTTTAACACTGGCGGGTACTTGTACTTGTTCAATTACCATGAGGCAGCTAATACAAATTTAAATTACAACAATAATAAAAAACTTGATGCATAAATAGTAAGGCTCTAACATTTGCAGTCGATTAAATACTAAACATATAACATAAAAGCTATCGGTTTGCGAAAGCTGCAAAACGAGTAACATTATAAGCCACCCCGTGGTTTGTGTTTACATTTTGATATGCTTAAAAGAACACCAGTTTTAGTCGTTTAAGTCGAATGGTGGAGTCCACGAATGGCGACACGGAATCCTTTCTCGCTAGGCATTTGGTGTGTGTGCGACTGCATACCGTCTTCCACGAAGACTGCCTGAATCGCATTGTATGTCTTGATGTCCTCACACTGTATACGGAGTCCGTTGTTTGCTGTCGCCTTCGTAAGGAATTTGCCAATATTTGGCAGGCTGGAAAGTTTGTCTAAGAGAGGCATTATTGACGGAACTGAAGGCAAGAAGATGGATGGCATCTTCTTTAAGTGCATATGTGGATCCAACAGCTGATGGATGTTATGCTGGAATGTCTTCTTATTTTTTTAATCTATGTTTATTTTATTTTTTCTATTGCTGCGGCCATAGCAGACACGCAATAATGAGATCGTCGCAGCTCGTGCCAAGATCACCGAAACCTGAACCAGCAGGTTTGGGTCTTGCACTCACTGGACGATCGATATTTATTTTTATAGTAAAAACTAAAATACTTTACAAAAATTTTTTGGCGCCTTTTAAAAGGCTCATAATAGCGAAACTTATACTAAGTTAAATGTAAGCTTATAATACTAAGAAATGCTTATATTTTATAAGGCTTCATGCCGCTTATAATATAACATTTCTAGATAACTATATACTTATATGCTATTAATTTCAATAATTCTTTTAACAATTAATTGGACGGCAGCCATTATTGATTGAAACACTTTCAAGTGCTCAATTATATTTTTAATAGCAATACTTGCTCGCCAGTTTTGACACTGGCGGGTACTTTATTTAATCCGTTCTATTTTTAATCACAAAACTTGCTCGCCAGTTTTAACACTGGCGGGTTCTTTATTAAATTCGTTCTATTACCAGGAGGCAACTAATACAGAATTTAAATCACAACAATAATAATAACAGCTTATTGTCTAAATACTATGGCCAACATTCACAGCCGATTAAATACTAAAACATTTAACATAAAAGCTATCGGTATTGCGATAGCTGAAAACGATTAATATGGAGGGTCACCCTGAGTTTGATGTTTACCTTTGCTTATAGCTAATTAATAAGTGTAATAATATTTATTTAATTCTATCTTTATAGGTACTGTTTGAGTTTTTTAATAGCAAACTCTAGCACACCAGAAGTTAATCTGATGGCCACTTTATTTAAATTCATCTTATTACTTCATAATGTATTAACTTGCTCGGCAGTTGGACGACTGTCGATGCCTTTATTCATTCATTACCTATTGGCAACTTGTTTGAATTTAGTAACAACAAAAACTTAACTTCAAATTATAAGTCTAAGTATAAGAATAGGCTAGTTGTGACAGCCCTGAGTATATACCAAAAAGCAAAAATGAGATTTGGCAATATATGCAGTTTGTTGGTTAAATGACAAAACTTTCTCGCCAGTTTTAACACTGGCGGGTACTTGTACTTGTTCAATTACCATGAGGCAGCTAATACAAATTTAAATTACAACAATAATAAAAAACTTGATGCATAAATAGTAAGGCTCTAACATTTGCAGTCGATTAAATACTAAACATATAACATAAAAGCTATCGGTTTGCGAAAGCTGCAAAACGAGTAACATTATAAGCCACCCCGTGGTTTGTGTTTACATTTTGATATGCTTAAAAGAACACCAGTTTTAGTCGTTTAAGTCGAATGGTGGAGTCCACGAATGGCGACACGGAATCCTTTCTCGCTAGGCATTTGGTGTGTGTGCGACTGCATACCGTCTTCCACGAAGACTGCCTGAATCGCATTGTATGTCTTGATGTCCTCACACTGTATACGGAGTCCGTTGTTTGCTGTCGCCTTCGTAAGGAATTTGCCAATATTTGGCAGGCTGGAAAGTTTGTCTAAGAGAGGCATTATTGACGGAACTGAAGGCAAGAAGATGGATGGCATCTTCTTTAAGTGCATATGTGGATCCAACAGCTGATGGATGTTATGCTGGAATGTCTTCTTATTTTTTTAATCTATGTTTATTTTATTTTTTCTATTGCTGCGGCCATAGCAGACACGCAATAATGAGATCGTCGCAGCTCGTGCCAAGATCACCGAAACCTGAACCAGCAGGTTTGGGTCTTGCACTCACTGGACGATCGATATTTATTTTTATAGTAAAAACTAAAATACTTTACAAAAATTTTTTGGCGCCTTTTAAAAGGCTCATAATAGCGAAACTTATACTAAGTTAAATGTAAGCTTATAATACTAAGAAATGCTTATATTTTATAAGGCTTCATGCCGCTTATAATATAACATTTCTAGATAACTATATACTTATATGCTATTAATTTCAATAATTCTTTTAACAATTAATTGGACGGCAGCCATTATTGATTGAAACACTTTCAAGTGCTCAATTATATTTTTAATAGCAATACTTGCTCGCCAGTTTTGACACTGGCGGGTACTTTATTTAATCCGTTCTATTTTTAATCACAAAACTTGCTCGCCAGTTTTAAC